>JAQGDQ010002369.1:600000-873888 GCA_030141605.1 Tubiluchus corallicola
CAGTCCCAAAAAATTAGCTCTTGTCATCGGCTGTTTAGTGACCATTGGAATGTTGGGAGGCATGGTAACCCAAACTCCTGTAATCATAGTGAGCGAAACGGTCGGCTGGCGAAATATGATGCTCCTTTGTGGAGCGGTAGGAATCATCTTTTTTATCTGGATTTGGATTTTTGTTAGAGACTGGTTAAAGGCATGGGAGAGAAAAGACATAGACAAACTAGAATTTTGGCATGGCCTCTACCTAGTTTTAAAAAACCGCTCCAATTGGTTTGGAGGGCTATACACAGCTTTCTTGAATCTTCCCATATTTGTCTTGGGAGCTCTTTGGGGACAATTATATCTGACTGAGGGACATGGAATTTCAAAAGAAGGATCATCTTATATACTTTCTGCGCTATTTTTTGGCTCTATCATAGGCGCTCCCATCATGGGGTGGTTTTCTGACATTATTAAAAGAAGAAAACTTCCGATGTTATTTGGAGCAGCTCTTTCCTTTGTTGTTGTCGTGCTCATCATGTACTTGCCGAATCTGGACTTTGTATCCTTACTTGTTCTTTTCTTATTGCTAGGCCTTTTTACAAGTACCCAGGCGCTGAGTTATCCTAACATTGCCGAGCTTAACTCTCCTTTGATTGCCGGGTCTGCCAGTAGTATTATTTCATCGATGTTGATTGCTAGCGGCTTTGTGTTTCAGCCTCTATTTGGCTGGTTGATGAAACACACGGTAAAGGGGCATCAAATAGCTATGTACACACTTGAAGATTTTCAAAAAGCAATGGCTGTTTTACCCATCTGTTTTCTTTTGGGATTTGTCTTTTCCCTACTGTTAAAAGAAACCCGCTGCAGACGTCATATATAGACGGAATGCAAATAGTCTCTTAAATACATTCCGGCTCAGTTAAAAAAAATATGCAATCAGGTAGTGTCTAAATAGTCAATCTAATATAAAATAGATTTTTATCTATTTAGTTATTAACTTTTAAGATAAGGAGTGTTATCATTATTTTAATGATAATTAAAGGGAAGATATGAGCTTGTTAATAAGAGATAGTACAATTTCTCAGGACCTTGAAGGTTTTAAGTCGAACACATTAGAAGATGTTTGGGCTTGCAGAGAGGTCAAATCATCACAGTTTAACTATAGAAATCATCAAATATCTGTTAAAGAAATAACGCCTCCTGAACGATTAAAATCAATCGATAACAATCGATTCTTCGATAGTAGAAAAGTGCAGATTTTCTTTAATCAGGGCAATAAAAGAATAGAAATTGAAGTTGAAGGAAAGGGACGTCGTGAAACAATAACTGTTTTTGTTGATGGTAAAAAACTACAGGACTCTTCCGATGAAAATATATTGAAGTTAGGACGCACTTTGTTTCCTTTAAATATGTACTTACTTGAAGCTGTTAGTCGATCTCAGTCTAAAGAAGATTCAACTAGCGACTGCTTCTCTTTAGGAATTATTAGGTATTGTAGAAAAAACTGGTATCCTGAAGACGAACAGAAGAGAAGAGATTTAAATACGCATAAAGCGCAATATGTCTCCATGAGACCGGCATTAACAGAAGAGCATGCAATTGCTCTTTTTAATGAGGCATTTAGAAGGAAGCCTCATAAAGTGATTGCAAGAGTTCTCTTTAATGATTGTCATTGGTTTCTTATGATACTGGACATTAGCCGAGGATTATCAGACCCTAAAGTAGTTGTAATTGACTCGGCTCCTTTTTCTATGAGGGCGGCCCAAAAAGACGCTTATGAAGCAATTGCTCCATCCATTAATAAAGCTCTTTCAATGAATCCAACCGCTCACGGAGCCCAGATTTCCGCGGAAGATATTCAGGTTATCGGACAGAATCAATATGGATTATCCTCATGTGGGATTGCTTGTGATTCTAATGCTCACAACTATATAGAAGGCTTTTTTGATTCAAGAGATAGGCTTAAGCATGATGATTTTGAAGTAAATGCCAGTGGCTTTACGGAAATAAAACCAGACGTTAAAAGGAAATCTGTAGGAAGATATTCTATAGTTGAAGATGCAGTGAATCGGGCTTTTCTGCATCTTGAATTGCAAAAGAGGGATCAATTGCGAACTGAAATCGCCGCCAGAGTTTCCAACTTCATCTACCCACTGCAGTGCTCAGACAGAAGAGGTAATGGGCCTTATTCAAGAAAACAAGGGCATGGCCCATCCTCGTGAAAGAACCTACTTTCAGATAGGAATGCTTAATCTCCGGGAAAGGTTTGTACCAAGGGTTATTCTAACTCTTGGTATGGCTGCGCTTGCAGGTATTGTTTGGTACAATCAAATGAGATTCGATCAAGGCTAATTAAATTGGGGTGCTCTTTGTCACACCAAATGGGCTTAGAAATTCTAGAATGATGGAAGTTTAATCATGCTTTTCTAGAACACTTCATTCTTGAAATGCTCTCCCATTCTGATTGCATTCGCAATGATCGTCAGTCCGGGATTCACGGCCCCGCTGGAACAGAAGAAACTTCCATCGACTACGTAAAGATTATCACAATCATGAGCTTTGCAGTTCGTGTCGAGAACTGATGTTTGGGGATCAGTTCCAAAACGGCAAGTTCCGACTTGGTGGGCAACACCGCCAATGGGGATTTTTTTCGATAGATAGGCTTTTGATGGGAAGTGATGGATATGTCCGCCTGAACAATTAAGAATGTGCTTGAGCTTCTTTAAAAGGCGTTCATGGGCTTCCATGTTGTTATCAGTGTAATGAAGTGTGATGTTAGCTTTTTCATCAGATTGAACCCGGTTGTTGGGATCTGGAAGATCTTCCGATGTGATCCAGTATCCGATGGCATGGTTGGCCATAAATTCGAGGGCGAGGTTGGGCGTAAAAAAAGGAGCGTCTGCTTTGAGCATGTCCCTTTTTACTTTTCCAAGCATTTGAATGTGTCCTAAAGGAAGTTCTGAATCGTCCGCACCAAAATAATAATCATTCACTCCCATCGTCTTTTGGAAGTGGGTAGGATTCTGTTTTGTAGAAAGCGCTACGATGGCGGAGTTATTGTGGCACATGTAGTTTCTTCCTACCTGATCGGAACTGTTGGCCAGTCCATTTGGATGCTGCTCGGAATGGGAACGAAGTAAGAGTGCAGAAGAGTTGATCGCACCGCAAGAGACGACGAATAGATCTGCTGTGAATTTTTCAATCTTTCCATCTTTTTCGACTTCTACTTCTGTAACTTTTTTACCACTTGCATCGGTGTTGAGGCGCATTGCTTTGGTTTTGGTAAGAACTGTGATGTTGGGCATGTTGTGAATGGGTTCGATGCAAAGGCGGTGAGCATCCGATTTGGCATCGACAAGGCAAGGATAGCCATCGCATGTATCGCACCGGACACATAGGCTCTCTTCCTTATTCTCTTCATTCAGGCGTATTCCTACGGGAAGATGGAATGGATTGAGTCCTTCTTTTTTCAAGGAGTCGTGGATTTCCTGGATACGAGGTTCATGACTGACGGGGGGATAATAGTAAGGCTCTTTTTCAGGAGGTTCTGTGGGATCTTCCCCTCTTTGTCCATGAACTTCGTACATTTTTTCCGCTTTGAGATAATAGGGTTGGAAATCTTTGTACTTAAGAGGCCAGGCAGGAGATGTCCCACCATAGTGTTTGATCTCATCGAAATCTTTTTCACGCAGTCGCAGAAGAGCTGCTCCGTAGAACTTGGTGTTCCCTCCTACAAAGTAGTGAGTGCCGGGAGTGAATGAATTTCCGTCTTTGTCTTTCCACTGTTCCGGTATGTTGTACCGCCCCTGAACAAAGACAGCTTCCGCATCCCAGTTTTCCTGTTCATTGGGAAGGTAATCTCCCCGTTCGAGAATGAGAATTTTTTTACCAGTGGATGCAAGCTCGTGGGAGAGTGTGCCTCCTCCTGCTCCAGTTCCAATAATGATGATGTCGTAATGTTCCATGAATTTTACTTATCTCCCCATTCAATGACGGCTTTGATTTCTTCAGGTCCGTGGCGCGCCATCACTTGTTCAAAATCGGTATAGTGTGTGCGGCTGGTGATGAGCTTTTCCATAAGCCCCTTCCAGGTGTTATTTGCTTTCTCTAAATCTTCAATCGCCATTTTAAAATGATTCAATCCTGCATTCACGCTTCCAAAAAGAACCTGGTTTTTCAAGACTAGCTGTCTCATGATGCTTGATCCGTCGACATTAAGAGGACGGCCATCGCCGGGAACTCCCGTAAGAACGTAAATTCCATTGATGCCTAAAACTTTGATCAAATCGAAATCGAGCTTTGCGATGCCTGCTGCTTCGACGACCATGTCGAGCTGTTTGCATTCTTTGCCAAACGCTTCGATCGAAGCTTCGGAGCTTTTGATGTATTTCCCGCCCATTTCTTTGAGGATGTTAGGTCGGGCAGAATCTGGATCGACAATATCGAGTCCTCAAACATTTGCTTTGCGTAGACGAAGCACCATTCCGGCAAGAAGTCCGATAGGCCCAAGTCCTGCAATGAGTACATTTTTTCCTTCTAACCATTTTTCACTGTTAGGATCGACAGGAAGACGGGTGACTTGGATCCGGCAAGCTTCATCGATGGCTTTTTCAACAACGGTTGTAGGCTCTGTGTTAGAACTGCGATCTCTTTGATGGAAGGAGGAGCTTTAAAGATGTATTTTTCCTCTTCAACAACGATTTCAGTTTGATATCCGTTTCTTTCTTTGATTCCCCGTTCGGTGTAGAGTCTTGTCTCACACATATCGTAGTGATCTTTATTGCAGGGATTGCACTGATTGCATCCTCTGCGGACAGTGATGACGACATGATCGCCAGGTTTTACAGATTTGACTTGAGGGCCAGCTTCTAGAACTTGGCCGAACATTTCATGACCGATGATGAGTTCTGATTCCCCCTTGGGAGCATCTGCTCTTCCTCCTGAGGCTTCTTCACGGTCTGTTCCGCAAATACCAACCTGGAGAATTTTCACTTTTACATCCGTTGGATTTTTCATTTTAGGTTCTTCGACATCTCCAACACGTAAATTAGTCGTGTGGGGTTTAAGCAGTATCGCTTTCATATTTCCTCCAGAGAAATAGGTGATCTATTGCTTTGTACAAGAAAAGAGAGGGGAGTGCAATTATTTTTTGATAAGCATGATCGCGCCTGTTACACGATCATCTTTTTGAGTGTGCTGATAAGTGAGGCGGACTTTCCAGCTTTGGCTGATGTATGTGAAGAGATCGAGTTTGAATTCATTGTAGGGAGGTTCTGTAATCCGGTCCCATCCGTGATGAGTTCTGATTTGGGCCGACCAGAAAGGAGTGATCCGGAAAAATATATGCGTCAAGAAAGAGACTCTTCGGTCAGAAATGGAGGAATTTAAAAGTTCCGATTCAGGCCGTGTGACATCGAGTATGAAGTTTTCATGATCTGATTTTCTCCAGTCGTATTTGGAGCGGTAGCGCAACTCCAAACTCATGGCAAGATCTTCGTCAAAAGTCCAAAGTGTTCTTATGTTTGCGAAATCTACTGTTTGATGACTGAAGTTCCATGCATTGGTATTGATGACCTCACAAGTTGGCAGATTCCAATGAAGTGAAAGATACATTTTGGGAATGAACTGGGGTTGATTGGGATCGCCGAAAAAACCATTGGCCCAAAGATCGCTGTAAAAGAAGGGAGCTCCTTTTTGTATTTTACGTGTGAAGAGAAAGTTTCGAACTCCAAACCGAAGCATGTTAATACGGTGGTATCCATCCTGAATGCTGAAGATAAAGTGTTGGTTGTTGTTGATGGTGGGATCAGTCAGTCCCTGGAAATCGAGGTATGGCTCAAGTACATGCTTGTAGGTTTGAAAATGGCGAAAGAAATTCAGATGTGCCTCTGCTCCATAAGACAGAATTCCCAAACCGGCTGATTGATTGATGGGGCTTCGGTTGTAATAGATGCCGATGATTCCTACATAAGGAGTGAACGTAAGGGGCGAAAGAACAAAGGGACGGTAGACTTTGTTTTGAGTCTCCAAGCGGATTGAATGAAAGTCTCTTAGAGAAGGAGAGAGATCGTCCGAATATGCAAAGTCGATATAGCCTGCCTTGCTCCAGTTCTCAGAGATAATGCCGCTCGATCCCAAGCGGAGAGGTCGAACTGTTCCATACAGAAGGGGAAGATCCTGTTTGACTGAATTGAACGAGTTCACTCTGGGGCGTGCATAGGCGATCCCAATGAGATCTTTTTCCTGATGATGGATGTAGGCATGCGTTTTTTTTGCGCTGTTTACTTCAAAATCATCACTGGGAAAATCACTGGGCATATTGACATCACTGTACTTGTCCCAAGTGATATCGCCTCTCGTTTTTCCTGAAGGACTTTGAGAATGTCCTTCTCCCTGAACCCGGTAGCGCCTTTTAATCTTTAGGTCATTGTCCAAAGAATCGGTGGCAACGTAATTTCGGGTAACGAGGGTCGTTCTTTTGTGCTCGGGAAAATACTCGGTCTCTAGTGCGCCGCCAAGACCTCTTTTCATTCTCCAGTCCCCTCGGAGAAAGAAAGCAAAATCTCTCCAGGAATAAAGCTGGTAGCGCATACTGATACGGGGACCGTTTTTGTCCCAGGAAGCTTTGTACTGAACAACCGGCTTGGGGAACTTTTTCAGGTTGATGTTGAAGGAGGGTAGCCAAAAGGTGGGGATTTTAAAAAGACGAAATCGTACTTTGTTCGCTTTGATGAGCGATTTATCGAGAACTTCGACCCTGTTGGCAGCAAGGTCCCAGGAGCTGTTTTTGTTTTCACAAGTAGTGATAAATGCATTTTCAACTTCATAGTCACCGTCTTCCTTCAGCTCGATCTTATCTCCACCAATGTACCAGGGAGTTGCAAAGGTCTTTCCATTATAGATCACTCCTGTTTGTGTGACGAAATCAAATTCGAGTTCATCTCCGATGTAGACTCTTCCTTTATACTGGATCAACAGATCCTGTTCCGCCTCGATTTTATGTACAAATTTTCCTTCTTCAGTTCTTCGAATGTACTGAATCGTCTTTGCCTGAATTCGAATTCCCTGAGTGTGGATAACCCCACCCTCGCGGGTATAGAGAATGCCGTTTTCATAAGTTGGATTTTTTAGATCTACGATCCATTCAGAAGGAGAAATGTGAGGAGACTCAATAACAGGACTTGTTTTTTTTGCGAATTCAATTCCCTTTTGGACAAGAAGTTTCTCTCCGACAAAAGCAAGATCATCGGCCATAGCTGCAAATGGAAGTAGGGAAAGAATGCAATATCTTAACATGTCAAAGAAAGAAGGATAACGATCGGGAAAATAATAATCTATTCGATAGCGCGGATCAAGAGACCAGCTAGAGCATAACGGTTTTTAGGATTGCCCTGTTTGATGGCTTTCAGAACAAGATCGATGCTTTTCTCATCCTGCCTTGATGCGATGGCAGAATAGGTGTCGATCAGAAGTTTTGATGTTTCTTCCGGTGACAAAACATATTCGTTTGTTTCCATCCGGTTTTTTAAAGGAAGAAGGGGGCGGAGGCGGATCAAATCAGCCTGGTTTTGTTTTAGAATCCATTCCCGAATATGTTCTTCGTAGGGACCCTCTATTTTAAGTCGATAAAGAGACAAATTGGTATAATCCCGGATCAATGGGGATCCAATTTTAGCTGCCTGGTCTTTCAAGAGGGAAATGGCTCCATCTGTCCGCAAATTTTCCAAAAGAGCAATCAACAGTGGGATTAAGTCATTCTGCTTGCTTTCGAAGACCATTTGCGCAACATCAAGAAAGTCTGCTTCAGGAAGCTCTAAAGCCTCTTTCAGAATGCTTTCTCTCATTGCATGAGAGATCGAAAGATCGATCGTAGGATCTTTTTCTCTTTGCGTTGCAGACGGAACTACTTTCCATGCCATGTGGGCATGCCCTAGAGAGGTAAGAGGCTGAAACGAAAGATCACGAACGTCCCGTACAAGGATTTCTCTTAGGCCGAGTAGCGATCGGGAGTCTCTTTTTCTCAAAAGGGAGATCGTAGCATTGATCCTCACGGAAGTATTATCTGAATTCATCAGATTGAGGATCAAACCTTCCGATCCTTCGATATCGGCAAGGGTAGTAATGGCAAAAAGGTTTTTATCGGCAGCCATTTCCATGATCTCGTCTGTAAAGGCTGTCTGTCCCAAAGTATACAGTGCTTTGTAGGCAGAAAGGCGGACTGTATCGATCGGAGAATAGGCCAAAGATTCAAGCTGACGGATACATGATGTATCTTTGAATATGCTGAACGCAAGTGCACAGGCCTCCTGTTCTGCGATATTCTGATGCTGGATCTTCTTGCGGATCCAGGGAAGAATGTCGTCTCTCCCATACTGCACCGCGCTAAGGATGGAAGACACTCTTGTCATCGGATCATGATCTTGAAGGAGTCTCTTTAACACGCTCATCGCATCGTTTGTTCCCATCAGTGCGAAAAAGGGAGGAAAGTAGGGTTTGAGGAAGGGGGGAAGGCGGTTCATCAGGGCCTCGATATGACCGACTGTATGAGGATGTTTTTTAGAAGCCATCTGAAAGGCCGCTTCCATTCTCGTTGATAAAAACTCGGAGGACATTGCTTTGAGAAGGATTTCATCGGTTCTGTCATCGTGCAAAAATGAGAGAAAATGAAGGGCTACGAGTTGGATTTGAGGATCAGCGCTTTTGACGCCCTTTTCCAGGATATCGATCGAGAGAGCGGATGAGGCAAGCCCTGCACCGAACATCGTCAGCATTTGTACTTCTGAATCTTCAGAAACGGCGCCTTTTTGCATGAGTAGAAGAGCCATCTGGGCGAGAACTTCATAATTCTGTTTCCCGGTTTCCTGCGATAACTCCTGATACCGGGTGATCGACCGTTCAATCTCATTGATGTGCATGAGGTAGAGGGCATGACGAAAATCAGTGGAACTGGCCGCATGCAAAAGGAAAGGAAGGAAGGAGAGGATCAGGAATTTTTTCTTAAATGGTCCCATAAATCGATTCCGGCTTTCTGAAGAACTTTGCGCGTGGCATTGATGGGAAGGCCCATCACATTGTAAAAACAGCCTTCCATTTTGTTCACGATGATCGATCCTGCCTCTTGGATGGCATATCCCCCAGCCTTGTCCTTGAAGTAGAAGGCTTCATGATAGGTTCGAATCTGTTTTTCAGTAAGATCGTGGAACTGAACGCGAGTCCTTTCTGTCTCGACAAATATATGATCCGGGGTTTTCAGGCAAACACCAGTCCATACTTCATGCCATTTTCCTCTCAGGTCATGGAGCATACGGAAAGCAATTTCTTCATCTTCAGGCTTTAAATAGAGCTTCGAGTCGAAATGGACAACGGTGTCGGCAGTAAAAATAAAGGCTTTGGGAAATTGAGGGGCAAGATGTTCTGCTTTTTGCAGAGCAACTTCCCTGACAAATTCCTCCGAATCAGAATCAAAAACTGCATTCTTCTCGTCGTACGGAGAAGTGGCTTGCTGAAAGGGAAGGGAAAAGTAGGAAAGGATTTCTCTCCTTCTCTCTGATTGGGAACCTAAAATCAATGGGTACTTGGGCATTAGAACCTATTCCTAAAATTGACAGACACCTATTTTGGTATAGGTTCGAGGTGCGTAGGATTCCATATTCATAGCTTTTTCACCAAAGAAAAAACGAATCTGGATGACTAGAAAGAGTAGCGCAGGTTCAGGTTCGCTCCTACAAAGTAATAGGTATTGCGGGGGATGTTGAGCGCAATTCCCGACTGGGCTGAAGCAGTTGTATGACCATTTTCCCAGAACTCAAAGAACGGCTGGAAAATGACTGAGAAATGTCCATTACAGAAAACTCCAGAGAGTGGAATCTCCACGCGGAAGTTATGTAACTCATAGGAGAGATCGAACCGACCTCCATTCAAAGTGGAAAGTGCGACTGTCGGATATACTTGGGGCATCCATTGGAAATTCAACCCAGCAGTAAAATTGCGATTCACAATTGCATCCAAGAGGAATCCAACAGGAACATGGAGCTCATTGTAATAGAGAGTCAATGAACTTCCTAAGGCTGTTACCTTTTCGCTGTGATAGCGATAACCAAAACCTGTAAAGAGCGAAAGGGTCCATGTTTCATTTAGGCGTTCTAACGTGTAACCGAACCGTTCCTGCACGTCGATCTGGAGAACAGACCGGTCAAAAACCGATCCATCCGTATCTCCCCAAACGCCATGCAAAAGCAAGTCCAGCATAAATCATTCTTGGTATCCTTACCTCACCGAGAGCTTGTATTCCGCCCAGGCTTCCTGATGTCGATGATAGTCCGCTGGGGTAGATAAAAGCATAAGTATAGTTCCCACCAATTTGCACATGGAATGGCATGTCTATTTTTTGTTCAGACGGAGCAGGAGCGGGTTGAGATTGCCATAATGAATTCGAACGACGAGTTGATGAATCGTTTGTTGCCGGAGTTTCGTTCTGAACAATAGTTTCAGCTTCCAATGAGAATAAAGGAATGCTCAAAACTGTGAAGAATATTAATAGAAAAAAATTACGCATATGTGGAAGTCTACTTTCAAAATTTTTTTTCAAAGAATTCTAAGTTATCCCAAGAGCGGAGTTTTGTCTAGAAAAAGGTTAATATTACAGGAGTTTATGATGCGCCGATTTATGTTTTTTCTATTCGTTTTTATTGGAACTCTACAGGCCCTTTCCCCAGAAGAAGAAGCGGCAACATTTGGTCAAGGCGGATTGGATACGTTTTACAATGAATATCTTCTCGAGGCAGATGAATCTGCTGCAGATGTTGCGTTGACTGATCCTCCTACAACTGGTTCAGGAATTCCTTCATCAGATGAATGCGGTCCATTAACACCAAGACCAACCATTCCTGCCTTGGCTCAAAAAGCATCGTCGTTGGATTTTATTCCCATCGTTTTAATCAACAATACGAATCTTCATGATGATGATGTCTATTTTGTTGTTTATGGATTTCCCGTAACGGATTGCTCGGTGGATCCACCTACACTCGGGACTCAATCATTTGTCTGTTTTGGGCCGGCGCCTGGTGGTCCTTTTGTGACAGAAGGGACCTTAATACCTGCTACTGGAGTAAACGTTCCTACTACTGTGAGTCTGTCTCATATTCATTTAGTAATATTCCTCTTACGAATGGTCAAAGGATTATCTATGTTCCACAAGTTGTGTCTGGAAATATATTAATTTCTACGAACGCTAATTTAACTATGCTTGCTACTGGTGCGGGCACCATTGCAACTCCAAATCCTGGATTGGGAACAGATCCTAATTATACAACCGTTTATGGAGCACTTGAGTTTTCTTTTTACCCTTCCGCCTGTCTTAGCGCACCGAATAGTTTGAACCAATTGACTTTTGACTTCACATGCGTCGATTACTTTGGTCTTCCAATCTATTTGAATTTGTTTACAGAACATCCTTTGCCGACTATACCTAAGAATCGTCCCTCTGGGATTTATCAATCAAGGTCATATACCTTACGTAAAATACAAAATGCGCTCAACAAGGCAACTCCTGCGAGTCTTGCTGCATGGACGGGCCTTATTCTATCTTCAGGTGGTATACAACTTTGCGTATCTTATCTCCGGGTAATGCACTGGGCCTGGCAACCCCTGGTTTTGATGTAGACTATTTTGACAATGCAGCAGCCTATGGCTATAGTTGGGCAAATGACGTCTGGACTGGACCGGGTGCTTATTACATAAACAATCATCTGACGATCACAGTAAATGATGGGACTGTTTATACAGGAAAAATCATCAATGGTGTATTTACCTTTAACTCTACAACTTTCGGCTATACATTCGGCATACCCTGGATTAACTCTCCTACAGTTCCCTCAACAACAACGGCAATTTTTAATGTTGAGAGCTTTTTCCCAGGTATGACTTATAGCAGTGGTGGAAGTGCTCCTTGCGTAATACCTGGAGAAGGTTGTGTTCCACCCCCTCCTGGAACTGCTCTAGCGCATGCTACAGAACTTACCCAGTATTTGAGTGCGGTCATTCCTGCAGGACTCATTCCAGGGAAAATCGATAAAATTGATTTTACCGGTTTCCCACCAACTATGTACGGCGACTATTACAAGCCAAATAGCCACTTGACTCCTCCTGGAAGTACAACTGGCCCATGGTTCGACTATATAGTTTGGGACTTCATGGAGATGCAGATATCACGGGGAATGCGGTGTATTCTTACGCATACGATGACTTTTTGTTCGCGCAGGCTCCCCCAAATCAGCAGGTTGCGCCCAGCCAAAAGACGATTGACGATACTACTTATATCACAATTGTTGTTGGACCTTATTCAGATAATTGATTGAAAAGGCCCCAAATGATTTTTGGGGCCTTTTCTATACCGAATGTGATTCAAAAATCGGTTTTGGGCTGACGCGAAAACTCTCGCGGTTCAACGATTAAAAAGGGGGCAATATTCCTGTAATATGGCCCCTTTTTAATCGTTGAACCTCGTGCTTTGGCGCAGCCAAAATCCCAATTTTTGAATCACATTCGGTATAAGATAGCTAGAAATCGAACCGCATTGTAGTCGTCAATCCATGAATGTACAGATTGCCGTTTGGCAGGATACTGGCAAATGCCTGATCATCCAGAATATTACGGAACATATTCTGGTCGAAAAAGACCTGAAATCCGTAACCCGCAGTCCAATCGAAATGCCAACTATTATTAGCAAAGTAAGTACCCCAACCGAATCCGAGTTCTAATTCGATATGAGTTCTGAGTCGGTTTAGATTTTTTTCCTTAAGAGTAAAGATGGAGTTTGGTGCAAGGACACCTGCTGCAGTGGTTGCTATTTGATTCAACCGTGCGCTGGTGTACTGTGTGAATAGGATATCTCCAGCTCCCTCTCCATAGATTCTAAAGCATTTTCCCAACATCAAGTTCGCAGCCAGTCCGGTTCGTAGCCCTAAAGCCCAAGATTGGGATCTTTGGGTCATAAATACATTTGCCCGGTTCAAGAACTGGGTTGACTCATTGAGGTATTCCACGACAATAGATTGACGAACCCAGGCGGCACGAATTCCAAAATGGGGACGATAGGTAAGATCTGAAGTACCGCAATAAAGTTTTTCCTAATTCCAAATCTACAAGGTCCATACGGAGCCGCCAGCGTGAGGTCCCAGTAAAGTACGTTGGAGAAGTGACGTTCGGTATTTCCCACAAGGGGTGAAGAACATTGTGTCCACCTCTATCAAGATCTACTCTGGTACTTTGAGTACTTCGAACCCATGTGTATCTTGAAAGCAAATCCCAGCCCTTATGAGGGAAAGTAGTCCCAAGAAGAACTTTAAAGCCGGGTTTGTAGTCTGGGTTTAAATCAATCATATCGCCATTTAATGTGAAATCAGGGTTGGTTGTGTCATCAATGATGCCCAATTCCATATTCTCCTGGTACGGATACCAATAGATAAAACTTGCACCAGCAAAAATGCCCCATCCATTCTGTGGCGGCAGACAGTAAGGTGGTCCGCATTCAGACATCGTTTGGGATTGCATATTTTCTTTGTTTTGAGAGGAAGGATAATGACTGCTTTGTCCAACGGCGGAAGAGATACACAAAAGCGACAGACTTATCCAGGAAAAGGTTTTTGCGAACAGATTCATTTTATTCTCCAACTAGATGCCATATAACGCATCTTATATACATTCTTCTCTTATGCAAGATATCTGAGAGAAAGAAATCGTTAAAGAAATTTATCTAGAATTCGAATCTACCGCCTAAAGTCAAGCCATTGAAAGTGAGATCGCCAGTTGGCAGTAAGTTGTAAAGAGTGAAGAGCTCCATCTGATCCCACCAGTATTGAGCTTCATAAGCAGCATTGAATGCCAGTAGATAATTCTGACCAAAACAATAAGCCCATTCCAAACCGAGAGAAAGTTGAGCATTGGCCCTAAGCCGATAGGGAGAACTATTAGTAACTCTTACCTCTGAAGTAAGTGTGTTTACTGATTCGAGATGTCTTCTATATCGATTGTCAAATTGTCCATACAAAAGAGCGATGGATGAGATGCCTTGCACACTGAATCCCCATTCCATGTGGCAATTTCCTTCCATGCCGACTCGGGGGCCGAGTCCCCATCTTCTCAATTTCGATCGGGTAGAAAGGACTCCATAAAAATCAGGATTTGAAGTGGTAGCGATAATCACATTGTGAAAATCCTGATCGTAGCTTTGTCGGATCCATGATGCCTGAACTCCCATATGAGGACGGATGGAGAAAACTTTACTGATGAAGTAATCATAGCCAAGTTCTAACTGCCATGAATTGAAATAGAGTTTCCATTCAGCGCTTGCATTATTGCCAAAAGTAAGCGGAGATCCTTCAGGGGCATTAACAGGAAATCCTATTAGGACAATAATACCCGTATTATCATTTGGCAGGCCAGGGACGAAAGAGAATCTTTTGTGGCTATAGTTCATCCACCGGACCATAAGATCCCAATTCGTTTCTCCAAAATCATAGCCGGCCGATATTCTCAATCCAGCTCCGTATTTAAAATTGATATCTTGAAGCACTATGCTGCTGGGGGGAGGGTTATTCTGAAAGATGACTTGATGAGCTAGAGTGGGATCGACAGTAAAGGCATATTCTAAATCCTCAGCATCTGCTCTCCACCATAAGAACTCGCCTTTCGTAACGAAGCCCCTTCCAATGCATCCGTGGGTGGAATGAGTTGTTTGATTCGATGTCTTTTGCATATGACTCTGCGAGTCATAAGCAGAAGCAATAGAGCAAATGCATAAAATAGAGAGAAAAAAGTGGTTTTTTACTTGAGTAGCCTTCTCATTGATAATTAGGGCTATTTTTCATCTATATGTTTAAAGTTTTTATTTGAAAACAGAGAAATTGTTTAGGTAACCAATTTTTTTAAACTTTCTTAATAAGTCGTTAATAACTAGACTTTCCGTCCTAATATAAATTAGTTCAGAGGAATTCTATGCAGGTCCCAGAAATTCATTCATCAACTCCTTCTTTGCAACCGAAAGTCGATACTCATATTCAAAGCCGCTCATCAGGGGGTATCTCTGATGTACGGGATGTGCTTCATTCTTCTGGTGGAAGTGGATTTATCCAATCTTGTGTGAATGGTATTTTCCACACGATTGCATCTGTATTTTGCACGATCAAAGATACAGCCTGCTGGTTTTTGAACTGCTGCAGCAAGAAAGAAGAAGTGGAAGTTTCTGACTTGGCTCCGGCAAAGGAAGAATCTCAAGCATCTTTGGTCCCAGAGGAGATCCAAATTGCTATGGATGTTCAGGATTCCCTAAGAGAAGGTAATTTGACCCCACGGGAACTTTTGAAGTATTTCCAAGTGTATGTCAGCACACAGCAGCAAAAAGAGATCTACATAGCTTTAGGACTAAAAGCTCATGATGCAAGAGGAAGGACGGAAAGATTGAAATCTTACTGGGATGCTCCAACGCACACCTATAAGGTCAACATCTCAAAAGATCCTGAAATCCGTACTCTAGAAATGGAAACGAAAGGCAGACTCCTGGTTCAGGAGAATCCTCTTCAGGAACGAGTCATTGCAGCTCTTGCTTATGGACTGGATGCATACATCAATGAGGGGATGCAAAGAGCCACTCAAGCACTATAACGAACTATTTCTAGCGGGGAGATTTCTTCTCAGAATCTCCCTTGCAAGCTTCACATCTATTTATTTCACATTGTTTTTTAGAGTTTGGAAGGTGCCCGCAGCCTTTTGTTAGCTTGGGCTTCCCAGTAATAATCAATCCGATCCCTAATCCGATCAAACAAATCAGTACTAGTACGATCGCAAAAAGAATGGTCTTAAAGAGCATCTTTGATTATTTTTTCTTGGTCTTTTTAGAAGAAGAAGGAGCACCTGCTTCTAGATCGACCCAGATCGGCGAGCTCCATGCAATGTGGCCATTTTTCTGAGTGGCTCGAAGATAATAAAAGATGGAAGGAGGATGTTCGCCAGCTTTCATCACTAGATCTTCAAGAGGGTCCATATCATCGATTTCGAATTCGAACTGATATTCTTTTGGTTCGAAAGTGCGGAAGATTTTTCCATTCCGGAGGATTTGAACTTCCTCCACAGAATCAGTTCCAATGACATATCCTGTGCTGTGTCTATTAAAAAACAGACCGGGCTTTTCTTTTGTGGAGACTTCAGATCCCATAGGAAATCCGGCGATACTCATACCGACGATGATTCTCTCACCGGTCGTTGCATAGCAAGATCTTCGATACAATGCGTCCATCAAGGAAGCTCGGGTTTGATCTTTTGCCAAAATAGCTGTGAGTCCGGGAGAGTATTGAGTCTGGTCGGAATCATAAAAATCAGAGTAGATTCCACGGTCATCCAAACCTCCGGCTACGAATCCAAAACGGCAGCCTTTAAGAAGTGCTCTGAGAACCGAGCCTTCTTGTACTTCGCCGATTGATTTCTTTCCAGATCCTTCAATGGGACACGGGTTTCCTTCTTTTGCTGTTAACTCAGAAGAGCCCCAGGCATTGTAAATCTCAACCACACGTTCAAAATCAGGATTGAAGTCATCGAAATTGAAGCTAGTTCCTTTTCCCATGGTAAAAGAAGGAACGGAAAGGAGTTCTTTCGGCTGGATGCTTTTATAGATTTTTTTCAGTGAGTTGGTCTTCGTGTCTTTTTTCCTGAAGATCGGCTTGCTGTCTTTGAGGTAGATCATTTGACGCACCCCTTCTTCTTTTGGTTCTCCCACATATTGAAAACCCAGAAAAGCGACAAATCGTTCATCTTCGTTGAATTCAGTGGTTTGCTGGTTGATGAGTTTCCAGATATCGGAAGAGGTTTCTTCCTCGCTGTCAAAAGAGGATGTTGCAAAGAACTGGAAGGCTTTTTCATCTCTGAAATGTCTCAAGCATGTCTCGATGTTCTCATCAGAGTCGACTCTTTGGGACTCTCCGTGAAGAAGTCCCCAGAATAATTGGGTCTCTTCGGAAGCAAAGCATTTGATAGGAGGAGAAAAGAAGGTCTCTTCATTAGAAAGGTTCTTCAATTGAATTTTGTAGATGCCTGGTTCGTTGAAGTAAAGGTTGGGAAGAGTGATGAAACCTGTCTCAGGAACAAAAAGCTTCCAGTTGAGGTTTTCCCGAAGATGTTCATAAGAAAGATCGATGAGTGTTCCTTCAGGTGCATTTGCAGTGAGATTCCCGAATTTGTCTTCGAACCGGACGATGATATCGAATCGTTTGTTTCTTGAGACTAGAGATGGGGTGATGATTTTAAGGTTGTTCAGGACGTTTCCCCTGATATCGATATGGAATGTCTCAGGATCGCGGAAGTCACCCTTTCCTTTGGGGTCGATGTAGAGAAGGAAGGGCTTTCTTCGTTGTACATTACACTGGACGGTGTTTCCCTTTTTCTCCAGGTTACCTTCATCAGTCGTACCCAAGCAGATGGTCAGAGTTTCTGAGGCTTTCAGTTCGGCAGGGAGTGCAAAGATAAATTGAGAAGGATTTTCATCATCTTTGACCCATTCAGGAGTGAGGGCTTTTTTGCTGGATGCAATCTCTCCCCAAATAAGATTGGACTTGTCTTTCGATTGGGTTTTAGGAATTTGCCAGTCGAGGGTTCTGCCTTGGCTTTGAAGATCAAACTTTAGTTTGGTTCCTTTGGGAAGATTGTTGGCAGTTGTATAAAAGAACCTCCAAATGCCTGTTTGGCCTGCAAGGGCGAAGTTGGGTTCGGAATAACAAATCGATCTTCTCATAGCAAGTCCTGTAACAGTGAATTTTTGAAGGATTTATTTTGCCTTAGAAATGGATACAAATCAAGTCTGCGATGTCAGCCTTTTTTCAAAGAAGTAATTCGTATTCTTTCTATAGAGCGGTCATTGGAGTTTAAAACTTCTAATTCAAATTCGTCAGAGTGGAGTTTCCATCCTTTGGAAGGAATCGTCCCTGCTCTATGAAAGACATACCCACCTATGGTCTCATATTCAGGACTATGGGGAATATGGATGTGAAGTTTTTCTTCAATATCAATAATGCTCATCTTGGCATCTACTACGAAGCCGCCGCCGGGAAGTTTCCAGAACTGGGCCTCCTCTTCGATGTCGTATTCGTCTTCGATCTCTCCCACCAGCTCTTCCAAGATATCTTCTATGGTGACGATTCCTTCTGTTCCCCCATATTCATCAACAACAATGGCGAGGTGGATCTGTTTATTCCTGAATTCCTGAAGGAGATGGGAGATTCGCTTATTCTCAGGAGTAAACAAAACCGGTTTGACGATTTTTTCGACAGGGACCTGAAGGGATTCTTTTGAGCCGTTCTCGTAGACTTCCAGGAGGTCCTTGGAATAAAGCACGCCAATGATCTCATCAAGGGTTTCCCGATATACGGGGATGCGGCTGTATCCTTCATCGATGAAAAGGCGGGTTGCCTCATGAAGCGTAGCGGTATTTTCAAGAAAGGTGACATCGACTCTTGGGATCATGATTTCACGAGCGACCTTTTCCCGAAAGGTAATGAAAGAAGTAATCAGTTTTTGATCAAAGGCATCCAGATGCTGGCTTAGTTCTGTTTCATTGATCATTTCCCGGACTCGTTCACGGATGAGAAAAAAGCTCTCGGGCTGTTCATAGATATGAGATACTTGAAAAAGGGCTCGGATTATCTTGAGGAGTATTCCGACAATCGGGAAAAAAAACGTCAAGAATATGGAAGCAATCGGAGCTGAAAAACGGAGCATACCCTTCGACCAGAGAGTAGCCAAAAGCCGGGTGCAAAAGTCGAGAACGATCGAAATGGCGATGATTCCCAAGGCAATCAAAATCAGTTCTACCCAGCCTAAAGTTTGATGGATGTGGTTTGCAAAATAGAAAAAAGCAGTCGTTGCGTATAGAAGAGAGAGAAGATGGCGGGTAAAACTCAAGCTATAGTAGAGGTTTTCCCATTCGTCTTTGGGAAAAAATTTCTTCATCAAGGTGAAGAAAAAGAAGGATCTGGTGCGCAAAGGATCTTTCGCCTTGATCTTCCCCAGTTGGAGGAGAGAAGTACTCAGCATTGTGAGCATTGCGGATCCAAACAGGAAAATGAGTGGCAGGATGGGGAACCAGTCGAAGATTTGAGATTTCATGAAAGAAGAGTTACTTTGCAGTTGTTGCCTTTAATAGATCCATACAACTTTTTTCTTTTTTTCGCATGATACTTTGTTCTTCTTCAGTGAGATCATTATAGCCGATGAGGTGTAAAAGGCCATGAATGAGATAAAGGAGGGCTTCTTCTTCAGGATCTTGTCCATGTTCCTTTGCATACTCGATAGCGATATCAGTACAGATGAAAACCATCCCTAAGAAGCAGAATCCATTCTCGTTAGGATTATCGATGGGAAAGGAGATGCAATCGGTAGGAGAAGGGTCCTGAAAAAATTCATTGTGGAGAATACAAATTTTTTCTTGATCAACCAGATGAATTTCCACCTCATCGCATGAGATTTTTTCAGATTCAAGGACGCACAAAACAGCCTCTCTCATAGTATCATGAGAGAGGGATAAAGCTTTTTGCTCGTCGATGATGGAAATATTTATGAGCCTATCCAAAATATGTTTCGTCAATTTTCGGAGCCATTTTGGCCAATTTTAGAAAGTTGTTCGAGCAGTAATATCCACACGGAATATGAATCCTCGAACAATTTTTTAAACTTGGCTCAAAAGAGCCCTAAAATCGACAGATACCTGTTTTGGGATAGGTTCATGATTGTAATGTAGGAGTCTTAGGGAGGCCGGTGGCTTTTTTCTTTCCTTCCTGCCATTTCCCAAGCTTGCGGAGAACCTCGATTCTTTCGAAGCGCTTCAAGACATTTCTTTTTTTGACTCCCTTATTCGCTTTTCCATAGCTATTGTGCCTGGACATGAGTTCCTCTATCTACTTAATTTTTGCAATGAATGAATGTTTAGCCTGATCGCCGGAGAGAACGTTAGGATGTTCTTTAAAACCTAAATTTAATTTGTCTTTTTTAGGTCCCGTTTTCAAAGCTGGTTTTTGGTTTTTTTTTGGGCAGCGGGCTCGTCTTTCGCCCTTTTTGCTCATTCTAGTCATTTTAGCTCCCAGTCAAAATTGTTGGAATCATTATAGGGATTTTTCTCAATAGACTCAAGAGTTAGATAATCTGATGCGTTCATCTTTATCGGGCTTCGATGATCCAGCCTAACGATTTGTAGGCTTCGAAACGCTTTCGTGAAAGCATTTTTTTATTCAAACTGGTCAAGTCCTCCAGTTCATAGACGATCTGGAATGTATCCAGGAGGAGGGGAGTCGGCCGGAGATTGAAGATAAAACGGGACCGTTTGAAGTCCTCTTTTTTTTGGGTGATCACGATCCAATCATCACTATCTTCTTGAGAAGTAGAATGAGGAAGAAAACTCTCAGCAGGCTGTTTCCAAAGGAGCTCATTGACGAATTCTTCGGCCTTGTCATCAGGCGCAAAAATTAGAAAATGTTCTTTCCGTCCAAAGTGGAAAGAAGCCATGTCACAAATCCTCGAAAGCTTTTCCTTCGTCGTTTTCACCTGGAAAAAGACGACTCGTGAATTACTCTTCATCTTTTCGCTCCTGACCCGGAAGGATCATTCCACATGATACCGTGAATTTGACCGCATCTTCATTGGACATGTCGATCGATTTGACATCATCTTCGGCCATCATCAGTAGGTATCCTGAGATAGGGTGAGGAGCTGTTGGGACAAAAACAGGGACAAGCTTTTTTTCTACAGACTTTTGGCAGGCCTCAGGAACATCGCCAGTCTCAAATCCAACACAATAACTATGAGGAGAGGGAAAGGGAACAAGCACAGGACGTTTGAAGGCTTTGCTTCCTTTACTGCCGAATAGGGCGGAGGCAATGTCTGTTGTGACTTTATAAATCGTCTTCACAAAAGGAATCTTTGAGAAGATCCAATTCATGAATTTGAGAATCGAACGGAAGAAAAACCATCGTGCGATGACTCCCAGAAGGAAGATGAGAACAACGATCAAAATCAGGCTGATGATACGGGCGATGATCTGAACACCCTCATCAGATTTGATCAGGGGATGTGTTTTTTCAAACTGGTAGATGAAGTCTTTTACAATATCGACAAAAGGAGTCGTGAAAAGATCGACGACAAAGACAATAACGACAATTGTCAAGACTAGAGGAAGAAGAATGGCAAGTCCCGTAAGGAAGTATTTTCTCATTCAGACATTTCCTTTTTTTTCTGGAACAATCACACCGCAGGAGACGATATATTTCACCGCATCTTCAGTTTTCATATCGATAAAGATCAAATCTTCTTTTTTAAACATCAAAAGAAACCCGGTCGTAGGGTTAGGGGTCGTAGGGATAAAGACAGAAATAAGTTCGCCACTTGCCGCTTCCTCACATGTTTTGGGAGACTCTCTGCTGACCAGTCCTAAAGAATACGTTCCTTTGAAAGGAAACGGAGCCATGACGACCTGTTTGAATGAGTTTTTATCGGAGGCAAAAAGAGTTTTGATGATCTCCTGGGTCGTCTTATAGACCTTATTGACCAAAGGGATCTTGTGAAGGATTTTGTCACTGAGGCGTATGAGGCCTTTGAAAATAAACCATCGTGCTAAGAACCCCAATCCCACTGTAACTAAGAAAAGACCGATCAAAATGGTGAGCTGGCTTCCATATCGAATAACCTGTTCGGGAGTCAAAAATAGAAATCCGATTTCACTGATCCGGGTATGGGAAAGAATCTTTATCACAAGTCCCATGAAGGGCTTGGTCAAAAAGTTGACGACAAAGATCACTACGGCAATGGTTACAGCCAATGGGAGGAGGATCGCTAGCCCGGTGAGAAAATATTTTTTCATAATTCACCTGAAAAATAAGGATTCAATATCTGGTTTTTAGACTTATTTTGCAATACTGGTCCTTGAACCTATCCCAAAAATCGATGAAAAATGTCTCGGGATAGGTTCAATGCGAGGAGGCGAGACGGAATCGCCATGGGAGAAGAGCGTGTTCTTGAGCATAGGCTACCCCAACTCGCGGAGAGGCCATGATTTCTTTTTCAGGAATTTTTTTCGAAGTCTCTTCAATCCAGAGGATCGGGCCGTCCAGAGCAAGACCATTGTGTTCTAAAGTAATTCCGAGGGCTTGTGTCAAAGCCCCAGGTCCTGCAGTCAATGAACGCTCTATCTTTTCTTTTTTCCTTCTCTTAAGCATCACGTCTATTCCAGTATTTGGTTCGATTGCACGGATGAGGACAGCATGAGGGGTGTCTTTTCCATGAGTGACGATATTCAGAAGGTGATGGATTCCATAACAAAGGTATACATAGCTTACCCCGCCGGCAGAATACATGATTTCTGTTCGGGGAGTCCTTCTCATGTTATAGGCGTGACAAGCTTTATCTTCAGCCCCTTGATAGCTTTCTGTTTCGACAATAGTCCCTCCTGTGACTTTTCCGTCGATACAGCTATAAAGTGTTTTTCCTAAAAGACTTTTTGCAAGGTGAACGACATCATCTGACTGGTAGAAAGAAAGAGGGATTATTTTCTCTTTCTTCTTCCTTTTTTCTTGGGCCTTTTTCTGGCTCTGGAAGGCTTTTGATTGGCGAGTATCCATTTTGATTCTAAAAGAACGAAATCGATATGGGTTAAAACAACCTGGATTTTATCTCCAAAGCTGTACTTCCGTCCAGTCCTTTTGCCTCGTAGTGTGACGGTATTGGACTGAAAAACGAAATAATCATCTTCCAGATCAGACAGAAAAAGGCATCCTTCCAGGAAAAACCCTGTGATTTCAAAGAAAATGGCAAAAGGTTTGATCTTGGTGATCGATGCCTCGAAAACATGGGTGGGATCTTCTTGAAATGTTTTGTTGAGCAATCTTAATTTTTTCAATTGGACCACGGCCATCTCGGCACGGAAACTCATCCGTTCCCGGTAGGAACAGTGGTTTGCGATTTCAGTAAGATCCTCTGGTGTTTTTTCTTTAAAAAGCAGACGTTCGATGATCAGGTCGCTGTATCTACGGATCGGACTGGTGAAATGACAGTAATGTTCAAGAGAGAGACCATAATGGCCAAGGTTATCAGGCGAATAAAAGGCAATCTTCATGCTTCGAATAAAACTGATAGAGAGATGCTGGAAGTAAGGAGTTTTTTTTGCCTGATTGAATAGTTTTTGAATGTCCCGATGATTGGGTTTGTCCGGAAGAAGGAATCCCAAGGATCTTGCCAGATGATAAAAATCATGGAAATTTTCAGCAGGGGGCTCTTCATGAATGCGATAGATGAGCATTTTCTTCTTTTCAGAAAGATGTTCTGCCACCACCTCATTGGCTTTCAACATGAACTCTTCGATCATTTGATGGGTGATATCGTATTCGACGATTTCGATCCTTTCAGGGTTCCCTTTTTTGTCGACCTTGATGACAGCTTCAGGAAGGGCAAAATCGATGCTTCCTCTTTCCATCCTCTTTTTTCGTAAAAGAGTTCCCAATTTGGCCAGGTTTTGAAGAAGAGGAGCGTGAGGACTCTTCTTTTTCTTTTCGAGAACGTCAAAAGCCTCGTTGTATGTGAAGCGCTTTTTGCTTTTGATGTAGGCGCGGTGAATCTCATACTTTTCCAAATCGCCTTCGGGATTGAAAGTCATGAGAACACTGACCGTTAATCGGACAACATCTGCTTTTAGGCTGCAAAGTTGGTTGGAGAGTTCTTCGGGGAGCATGGGAACGCATACTCCGGGAAAATAAGTGGAATTGGCCCTTCGATGCGCTTCCTTGTCCAAATAACTGTCAGGCTTAACATAATACGCTGCATCGGCAATATGTACGCCTAACTGAAAAGATCCCTTGGAATCTACAGTCAAAGAAATCGCATCGTCAAAGTCTTTGGCCGTGTCAGGATCAATGGTAATGCAAGTGAGCTTTGTAAAATCTTTCCGGTTATTGAGGTCTTTCTTCGTTACCTCATCTCCCATTTTTTGTGCTTCCTGGATCGCTTTTTTTGAAAATTGATGGGGAATTTCAAATTCATAAATAGCAGCGAGGACATCGATCGAAGGATCCTGAATTGATCCCAGGTACTGCAGAGGAACACACTCCATCTGGTTTGTCGAACGCTTCCATTTTTTGATCTCCATTACTAGACGGTCCCCAATACGGAATGTGTCTTTTTTCGTGCACTTTAGATCAATGAGTTTTTCAGGCCCTAAAATCGGAGCGTAGACGACGTAGTGGTGGTGCTGTTTCTTTAAGATGGTACCAGCGAGAATTTTTCTCGATCTTTCAATAATACGAACGATTTTTCCTTCGGGGCCTTTGGACGAGACCTTCGGATCGACTTCTATTTCTACAATGTCTCCCTCAATCGCATCATCCATATACGGTTTGGGAATAAAGACTTCCTGTTTTTGACCTTTTATCTGGACAAACCCGAATCCTCTCGGATGGGTAGATATTTTGCCCTGAACGATTTCCGCCTGTGGAACCAATCGTACATGGTTTCCTTTCAGCTCGAGCAGCTCTTTCTCTTTGAGCTCGACAAGGATCTCTTCAAATTGATCAAATTTTGAAGAAGGTAATGCTAAAAGACGAAACAAGTGTTTTCGCGTGAACACTTTCTTCGAGTTCTGATCGAATACTGTGATGATCTTTTTTGAGATGTTTCGGAAGGGATGCTGTTTCTTGGTTTTCTTTCTTGCTGGCACTGTCTGGGATTTGTTCTACAATTCATCACTATAGAATTTGTAGGAGATTGTCTCAAGAGATCTATGTATAAAGCTCCAGAGGACGGGTCTATGAAAGAAAACCCCTCTTGCAGAGCTCGTCTCTGAGCTTTTGAGGGTTTTTATAACTTACTGCGTCCAAACCGGCATGGCGGGCGCTCTGCACATATTCAGAGATATCATCCACATAGAAACTGGGAGTAGCCTGAGCCATAGACAGAGCTTTTTGGTAAATGGCCTTGTCTGGTTTTCTCATCTGTACTTCATAAGAGAGAATTCGGTCATCGAAATTCCGAAGGACAGGATAATGGGAATAGGCGTAATTAAAATGAACTTCGCATGTGTTTGAGAGGAGAATCAGACGATGTCCCTGGGATTTGAGATCTTCAATAATGGGTATGATCTCTTCATTCGGCTCAAAGATATTTCCGGCAGCTTTCAATAGTTCAATAAAATCAACGGTCTCGGAGCTCGCTTGCGAAAGATGGCGGTGAAGAGATTCTGTGGTGACCGTTCCCATTTCATATTCGATCCCGTATCCATCCTTGAATAGAAAATCATGCACTTTCTGATAGGGCAGGGAAGTGAGGTCGGCCAACTGCCGACACATTTTTTCATGACTGAAAAAGAGAAGGACATTGCCGATGTCGAAAAATAGAGTAGCCTTAGTCATCTTTCATAGATCCATATTGTAATCTCAGGGTACTCTTCTACGATTTTTTCTGCCCATCTTTTCGCTTTTTCATAATCGGTAAAGGTCATGGCAGCAGTAGCCAGCCCATCTGCCAACATGCAGGTAGGAGCTCTCACGCTTACAGAGGCGATGACTGTATCTTGAAGGGCGATCGGTTTGCCGGTCGTAGGGTTTACAATGTGTGTATAGTCCGATTCCAGCTGGGTGGGGCCGCTGGTTGCAATGGCTGCGTTTTTCAGTTCGATGGAAATAGGTTCGATCACTTGATGGGAAGGACGGATCTGAATGGCCCAGCATCTTTTGTCTGGGTGTTGGCCATGCGTGCGGATCTCTCCTGCCCATTCGACATAAAAGTTTGCATATCCTTTTTGGAGGTGTCTTTCAGCAATGAGGTCAATCGCATATCCTTTTAAGACTCCGCAAAAATCCATGATGAGATCAGACCGGGTTTTTTCAAATTGGTTTCTTTCCCAGTTCATTTCTTCCCAGGTTCCCTTCAAGGGAATGGGCTTAGATGTTCGGTAGGCCAGAATCAGGTTTCCTACACAAGGATCAAATCTTCTTTGAGAGCATTCATAAATTTTGGAGATTTTTTCAAAAAAAAGGACTAGTTCATTCGAAAGGACTCGACTTTCTCCTTTATCGAGAGCGTTTAGTTTTGAAACTTCAGAATTGGGGTTCCAATTGTTGTAGATTCCATCGATTTCATGGAACGTGTCTTCGATGATTTTCTGGATCTGTTCTTTTTCTGCTTTTTCCAATTTTGCGCCTACTTTGATGCAGTAGGGCATTGTCATGGCCAAGCCTTTGAATAAAGTCACATTGGGAGATTTGGAACACGAAAAAAAGAAAAGGCTAAGGATTAGGACAGCATATTTCATGATCCTTTCTGCAAAAAGCTTTTCAAAGTGTTTTGAAGTAGCATTGTGATGGTCATGGGACCTACGCCTCCCGGAACGGGAGTAATGTGAGAAGCTACTTTGGAAACCTCTTTGAAGTCAACATCACCAACCAGCATAGACTTTCCCTGTTTGGTGATCCGGTTGATCCCCACATCGATGACCACAGCATTCGGTTTGACCATTTCTTTTTTGATGAAATGTTCTCTTCCAATGGCTGCAACGAGAATGTCTGCCTGTCGGGTGATTTGTGCGAGGTCTTTTGTTCCGCTATGTGCGATTGTAACGGTCGCGTTGCAGTAGGGCTTTTTCTGGACCATGATGGCTGCAAGCGGCTTCCCAACGATGTTGCTTCTTCCTACGACTACGACATGTTTGTGAGCAGGATCGATCTTTGATTTTTCCAAAAGGACTTTAATGCCATGGGGAGTGCAGGGGAGGAATCCGCTTTCATCTCCCAAAAGCATTTTTCCCACATTCACAGGATGGAACCCGTCCACATCTTTCGTGGGGTCGATGGTCAGCATGATTTTATTTTCATCGATCTGTTTGGGAAGAGGCAGTTGTACAAGAATTCCGTCTACATTTGGATCCTGGTTGAGGTCCTCGATTGTATTTAACAGTTCGGTTTGACTGACAGACTCGGTAAGCTCGATTACATTGGATCGGATGCCTACATGGGCGCAGCCTTTTTTCTTCATGCCTACATAAGTGCGGGAAGCGGGGTCATTGCCCACAAGGACAAAGGTAAGTCCGGGCGATCCCGAGAGTTTTGAGATTTCTGTTTTGATCTCTTCTCTGATTTCCTGTGCAATTTTTTTTCCGTCAATGATCATGAAATTCTTCTACCTAGAATGGATGAGTCCGTTTGAGGCCAATATTGGCTTTCCTGAATAGATACTGAATGGTTTTCCGTTCCAGCTGGTTACCTTTCCCCTGCTTCTTTCACGAGAAGAATACCGGCAGCGCAGTCCCAAGGACCTAAGGCTACCTCGAAAAAGAAGTCGAAACGGGATGAGGCAACATAGGCGAGGTCTAAGGCGGCAACGCCAATGCGGCGGATGGGAAGACCCAATTTGAGAATATCGATGAAATGGTCGATAGCCTGTCCCGGATTTTCTGACAAGTTATTATAGGGAAAGCCTAAAGCGACGAATGCATCGTCAAGTTGTTCGGTTTGCGTGACTTTTATAGGGCTTCCATTCAGAAAGGCACCACCGCCTTTTTCGGCGATAAACAGTTCCTGAGTGATGGGCTGATAGATGACGCCGCAAAGAGGATCTCCACCCTGACATGCTGCGATACTAACCGCAAACATCGGAATCCCGTGGGCATAATTCACTGTTCCGTCCAGTGGATCGATTACCCATTGGATTTCTTCACTTCCATTAGTTTCTCCGGATTCTTCGGCCAAAAAGGAGTGGTCTTTGAAGTGGTCTTTGATGTAAGCGATGATGAGCTTTTCAGCGAGGTGGTCGTATTCGGTGACAAGGTTGTGCTTCCCTTCTTTTGAGGAGATCTCAAAATTGGTTCGAAATCCTCTCTTAAGAGTAGCGCCAGCTTTCAGAGCTGCTTGCGTGGCGACCAGGGTCATTTTGGAGATATCTTCCATTTACAACCTTCTTTTCAACAGAAACAGATGCATTTTTCGATAAATCTTTTGATACAAAATGAATGGACACCAAAACCACACGATCGCGTAAGCCCCATCCAAAAGAGGCATCAAAAGTAGATCGGTAAAGACCCATTTTCCCGAAATAGGGATACTTCTGTCAAAAAGAAAAAGCAAAAAAGGTTGAGTTAGTGTGGATAGTGAGGAAATCAGGGCTGTGTAAAAGGCGAGATGCAAAGGCTTGTCATCATAGAAATGCATGTGGAAACGGTAAAGAAAGAGACAGGTAAATGTATAATTGAGGGCAAAAACACCCATAGATACGGAAGAGAAAAGATCGAGAAGAAAACCACAGAGAAAGCTCCCCCATAAGGCAGTAAGTAAAGAGCTTCGAATCCATAAAATCGCAAGAAAGGGAGCAAAGGCAAAAAGGTGAAGTGTTCCTAGCAGAGCACTTTGGAAAAGGGCAATGAAAAATGCGAGAAAGAAAAATAGGATCAGGGAGCCTTTTCGCATGGTGGATCTGAAATAAGGTTCTGAATCATAGATTTATTTTTGAATTGCTTTTGATGCCATCCCCAGGCAGATTCGATGATTTTCATCAAATCAGAATCCGTTGGCTGCCAGTTCAGAAATCTTTGGGCCTTTCTGTTATCTGCGACAAGAATGGGAGGTTCTCCAAGTCTTTTATCTTCAGAAATGACTGGGATGGATTTTCCTGTGAACTTCTCCACGGCCTTGATGATCTGATTTACACTGAATCCTTTCGATGTTCCCAGGTTGATAGCGGTCGATTGTTGATTTTCCATGACCCATTCCAACGCAGAAATATGTGCCCGGGCCAGATCTGCCACATGAATGTAATCCCGAACAGCCGTTCCATCAGGAGTAGGAAAGTCATTTCCATAAACGGTTATATTTTCTCTCAGTCCCATTGCAGTGTAGATGACAAGCGGAATGATGTGTGTCTCGTGATCGTGGTCCTCTCCAATATCGAGATCAAAATCTGCACCGGCAGCATTAAAGTAACGTAGGGAAACGCTATGGACTGAATAGGCATTTTCAAAATCTTGAAGGATCTGTTCGATCATCCATTTTGATCTACCATAGGGACTGATGGGGTTTTGAGGTATATCTTCAGTGATAGGGATTTGCTTTGGGATTCCGTAACTTGCGCAGCTGCTAGAGAAAACAAGACTGTTGACTCCATGGTCTTTCATCGCCTCGATCAGATTCAGGGCGTGAGATACATTGTTCCGGTAATAGATTCTGGGTTCATAGACCGATTCAATTAGTATGGAGCTGCCTGCAAAATGGATGACTGCTTTTGGTTTGTAATCCAGAAAGGCTTGATCAAGGGCTTTTCTATCGGCAAGGTCAGCATTGATGAATGGTCCCCATTTGACTGCAGAAGAATGTCCGGTAGAGAGGTTGTCAAAAGTGATGGGAAGATATCCAAGGCGGGCTAATTCTTTGCAGACATGACTTCCGATATATCCTGCGCCGCCAGTAACTAAGATGGAATGTTGAGACACCACTAATACGCTCCTTTAGAAAAGAGCATGACGGGAATAGTCTTACAGATCAAAACTAGATCTTTAAGGAATGTTTGATTTTCTACATAGACTTCTTCAAGCCTGACTCTTTCGCTCATGGGAAGATGGTTTCTGCCCGAGGTTTGCCAGATTCCGGTGATCCCTGGACGGTAAGATAGGATCTTTATCGCTTTTTCTCCATAGTAGGATTGGATCTCATCCAAAAAAGCGGGACGAGGGCCGACCACACTGAGGTCTCCTTTTAGCACATTCCAGAATTGAGGGAGTTCATCCAAAGACATTTTCCTTAAAATCCTTCCAATAGGAGTGATCCGGGGATCTTTTTTCAATTTACAAAATTTTTCATATTCTTCTGCAAGGTCCTTGTCTTTTTGCAAAATCTCTTTCAATACCTCGTCTGCATTGGTATACATCGTTCGAAATTTGACACAATGGATGATCTTTCCACCTCTTCCTACTCTGGGAGTGATGAAAAAAACCGGGCCGGGAGAAGAGAGACGAACAAAAAGGCAAAGAATTAAATAGATGGGAGAAAATAAGGTCATGATGGCAAAGCTGAACAGAATATCGAAAATCCTTTTCGAAAGGATGTGTTTGACCGGAATGCTATATTTCATGTTTGTAGAAGTCATCATCTCAGAGTTCATACAGATATAAGACCACCGAATAATGGCACTAGTTTACCTTGAATGGGCCTTTAAAGCAATTTTTTGGGTTCTGATTCTTTCTATCAACAGTTATTGATCAATTTCTATATGCATTTTGTATCTAAGCAGAAATTTACTGTTTTTTTTGTCTAATTCGCTTCCAAATCAACTTTGGGGTGTACTTCCTGTTCTGTGGTATTTGTAATAAAATGTTTATTTGCTTAGAATTTTTCTTCGATATTTTTTGGATGGTAGATTTCCCTATCAGCCCCTGTTATTTCGTTTGGGAAAAAGAGTTGTTGTAAACTATGTAACTAGTACAAAGAATGGTCCCTTCTTAAAGGAGGTATAAGTTGGCTATTTGTACTTTCGTTGAAAGAAAATATCTACTCAACAATGAGTTTGAATTCACTTTAAAAAGTCAGAGTGATGATGCAGAAAGAATGCAGGCATGTGCTAATGCTGCTTTTCAATATTATGAAGCTTATCAGAATCTTCTAAGAGAAGAACAGCGGCACTGTTAAAAGACATTTTGTTGATGAACAATCACGTTCTAGAGATCGTTTTTATCAATTGACTGCTGAAGGGAATATTACATTTACTGAACCAACAAGACGTCATTTTTTTCAGAAGTTACAGTGACATGCACTGAGCATCAAATCTATCAAGGGCAAGTTGTTCCTAGAAAGATCTATGAAATAGTTTTATACTAAGGGCTTTCAATCTGGAAAAATCATCCTGAAGAACTTTCAAATCTTCCAGGGCAGAAGAATAGAGTTTTTCAGCTTCCTTTTTTGCTCCTTCTGTTCCGAAGAGTGCTACGGCTGTTGATTTTTCCTTAATCAGATCAGACCCTGTTGGTTTTCCTAGAACTTCGCTGGAAGAAGTGATATCCAGAACATCATCCATCATCTGAAAAGAGAGTCCCAACTTTGAAGCAAAGGAAGTAAGAGACTGTTTTTCTGATGGAGATACCTTGGCGATTACAGCAGCCATTTCAAGGCAGGCAGTAAAAAGAGAAGCAGTTTTAAGAGAGTGCATTTGAAAAAGCTTTTTCTCATCGATTTTCGTCCCTTCAAAGCTAAGATCAAGGATCTGGCCTGCAATCATTCCATGTCCACCAGCTCTTTGGGAAAGTATTTTGATCAGTTCTACTTTTATCTTTTCGTCGAGGTCGCAGTTGGCAATGGTCTCAAACGCAAAAGTGAGAAGGAAGTCCCCTGATAATAGAGCAGTCGCTTCATCAAATGCTTTATGAAGAGATGGTTTCCCTCTTCGCAGATCATCGTCATCCATGCAGGGAAGGTCGTCATGGATTAGAGAATAAGTATGAATGAACTCAATAGCGCAGGCAGGATCAAGGCCCTTTTCCCAAGAGACTTGAAGATCTTTCAGGGCTGCTAGGAGAAAAATGGGACGCAGCCTTTTGCCGCTGGAATGAAGAGAATAGCGAGTAGCATCAAAAAGAAAATGATAGAGTTCTGTACATTCAGGAACAAGATCGGAAATCCGTTGGTTGATCCGGTCAGATGTTTCCTGAATGTAGGAATCAATCTCAATTTTTTTTGATTTGGTCCGGGATTCCAATTCCAATGTAGTCAAAACCATTTTCCTTCATTTCTTGGGGACGGTACTGATTGCGTCCGTCAAAAAAGGCAGAGCCTTTCATTCCTTCTATTATAGGAGGGAAGTCGAGTAGCCGGAATTGCTTCCACTCCGTCAATAGTGCGATCGCATCAGCTCCATCTGCAGCATCGAATTCATCTTTGCACCAGATGATTTGCGGATGATCCTGGATCATTTTTTTTGCGTTTTTCATTGCGACGGGATCGAAAAGACGAAGAGTCGCTCCCTTATCGATGAGATCTTCGACCAGAGAAAGAGAAGGAGCTTCACGCATGTCGTCCGTATCGGGCTTGAAAGATAGCCCCCATAGGGCAATTATTTTTCCTTTTAGGCCGCCTCGTTCGGAGAAGTAATTGGAAATGGATTGGCCCAGGACTCTCTTTTGGCGGGTATTGATCTCATCTACAGCATTTAAAAGAAGCGGATCGTGTCCTAGTTTTCGAGATAAAAATTGAAGAGCACGGATGTCTTTGGGGAAGCAAGATCCACCGTAGCCAATGCCAGCATAAAGAAAGCTGTGGCCGATTCGAGTATCGGAACCGATCCCTTTACGTACCTCGTTAATATTAGCTCCTACTTTCTTGCAAATTTGAGAAAGTTCATTCATGAACGAAATTCGGGTAGCGAGCATGGCATTTGCAGCGTATTTGGTCAGCTCGGCCGATGTGATATCCATGATTAAAAGTCTTTCCCGATTCAGCATAAACGGAGAGTAGACATGTTTCATGATCTCTATGGCTGCAGGCTTGTCTGCACCGATAACCACACGGTCTGGCTTCATACAGTCATTGATTGCAGAACCTTCTTTCAAAAATTCCGGATTGGAGACAACATCGAAGTCCAAGAGGATCTTTCGGTTCTTTAAGATTTCTTTCACAATCGATTTAACTTCTTTTGCCATGCCGACAGGAACTGTCGATTTGTTCACGATGATCAATGTTTGATCAATGTTCCTGGCGATTTCTTCAGCAGCTGCTTTTACATAGGAAGTATCGCACGATCCATCTTCGCCAGATGGAGTGGGAACGGCAATAAAGCAGACTTTGCACTCTTTGAGAGCCTCTACATACGATGTTGTAAACGAAAGTCTCTTTGCCTTTACATTTCGGTCGACCATCTCAGTCAGACCAGGCTCATAAATTGGGATCTTTCCCTTTTGGAGGTTTGTTACTTTTTCTTTGTCGATATCAAGGCAAATGACGTGATGACCCATCTCGGCAAAACATGCTCCGGTCACCAGTCCAACATATCCCGTTCCAATCATCGTTATTTGCATAGAGTGCTCCCATTCAATAATTTCATTAGCTCAAGAGGAACATTCGTAACAGAATGAGGATTTAAGTTTAAGAAAAATACACCTAGAATGCGTTCTATTCCAGGGGAGTAAGTTTCCCATTTTGAAGAAGATAGCGATGGTCGCATAAGCTGGCCAATTTTTCATCGTGCGTAACGACGATGAGGCTTTTATTCATTTTCTTTACGCAAGTCAATAAGAGCTCATGAACCTGACGGGAGTTCTCATGATCGAGATTGCCGGAAGGCTCATCAGCGAGGATGATTTCAGGATCATTGCACAGAGAACGGGCGATGGTAACGCGCTGCCTTTCTCCACCTGAAAGAATTTTAGCGGGGAAGTGAGCTCGCTCTTCCAGTCCGACCTGTTTGAGAAGATCGATTCCACGGCTATAAATAAGACCTCCCTTAGGAAGAGGTTTTCGAGCTATACGGGCAGGCATTAAGACGTTGTCGAGCGTTGAAAAATCCTCGAGGAGATTGTAGTTTTGAAAGATGAAGCCGATGTTCGTATTGCGAATGTGGGGGAATTCGTCCTTGCTATATTCCTTTCCCAAAATTTGCAATGACCCCTGATCGGGAGTCTCCAGCGTACCCAGTATATGCAATAGAGTTGTCTTCCCTTCTCCAGATGCCCCCATGATAGCGATCGACTCTCTGGGAAAAACAGAAAGGGAAATACCGCAAAGCAAATGGACTTTTTCCGGATGATGAAAGCTAAAGCTCTTATGAATTTCATTACAGGTCAAAAGGGGAAGGGGTTCTTTCATTCCGACCTCAAGATTTGCGATGGATGGATTCGGCTTGCCTTAAGAGCAGGAATCAGTCCTGCAGCCAAGGAAATAATCGGGGTAACGATAAGAACAAAGGCCAATGCTTCGAAGCTCAATGCATTGGGAAGGTTATTTCCAAAAAAGGCTGCGTTGAAGGCGGCATGCCCCTGGATCGCGCTCAAAAAGGTCACAAGATGGTCTAGATGATTTAGGGTCCATATCGCTGCAATAGTCCCAATCATACTGCTGATCACCCCTGTGATGACTCCGCAGAATCCAAAAAGGAGAGCAATGCTCTTCTTCGATGTCCCCATGGCCTGAAGTACTGCAATCTCCCTCTTCTTGTCATTCACTAAAAGGACCAAAAGAGAAATGATGTTTGAGCAGGCTACGATCAGAATAATCGCGGCGATCAGAGTAAAGAGAGTACGGTCGCTCTGAAATTGCTGCATGAGATCTTTGGAGAACTCATATTCATGAAACGGGGTGATCTGCCAATAATCCGCAATCTCCTGGTTTTTGAACTGGTTGTTGAGCTCTTCCTGGAGTTTTTGGGCCTGTTTGATGTCATTGAACCAAACGAGAATTCCATTGTGCGGTGTCGCCTCGGAAGAGGTCGTAGGAGAAGAAGAATGGATTGTTCTGGTGACCTGGTGAGGAACAAACAGACACCGGTTGCCTACAGGCATAATGCCGGGATCATAAAACCCCATTACACGAATGGTGATCCTCTGTTCCTGAGTAGATGCGGCAGAGTGGTTCAGATAAGATAAAAATCCGTAGTCGTAAAGAAGGACGCCTGTGTCCTGATATGCTTTAGGAAGAAGGACTCCGGTTGCTTCTTCATCTTCAGGCAGAATAAAGTGGGAAGTTCCGCCCTCGTTGAGGAAATAACCCCACAGTGGTTCATTACCTGTTACATGATCTATGGACAGTATGGGATCGGCCTCTTCGATTTCAAATCCGTAAAATGGAACATCTCCGTTAACAGGTATTTCCTGAATGGTTCCCGATGCATGAAAGAGCACATCTTTAATGTCATGAGCTTTATCGAGGCTTTGATCGATGAGGCTGACAGAAAAAGAGGCGGGTTGATCGAATCCGGTTGGAAAGGTGGAGGATAGTTTCTTATTCCCTTCTGCAGATTCAAAAACCCAACTCTTATTTTCATAAGAGATTTTTCCCGGTTTGAACCCTGAAATGTTGCTGTCGGCAGATAAAGGTATAACGATCCGGTTTTCGTTTTGGGATAGAAAAGCGGTAAAAGAAGCTTCCTTGGGAAGAAGCTCTAATAGTCGAAAATGATTTTTAACTTTGGCCTTATGAATATTGGCATACTTGAAAAAAGAGTAAAGGCGTTTCTTCTTCATCTCTGCACTTGCCGGCCAGATCCATTCAGGCGAGTCTTTCTGAATTTCATCCAGAGATTTGTCGAGCTGGTAAACTAGGTGGTTCAGATCATCGATGCGAGGGGGTAGGATAAGTTCTGAAAGTTTCGGGTTATGATCGGTCAGAGAAAGGAGATAGCTCATCTGCGAAAGATAGGACATCTTCTCTTCGAAAAAATTCTGCCGCCGAAGAGAAAGGCGGAGAAGAGCACCGCTCAACTCATAGTCCTGATAGGAAAGACCAGGATATTTACCTTTCAGTGAGTCCAAAACGCTTATAGCACCCTTCACAGGATCCTTCAGTCTGCCATCATCCAAACGATCAGGTTGGGGCCAGTAAGGGGGGATTTCAACATCTTCTAAAGGAGAATAGGGGTCTGAGGCCAGAGTCAGCGCTTTTTCGCCGATGGTCTTGTTTTGGTAATGGGATTCTCTGGAGATCGCATCGATTTGATAGTAATAGGAGCGGTAGTATTCATTGGTAGGAGAGATTCTCAAAGGAGCATTGATCGAAGTCAGTTTGGTGAGCCAGTTTTTTTCAATCCCGGTCGTGACGGATAAAAAGACAAGACAAAGCCATACGACGAGAGAAATGACAAAAATCGATAGAAGCGAGATCAATGAAGTAGACAAAGCTCGCTTCTTAGGTATCAAATATTTTAGAGCAATGGAAAGCTCAAACATTACTTGGCTTCTTTGAAGAGTACTCTTTTTCTGAGCTTCTTATCGAATTTTTTTAGCTCTAGTCTCTCAGTAGTATTTCTCTTATTCTTAGTCGTCCAAAAGCACTCGGTGGTTTCAGAGCTTTTCATTTTAATGATTTCTCGTGCGCCTTTTTTCGCCATTTTCAAATCCTCTATTACACATTTCTTTAAAGGTAGTGATTTTACTTATGAATTCAATTCCTCACAAGGGTTGTGTTACTATCTAAGGGAATCCGAGGCATAGCAGGCAGATCAAAAGAATCGCTCTTGGGATTTTTTTGAAATTTCACCTCCGCCAGGGCAGCGATCATTGCTGCATTGTCGAGGCAAAGTTCCTTCTCGGGCCAAAAAAGATCGGTAGACAGATTTTGAGCCTCGAACATTTCCCTCAGTCTCTGGTTGCAGGTAACACCTCCTCCAAGGTAGAGCGCTTTGCAATCAAACTTCTCTACTGCCTCTTGTGTCTGTCTGCAGATCTGCCGGAAAGCAATTTCTTGAAAAGAAGCTGCGACATCCTTTTTGTCCTCTTCCGAGATAAGGACAGGTGAAGATTTTTTTGCGCTTTGGCCCTTCACAAGATAAAGAACATGAGTCTTTAGACCACTATAGGAAAAGTGATAGGGGTTTTTTAGTTTGGGCAGGGGAAGGGTATATCGGTTTGGATCACCTTCTTTGGCCAGCTTTTCAATCAATGGCCCTGCCGGATAATTCAGTCCCAGCATGGATCCGACCTTGTCGAAAGCCTCTCCGATCGCATCATCCAATGTCGTTCCAATCAACTCATAGGAGCCTACATCTTCAATATGCAAAAGAAGAGTGTGACCTCCTGATAAAACCACTCCGATTCCAGGAAACTTCAATTCTTCTTTCCGGCCGATCATCGAAGCATAAAGATGGGCTTCCACGTGGTGAATTCCTAAAAAAGTTTTTTTCCATCCCAGGGCTAGAGACTTGGCAGTATTGAGCCCCATCAGGATAGCTCCAATAAGGCCGGGACCGCGGGCTGCTGCAATGAGATCGATATCTTCAGATCCTATACCAGCTTCTTTAAGTGCCTGATCGATGACATCGATCATCACGTCGACATGCCGCCGGCAGGCAAGCTCGGGGAAAACCCCGCCATATTTCTCATGAAGATCTGTCTGGGAAGCGATGACATTTGAGAGGATCTCATGACCATCCCGGACCACAGCGGCAGCGGTCTCATCGCAAGTACTTTCAATTCCTAAAACAAGCATAGATTCCTCTTTGGGAGGGCTAGAATACCCCGTAGGGGCATAGAAGGAAAGCTGAAATCAATCTACAAGGCTCTTTATTTTAATCGGTTAGTAATCGTGAAGATTTGTTTGAATTAGGTTAATACAATATTAAAATCTTTAATATAAAGTATCTCCCATACTTTATTAATAAGGTTAAAGGTAAATAATAATGGCAGCATTAGCAGATCCTATTTCGATGATGAGTTATCCTACTGGATCGGCCGTAACCAGCCCTAGTCATTCCTGTGGTAAAACAACTTGTGTAATTGATCCTACTGACGAAGGAGTTTTTATAACTTCCAATGAATATGACACAGTAGAGACGCAGCGGGCAATGCAGGGAGCATCCCTTCGAGGCAACGCAGTAGTGTGTACAAGCGGTTTGTTTGGACTGAACATCGCTTCTTTGAAAGATGGCATTGATCATGTAGTACAATTCGATATCAGTACCCGGACGCAATTTTTCTGGGAAGGTATGAACAAGATCTTAAGTAGTGGACTGAGCAGACATGATACGATCATTGCCATTAAGGCTTTTATCTCTGAGAACCGAACAGAGTTGTTTGAAAATCCGGATGCTGCAGATGGATATATAGAAGGATTGGACTTGGAGATAAAAAATAATCAAAGTTTTCTGAGCAGTGATGAACGGTTTGATAGAATTCAAACAATTTTTTTACAGGGGCACTTTCAATTTAGACTTCTTGATTTAGGTGATACAATAGCTGTTCAGGACATGTTTAGTGATTTGAGGCAAAGAAAGATTGTTCCTCATATGATTTATACTTCAAATATTCCTGTCGTGACTACTGGGATGACCGATTGTGATCGGTATATTTCAATAGCTGCTTCTTTGCGATCTTTGCCGCCTGAAGCTCTCGTGATCGATTCTGCAGAAATGAGCCCCTCTGATGATGATTCATCCTCCCAGGGAGTTTCTCGTCGATGTACCCAAAGAGTCCACTTTGGTTGTCGCAAGGCTTTAATTCCTCCTCCAGATCTCGATGTCATACGAAGCGCAGTTCATAGTGGACGATATCATCTCATCGCTCATGATGTAGATCCAAACATAACGGATTCATCGGGATTTACTCCTATGATGACATCTGCCGAACGTGCCGATTATCTTGTTGTACAAACGCTACTGGATGCTGGAGTATCCCCGAACCAAGCCCTGCCAGACGGGTTTTCAGCACTGCACTGTGCGGCCTATTCCGGAGATCCAAGGACTATCAATATTCTTATTCTGGGCGGAGCTAATATAGATGCAGTAGACCAGTCACAGATGACTCCTCTTCATCATGCAGCAGTAATGGGAAATGTACGGGCAGTGAGGGTTTTACTAGCTCAAAAGGCAGACGCAACGCTTACAGACAAGAAGGGCTATACTCCATTACGGCTTGCAATGGAAAAGGGTAAATTGACTCAGTCTCAACGGGCTGCTCTATGCAGCTTGCTTTCTCAGGCTCTTAAAGTAGAAATATTAGAGCCTCTATCAACGTTGATAGAGGCTTTTTTTTGCTGACTGTTAACCACCAAGTTTTGCGCGGTCAGCGTCAGAGATGGCGATCTCATGTCCTTGACGTGCATTGGTGACTTGGACATCGATATTACTAAATGCTTCTTTGACATTACTACCTTCGTAATAGGCGGACTTAGCTGAACTGAACCCGTAGTCTTGGGCCACAGTCATGGTGTCCATCGTTGCGCCCATAAAGATGAAGTCCCATCCCAAAGCTTCTTTTTCTTTGATCAGATCTCTGATCTTGGCAGCTGTAAAGTCTGTACTGGCATTTTCATAACCATCCGTAATGATGGCCACGACCACTCTTGCAGGTCTTTCTGCTTCTTCCATACTATCGATTTGCGCGCTCAGATCGATGGTCGTCCTTCCGATCGCATCCAACAGGGCAGTGGAGCCTCTAGGCGAATACTGCTCGGCAAATGCATGTTCATCGACATTCTGAAGGTCACAGTTATGGAGTACTTCGTACTCATGATCAAACTGGGCCATCAGCAACGATGCTTTACCTTCCTGTTTCTTTTGGCTGGAAATAAAATTTTGCACACTACCGACAGTATCACCGGCAACACTGTGCATAGATCCGGAACGGTCAACGACTAAAGCTAAAGCTGTATAGTCTGTTCTCATCGTATACCCCCATGGTAATTTTTTGATTTTTTTCGCTGAGAGTATAGAGAAAGAAGATGAAGGATTCATTAAGAGAGATGTAAGATAAGCCCCAAAGCTTTGGGGCATATTGATGGTAGAAAAGTTTTTTTAGAAGCCCAGGCCAGCGGAGAACATCCATCCGGACAAGCCTAGGTTGCCTGGTCTCCTCCTGGGTTCATTGATAATTGGGACACCACCACCGATGTCTTCAAAATAGAGTGTTAGAAAGTGGTTTTGGTTGAACCAGATCAGTTGCTCATAACCAGCTCGTAGCATGAGGAATACCTTTTCGTAATAGATCGCTCTGTCCCACTGTAGGCCGGCTTTAATATGTATATTCGGACTCAAATTGATTACTTTATCGGTAAGGTCGCTGCCAGCACTTATATCATCTGTGAAAAAGATACGAAAACTTTGCCCGACTTTGAATCGGCCTATGGCAAAAGATCCTGATAGGTCTCCAAAAATACTGACTCCCATGCCAAGGTGCCAATTCATGTTCATGCCTGCCAAAAGACCCACGCCTCGATAGTCATTGAAGGCTGTCAGTGTGGAAACTGTATCCAAAAGTAAGAAATTGTGAGTGCCATTGAAAGTTAGGATTACATTCTGGAGTATCCATGCTGCTTGAACACCGATTCTGGGTTGAAAGGAAAAATAATTGTAACGAAAGTAGGAAGGTTTGATGACAAGATCAATCGTATCATAACGAAGTTTATACCGTTCGGCTCCATTGAAGAGGTCGACGGTGCCAACGCTACCGCCAGGATCACCCCATAAAGAATCAAGGACTTCATTTTGAGGTGAAGAAAGTATCGGATTTGCAAAACGTGTGTGATATTCAGTCCAGTTTGCTGTCAGATCCCAATTTCTAGGATCGATATGATATCCGAGACCAATCCGAAAACCGGGGAAAATGCAAAAGAGACTTCATCCATTTTTAATTCAGCAAAGAAAAAGAGTGGTGCTGGCGCTGGAGTGAAAGTGGTTTGCTTCACAACGGGAGCCAAGCCATCTTCGTCAGCTCTCCAGTAAAGAAACTCCCCAAAGGTAAAAAAACCGATTCCTTCAGGGGCTCCATCAAAATGGGTCTGAAGGGGAACTTGAAATTTCGGCTGCTGCACTTTTGCAGGAGGGGAATAGTTAGATCTTGAATCGTTTGTAACGTTTGCATGTGCGATTTGCATGAAACAAATGATAGAAAATAAAGTTCTTAGTTCTTTCATAGCTCTCCTCAAAAAGGCAATTCTTTTTTCAATCTAAAGAGGGAGGAGATTTATCTAAAGAAGTTTTGCAGCTTCGTCATCAGTAATCCAAAGTGCTTTGTGGGATTTGGAACCGAGATTTTCTGCAGGCAGAGTGGGAGCGTCATTGGGAGGAGCTAAAACGCGTTTGAGCATTTCTGCTTTTTTCTCTCCAATGACATAGATGTTGATGTGGGACGAGTGATTGATGCATGGATATGTGAGTGTCATGCGCCAGGTATCTTTTTGGGGAACATGATTGGCTGTAACGAGTTTGTCTGTGATATGGAGAGCTTCAGTTTTGGGAAAAAGAGAAGCGGTATGTCCATCATCTCCCATGCCTAACATGACGAGGTCAAAGTAGGGATGTTCTCCGACATGTTTTTTGATGAGCTTTTCATATTCATTGGCGCCGAGTTCAATGTTCTTTTCTCCTTCCATGCGGAAGATTTGTTCTTGGGGAATGGGAAGATCTTTAAAGCCGCTTTCCATTGCCATGTGGTAATTGCTATCGGGATCATTTGGGCCAACACTTCTTTCATCGCTCCAAAAGAGATAGGCTTTGGTCCAGTTGAGTTTGTTGGAGTAGGGCTCGGAGCTTAATTTTTTGAAGATTGCTTTGGGAGTGGAACCCCCGCTAAGAGCAACAGTGAACTTATTTTTTTTCAGAATGGCAAGGTGGGCGATTTCCAAGAAATTTTCGACACAGAACTGGATCGTTTTTTCTTTCGTGCCGCCAATATAAATATCCCTTCTTCCATCCCAGGACTGGATATTGCGGTTATGTTTATCGATCATTTGCATTCCGTTTGCAAGTTTTCAAGCATACCGAGAAAATGTTTGGAGGTGCCCTTATACGTAATTTCTTTCGTGAGGGACTGGCCTATTCCGGCTTTTCCTAAAATAAACTGGTAAGGGAGTTCGCATACATCTTTGTGGGAGATTTGGATGGTGATTTGATCGGGAAGCTGTTTATTGCGGAAGAAGTGGTATTCATCACTTTCAGTGTTGATGATTTTTACAGAAAGAAGCCTGCCGGGAAAAATGTCAGGGACCTGGTCTGAGTTGATGCGGATCGATGCCTCACCCATTTCTGAGCTGTATTTGTATTCGATGGAGTTATTTTCCCTTTTCATGCTTTGCATTTTCCAGCCGAGTCGTGATGCAAGCCATGATTGAAGGAAAATGGCCTGTATTTGCAGATGGCAGAAAAATTCTGTCTCGTGGGAGTTGTAGGTGATTTCGATCTCTTTTGTTTTCTGGAGTTTTTCCAGGTTTTGGGGAGAGTGGAAATGAGCAGCGATAAGGTCGCGCCATCCTTCCATCCTGGCCCAGTTCAGATCAGCGATATCTGATTTTTCACTATGGGAATAGGAGAGTATCTTCTTGGAAAAAGAGCTGAGGTCTTCAGAGGCTTCCGAATCAAAAATAATCCGAGTGGCCAATTTCTGAAGTTTCTCGAAGAGGGGATTGTCAAAGCATGGATCTTCTGCCCAAAGGAGATAAACGGGTAGGTCAGGCAGGATATGAGGCAGGATGATAAAAGGAACCCGCTCATAATCTTTTCCCGCCATGGCGATGTCGATATTATCACAGGCTACTTGGCTCTCTCCACTCTCCGGCATAACAACGGAAACGGAAGTATTCATGTATTCTTTTTCCCGATCCGGGTCTGCTGAAATAAAAATGATTCGGCAGGGAAACTTCTCAATGACCTTTTGGACGATTTTTCGGAAATAATCGACTCGTGGAGAGAGTTTCGTGTATACGATGAGATTGAAGAGACTCGCTCTCGTTTTATTGACTTCGGAGAGCTTTTCCCAAATCTTCATCAGCTCAGATTCGATCAAGGCAGGTTTTACAGTCTGTTGTGTCATATGTTCACTAGGATTATTTTATATTAGACGCCAGGTTCTTCCTTCTTTGCCAATCATTTCATCGGCAGCTTTGGGACCCCAGGTGCCAGCTTCGTAATTAGGAAAATCATTTGGTTTATTTTTGGCCCACTCCTCTAACACAGGAGTAAGAATACGCCATGAGTTGGCGACTTCATCAGAGCGGGCAAAGAGAGTACTGTCTCCGAGGATGCAATCCCAAATCAGCCTTTCATAGGCCTCAGGAGGGCTTTGGCCAAAATAAGAGCCGTATCGGAAATCCATTTTCACAGGTTGTATCGGACTGTGAGGTCCGGGTACTTTACAGTTGATTTTCATGGAAATTCCTTCATCCGGCTGGATTCGGATTGCGAGGACATTGGGTTCGTTTTTCTTTCCCATGTGTTGGAAAAGAACCCCGGGAGCATCTTTGAAAGTAATGGCAATTTCAGTGGCTTTTTTCGGAAGACGTTTGCCTCCTCTCAAGTAGAAAGGAACGCCATTCCAGCGCCAGTTGTCAATATATAGTCTTAGAGCGACGAAGGTATCGATGATAGAATCAGGAGAAACGTCTTTTTCCTCCCGATATCCAACGACGCTTTCACCGTTGATGTAGCCAGGTCCATATTGACCGCGGACTACTTGCTGGACGAGATCATCCTCAGTAAGTACACGGACTGATTGCAGCACTTTCACTTTTTCATCGCGAACGGAATCGGCAGAAAGGCTTCCCGGCGGCTCCATGGAAACGAGCGTTAATAGCTGCATCATGTGGTTTTGCAGGATATCGCGCATCAAACCTTCTTCTTCATAGAAGTGCCCGCGGGTTCCGATTCCTAAATCTTCAGCCACTGTAATCTGGACATGGTCAATGTGCTTGTAATTCCAAACGGACTCGAAAATAGCATTTGCAAAACGGAACACCATGAGGTTTTGCACGGTTTCTTTCCCGAGGTAGTGATCGATGCGGTAGGTCTGTTTTTCGTGGAGAAACTTTTGGATATAATTTTGAAGCTCATTCGCTGAGTTCAAATCCCTTCCAAATGGCTTTTCAATGATCACGCGGGACCATTTGTCTTTGGTGGAATTGAAATCATAGATGAGTTCGTGCTGCTTTAATTTTTCGATGATTTTTGGGAAGAATTTCGGCTGAACCGAAAGGTAGTAGACTCTGTTTCCCTTGGTTCCAAATTTTGAGTCGATCTCTGCAAGGGCTTTGTGAAGAGCTTCATAGCCTTCATCATTGTCAAATTCGCTTTTGTGGTAGAAAAACTGCTGTTCGAAATTTTTCCAAAACCCTTCGTCGAGAGGTTTTGTTCGGGAGTGCTTGCTGATCGCATCTTTCATTTCTTGGCGAAAGACTTCATTCGTCTTGTCTCTTCTGGCAAATCCTACGCAGGCAAAGTTAGGAGGAGGAAGTCCTTCTTTTCCCAAATTGTAAATAGCAGGAACCAGTTTTCTCGAAGTTAAATCGCCTGTTGCTCCAAATATGACAAGAATACATGGATCAATGGTTCGAGTTGACCGGCCGGTTTCTTCCAATGGATGCGTCTCTTTCATGAAAATCTCTTAAGAAATGTATTTAAGTTAATCATACTTAATAGCGAATCAAATCTTTTTTGAGTAGTTCCTTTTCATTACACTTATTCTTGAACAGGAGGGATGCTAAATTGTTGGCAATCGAGATAATTCTGCAGGAGCAAAGTGGCCGTAGCTTCGTCGAGAATACGGCTTCTTTTTTTTCGGGACAGATGGACTTCTTTTAGAGATGCCGTCGCATGGGCACTGGAGAGTCTTTCATCCCATAATGTGAAAGGAATGTTCGTCTTCTCTTTCAAAAGGTCGGCAAATTTTTTCACGAGGAGGGCCATGTTCCCTTCTTTCCCTGTGAGAAGAAGAGGGAGTCCGATGACAATATGTTCGATCTCTTTTAGGTGGTCTTTTAGAGCATCTAAAACACTCGATACTGAGAAATTCAAATCGTCTTTGGCGTTTGCAGTTTTAAAAGGCATGGCGAGGGTTTGATTGGGATCTGTGATGGCAATCCCTATTCTTCTTTTCCCAAAATCGATTCCTGCAATTCTACCCACGTTTTTTCCTCGCTAGTTGTGCGATGAAATCCCTAAAGAGGGGGTGGGGATCTAACGGCTTTGATTTGAATTCTGGATGGAATTGGACACCAAGCATCCATGGGTGATTTGTAATTTCTGAAATTTCACAGAGGGAGCCTTTTTTCAGTGTCCCGGAAAAAACCATTCCCTTTTTCTCAAACCGCTCTTTATAGGCGTTGTTGAATTCATAACGATGCCGATGCCTCTCTGAGATGAGTTTTTTCTTATAAGCCTTGTATGCAAGGGTCTTGTCTTTGACTTCGCAAGGATAAGCGCCTAATCGCATTGTTCCACCTAGATTCTCTACATTTTTCTGTTCAGTCAACAGAGAGATGACAGGGTGGGGAGTATCGGGGTTTACTTCAGTGGAGTGGGCTTCTTTTAATCCAAGTACATTACGTGCAAATTCAATCACAAGAATTTGCATGCCGAGACAAAGACCGAAATAAGGAATTTTTTTCTCACGGCAGTATTTGGCCGTCAGGACTTTTCCTTCCCAACCTCTCTCTCCAAATCCACCGGGAACAAGGTATCCGTCACAGCCCTTAATCGCATGGGCTACTGAACCGTTTTTCACAATCTGGTCCGATTCAAATCGTTTTATTTCCAACTCGACGTTAGCGGCAATTGCTCCGTGCTGCAGTGATTCGAAAACAGATTTGTAGGCATCTTGATGGTCCATATATTTTCCTACAATGCCCACGCATACCTTCTTTCTGGGCTTCAGAATATGTTGGACCATTTTTTTCCATTCGACCAGGTCGGTCTTCGAAGTCTTAAGATCGAGAAATTCCACAATGATTTTATCGAGACGTTCTTTTTTCAGCTCTAAGGGAACTTCATAAATGGAATGCTCTACATCTTCTTCGGCAATGACTGCATCTTTTGCGACATTACAAAACAGGGAGATCTTTTCCCGTATCTCTTTGTTCAATGGTTTTTCTGAACGGCAGATGATTACATCGGGAATGATCCCGATTTCTCTGAGGATCTGTACAGAATGCTGCGTCGGTTTTGTCTTGATCTCTCCAGCGGCCTTCAAATAGGGAATATAAGTCAAATGGATATTGATGCAATCGTCCCTTCTTTCATTGCGGAACTGCCGGATTGCCTCTAGGAACGGAAGAGACTCTATATCTCCGACTGTTCCTCCGATTTCGACCAAAACGACCTTGATTCCTTTTTCCTGTTTGGAACATTCCAGGATCCGTCGTTTGATTTCATCGGTAACATGTGGAATGACCTGCACGGTCTTTCCGAGGTAGCCGCCTTTTCTTTCGCGTCGGATGACTGTATCGTAAATCTGGCCCGATGTGGCGTTGGAAAGAGCGGATAGGGGGGAGTTCGTATAACGGTAGTAATGGCCCAAGTCCAGATCGGTCTCTGCTCCATCGTCTGTGACATAGACCTCTCCGTGCTGAAAAGGGTTCATGGTACCGGGATCAACATTGAGGTAGGGATCGAGTTTTATCATAGCGACCTTGATCCCGCGACCTTCCAAAAGCTTTCCAATGGAAGCCGAGGTCAAGCCTTTGCCTAAAGAGGAAAGGACTCCTCCGGTAATAAAAATGTACTTCACAGGCATGCGAGATATTCCTCTATTTCATTCACATCTTCCGGTGTGTCGACACTCAGGGGCACATCTTCGACAACAGCGATTTTGATCTTGCACCTTGCTTCCAAAGGGCGCATTTGCTCCAAATCTTCCGCTTTTTCCAGTTCGCTTACAGGAAGTTCTTTCAGTTTGAGAAGAAATTCCTTTCGATAACAGTAGACACCTAAATGATGGTAGTAAGTCTGTCTTCGGCAGGGGATCGGTGCTCTGCTGAAATACATGGCTGTGTTCTCATGGTCGAATGTGCATTTCACAACATGGGAAGAAGCAATTTTGCGCTCATCGGTCAATAAAACGGCAGCAGTGGCCATGACGGCTTCCTTATCTTTTTGCATCCATTCAATCATTGCGTGAATCGTTCTAGGAGAAGTGAAAGGGTGGTCCCCCTGGAAATTAACGATCAGGTCTGTGGCGCGGAGTTCTTTATTCTTTTCCATCGCTTCAATGATCCTTGCCGTTCCGTTAACGCAGGAAGGAGAAGTCATGAACCAGGGAGCTTTCAATCGGTCAGCCAAACTGGAAATCCTCTCATCATCGGTTGCAATATAAATTTGATCCAAGGACTTACATTTCAATGAGTTGATATAAGTGTGTTCGAGGAGGGCTTTTCCAGAGATCGGTGCGAGGAGTTTTCCGGGAAAGCGGGTGCTCTGGTAGCGAGCAGGAATAATCCCTATTATTCTTTCTTTGAACTTCTGCATAGAGAAATTTTATCTACCTGGAAGGATAAAATCAAGGATCTATCTTGCTCCCCTGGGGAACGGTCTTCAAGGAACAGAATTTTCTTCCCTTTGGGAATCTTACCAACTAAAATGGACGGCTAAAAAAAGTATAATAACGGTTAATCTATGTCTATTAGTGTTTTTGATGTGTTCTCAATTGGAATCGGACCTTCCAGCTCTCATACCGTTGGACCGATGAAAGCGGCAAATTCTTTTTTAACCGAGTTGGAAAAGAAAGACGTCTTGGATAAATTTTCTACTTTGCAAGTGGAGTTGTTCGGCTCCCTGGCAATGACCGGAGAAGGTCATGGAACGGATAAAGCGATTATTCTAGGCCTTGATGGTCATAAGCCGGAGACTGTCGATCCTCAAATCGTCGAAGATCGAGTTCATGAAATTTATGAAGAGAAAAAACTGAACATTCTCGATAAAAAGTGGATCGATTTCAACCCGGAAAGAGATCTTATTTTTCTGAAAGGAAAGAGGCTTCCTTTCCACTCCAATGCAATCCGGATGCGCGTTTACAATGAGGAAGGAGACCGAGTTTATTCTCAAATTTATTATTCTGTGGGCGGCGGTTTTGTCATCGATCAAATCAGTGCGCTGAAAACCCTTACCGATGCTCCGAAACATAAAGTACCCCATCTTTTCCGTACTGCAGCTGAACTACTGGAACTGACCGAAAAATATGACATGAAAATCTGGGAACTTATGTTGGAAAATGAGAAGACCTGGAGAACAGAAGAGGAAATCCGTGATGGGATATTGAATATCTGGAATGTGATGGAAGAGTCGGTCAATCGAGGATGCATGGCCGAAGGAGTATTGCCTGGCGGACTGAAAGTGAAGAGAAGAGCGAAAAAACTTTACGAGACTCTTTTAAATTCTCCCAATGATCCTACTTTAGTGATGGAGTGGGTCAGTCTTTATGCTCTGGCCGTCAATGAAGAAAATGCAGCTGGGGGAAGGATCGTTACCTCTCCGACGAATGGAGCAGCAGGTGTTATCCCTGCTGTATTGCATTACTGTGCAAAATATTGCGACTCCTTTAATGAACAGGATATTGTGAAGTTTTTTCTAACTGCCGGAGCCATTTGCCTTCTCTATAAAGAAGGAGCTTCTATCTCTGCTGCTGAAATGGGATGCCAGGGAGAAGTGGGGGTCGCCTGTTCAATAGCAGCAGCTGGGCTTTGCGAGATTTTGGGTGGAACCAACGAGCAAATTGAGAACGCTGCAGAAATCGGCATGGAGCATCATCTGGGACTTACCTGCGACCCCATTGCAGGTCTTGTGCAAATCCCATGCATCGAAAGAAACACAATGGGAGCGATCAAAGCGATCAATGCAGCAAAACTTGCCATTCAAGGTGATGGAGAACATCATGTTTCTTTGGATGATGTGATTCGTGCCATGAAGCAAACAGGTGAGGAAATGAAATCGATATTTAAAGAGACTTCAGAAGGGGGCCTTGCTGCCCAGATTTCAGTGAGTCATGCCTCTTGTTAAGGTTTCAATAAATCTTTGAATCCGTACACTAAGGGTGTCGTCAAATTCAGGTTTCAAGGGGTAATAATGAGTGAAAGAACACCGCTACAGCAACAACGGATCGACTACGAACCCCCTTTGCCTCCCATTTTTCACGACTTGAAGAATCTCTCCTTTCAAAAAGGCGGAGACACAGAAGCTGTTTCCGATATCGATGAATTGAAGGAGCTTTTCCCAAAAAGCTTTGGAAGACCTCTTGTGAAGATCGAACAGGGAAAAGGGATTGCTGCAAACTCTCTCAAAGTAGGCGTTGTTTTTTCTGGCGGACAAGCTTCTGGCGGACACAATGTAATCACAGGGCTTTTCGATGCTCTGCAAACCTTGAATTCTAAAGGCGAACTGATTGGATTTCTAGGTGGTCCCAGCGGAATTGTCGATAACAAACACATCTTATTGGATGCAAAAAAACTGGAAGGATATCGAAATCAGGGCGGGTTCGATTTGATCGCATCGGGACGTACCAAAATTGAATCTGACGAACAGCTTGAAAAATCAGCGCTGACAGTAAAAACACTCAATCTCGATGGCCTGGTGATCATTGGTGGAGACGATTCCAATACGAATGCTGCTGTCCTTGCTGAGTATTTCATACAGAACGACATCACTACTTCAGTTGTCGGCGTACCGAAAACCATCGATGGCGATCTCCGCAATGAATTCGTAGAGATTTCTTTCGGATTTGACACAGCATGCAGAACGTATTCTGAAATGATCGGGAACATCGAACGGGATGCTCTATCTGCCCAAAAGTACTATCATTTCATCAAACTCATGGGGCGTTCTGCTTCCCATATCGCATTAGAATGCGCTCTTCAAACCCATCCTAATCTCACTTTGATTGGGGAAGAAGTTGCCGAAAAAAAGAAGACCATTTCCCAGATCACCAATGAGATAACCGATCTCATCTGTGATCGATCCAAAAAAGGAAAAGATTATGGCGTGATCCTGATTCCAGAAGGGTTAATCGAGTTCATTCCCGAGATGAAAGCGCTCATTGCAAAACTGAATTCTCTACTTGCAGAAGGTGCCTCAGAGTTTGAGGCCATCAATGCGACCGAAAAAACAGAAGAAAAAATCACTCATGTTCTTTCGTTTTTAGCTGAAGAGCAGAAAAAGACCTTTTCTTCCCTTCCCGAAAAGATTCAAGAGCAGCTGCTTTTGGATCGAGATCCTCATGGCAATGTCCAGGTCTCCAAAATCGAAACGGAAAAACTTTTTCTCGATACCGTGAAAAAAGAGCTAAAAAACCGAGCGGATTACAAGGGAAAGTTTAGTACTGTGCAACACTTTTTCGGCTACGAGGGGAGGTCTGCTTTGCCTTCAAACTTTGATGCTCATTATTGCTACAGTTTAGGCCATGTCGCCGCCCTGCTGCTCGACGGAGATTTTACGGGATACATGTGCTGCATCCGGAACCTTACCCAGTCCGTGGAAAAATGGGAGGCCATGGGCCTTCCCATCACGATGCTCATGAACCTAGAGACGCGCCATGGAAAGAAAAAGCCTGTGATCAAAAAGGCCCTTGTAGATCTCGAAGGTAAATCATTTCTTGAACTTCAAAAAAAATCTAGTCACTGGAGGCTCGATGATGACTACCGGTATCCAGGCCCTATCCAGTTTTCTAACGAAAAAATTGGACTTCATCCCTTTATTCTTAATAATTAAATTTTTAATTAAATAAACATTTTATTTTAGGTTCTTTTTAATATCAATCTTTTCTGTTATAATAGCGCTTTAATATAGGAGCAGAGCTTAAAATGTCACTTAGAGCAGGATTTAATGAAACAGTATCCGGATCCCTTTATGTCGATCCCCGGAAATCGGATCTATGGCAGTCTGATCGCAAAGGAAAAGGACGGGACGAAAAAGTCGATTATAAAGTGCAATCTTTAGTACCGAGTTTGCTAGGGAGCGCCCCCGTTCGCATGGAACCTGTTAGTGATCAGCCCGCAGCTGCCATCAGACCTCATCCGATCACATCCCTTATTCTTAGAAATAACCCTATTGGCCTGGGAAATAGTGGAAATAACTGCTGGCTCAACACTTTATTACAGACTGTAGTTTTAACGACGCCTGAGGTGATGGATTGGATCATGGATGTTGATCTGCCTCTGACTGATGAAGATTTTGATACTGATGTTCGAGCATATAGAGAAGTTTTCGAAACCCCTATTCCAGGTGGGCTTGAAACAGAAGCTAGAAGGGAATTAATACGAATAAAAGATCAGACTAAACAAAACTATATCCGGATGCACCTCAAACAGTTCCTTTTTTCCTATTACGAACACCAGGTACTCGGAACAGCGGTTCCACAAGAACAAATTCAGACTTTGAGAGCTGCGCTCAGCAATTTATCCAATCAGATCAGACCAAGTGCTGCTTTTCAGGAGGACTCTACGGAAGGATTGAATACATTGATGAACATTCTGCCGGAAGACTCTCCCTTATATACTGCCATGACGACGACTTTGACTTTGGATGCTCGCACGCATCCACTTCCACTGGGCCATTCAGATACAAGTGTGGTGAGAAGTGAAGAATGGGGAAACGTTGCTTTGCCTTTAGGTCGTGAGAGAAACTTTACGAGATTAGTCTCAAGGTTTGTATCAAGCAGAAATCCAGAGCATGCAGGAATGGACCTTGTTGGAAGAGATGGAGTTGAGCATCGTTATCAACCATCTCATGAAAAAAGGCAGTTTACTAGTCCTCCACCTTTCCTTTTCGTCCAACTCAAAAGATTTGAATATAGAACCCGGAATGTTGAAAGGACTGTCGGAGGATTTTTTGGTTTTGGCGGAAAAAAACAGATTGTTCAGGAACTTTATCAGGTAAAAATTAGAGATTCTATTCCTGTTTCTAGAGAAATTCACTTCTCCCGTACTTTTATGGGCGGCACACCTGCAGGTAGATTAGCGAGATATCGCATCAATTCCATTTGCGTCCATGAGGGGGTAACTCTATCCTCAGGACATTACTGGTCATTAGTCCGAAGAGGGACAGACTGGTGGTATGTCAGTGATTCCACATCAAGAAAAGCTACCGAAAGAGAAATAGAGAAGGCCTTCAGTGAAGGGTACAACTATCAGTTCAAGTTCATGGGCTCCATTCCAGATCGTGGCTGATCTTCCACCAATTCGATTTCTTTCCATTTTCCACTTTTGTATCTGGCCCAATAGATAAGCCACAAAAGTAAGCTAAATCCGGCGGCGAATGTCCAGGCGGTTTCCACAGACAGTTGAAATTTCACCACAATGAAATAGATCGGTGCTAAAAGGAAAAGCCAGATCGAAAGGGATCCTGCAATTAACAGGAAGAGAGTATCTCCTGCCGCAACAAGTATTCCTGAAAAAGTCCATCGAAACCCTTCAAAAGTCAGATAGGCAAAGACGCATAAGAGGCAAAACCAGAGAGAGGGACCCAAAGAAAGCCTTTCTGTCTCGCCTAGAAAGAACTGCAAACTGAAATCGGTAAAGACCAGAAGTAGGGGCGCGATAATCAGTGAGAAAATGACCTGGAGAAGGATCCCGGACCTCAGAACTTTATGAATGAAATGGTACTTTTTGGCCCCGATCATATTTCCAGCGATGGCGGCAACACCCTGGTTTTGCCTCTTCCGACATAAAACCCGCCGATCGCAGTCACGAGAGCAAATCCTGGCCCGAAGAACATGAGCCACTGAAAGTACTCGATCGACATATGGGCATAGATAGTCCCGCCAAAGATAAGAGGAGCACCCCATACGGCAAAGGGAATGAAGAAAACAAAAGAAAAGAGGGCTAGCCATATCATCTGCCAGACGGGAGTGCCGATCTTCTCGAAATTCTGTGCTCCATTATATTGGGCAACGAAGACCTCGCTCATGGCTGTGATCATGCCGAATGCTCCCATGAACGCCCAGGCTAGAGTGGCGGCAGAAGCGGATGCATTCAAGGTGTTCGTAGAATAGCTGGCCAAAAAGCAGCGATCCACAAAAATCATGAAAAGCGACGCCAGAGAAGTGATCATCAAGGGAAGAGAAATATGAAAAAGTTCCCTTAGGCTCCCTTCTTTGTATCGAGTCAGAGTGTGAGTGGAATTTTGTTCGGGATTCATAGGAATTCCGGAGGATATGTTACCATCCGATCCTTAAAAAGGGGAGGAAAATAGTTGTATTATTTCTTTTTACTTTCTATTGAGAAAAAAGAGAAGGGAAACGCCCTTCAAGGGAAGAAAGATGACATCTGACGAGGAGACTCGTTTTCTCAAGCGGGGAAGAAAATTCACAAATCCGCATAGGTCCAGCACTTTGAGAAGACCTTGGCATGTTCTTCTTTGGAAGATGGGATATTACAATGATCCCGATCCAAGGAAACCTCCTCCGGAAGATTTCACTTATCCTGTAAACCTTTCTCCTTTTCAACCAGATCTTCCCTCTTGTATCTGGATCAATCACTGTACTTTTCTCATCAGCGCCGATAAACATTCGATTTTGACTGACCCAGTCTGGAGCAAACATTGTTCACCAGTGCCAATCAGAGGTTTGAAGAGGAAGCAACCACCTGGGATGCCCTTAGGAGATTTGCCTGACTTGAATATGGTTCTGATCAGCCATAACCATTATGATCACCTGGATGAAAAGACGGTCCGAACTCTTGCGAGAACCCATCCCCAGACTCAATGGATTGTTCCATTGGGGTTGAAGAAATGGTTTAGAAGAAGAGAGATCGACGCGCACGAACTGGGATGGTGGGACTCCAAAGACCATAATTCCCTCCGGATCACAGCAGTCCCTTCCCAGCATTTTTCCGGAAGAGGAGCTTTTGATACGAATAAGAGCCTGTGGAATGGATATGTCGTTGAATTTACAAAGAGCGGCAAGAAACTTTATTTTTGTGGAGATACCGGCTACAATTGTCATGATTTCAAAAATATTGGCTCCAAGTGGAATCAAATGGACTTAAGTCTGATCCCGATAGGTACCTATTCACCGGAAAAATTCATGAAGCCTGTTCATATAGGTCCTGCAGAGGCTGTCCAGATTCACAGGGATGTCGGTTCTCGCTTTAGCATCGGAATGCACTGGAAAACCTTTCGGCTGTCCGATGAGCCTATGGACCTTCCTCCCTATGAGCTTTATCTTTCGATGAAAGAAGCTCAACTTCCCTTGGAGAGTTTTATTGCTCTCGATCATGGGAAATATGTCAATTGGTGAAAAACTAACCTTCTACTCGAAAGTCAAAGCCTTTCAGTGCCGAGAACAGTTAAAAGCATTGCGGAATTCTTCACTTCGTTTTGAAATTCTATTTCTTATCTATTCTTTCTTTTCCAATCCCTTTCGCGTCACAAGCCGCTTTAATAAGAAAAGAGGGGAGAAGGAAATCTATACGTATGGAGAAACTCCCTTTACAGCGCTTCAAACCTTGATGGAAGTGCTCAAATTAAAAGAAGAAGATGTCTTCTATGATCTTGGTTGTGGAAGGGGAAAACTCTGTTTTTGGATCTCTTCAAAAACAGGTTGCCAAGTCAGGGGATGGGACTGGAATCCAAAGTTCATTTCAAGGGCAAACGGATTAAAAAAGCTTCTGGGAATTTCAACTCTCAACTTTGAGTGCAAAGATTTCACTGCCGAAGACTTTTCTGCGGCCACTTGCGTTTATCTGTTTGGTCTTTTTTTGAGCGAAAGTCAAATCAGACATTTGGAAAAGAGGTTTGCTTTATTGAAATCCGGAACGCGCCTTATCTCTGTCGGTTTTCCTTTTTCTTCCAAATTTTTTATGACGACTCAAACCTTCTTATTATCATTCCCTTGGGGAAAAACCGAAGCCTATCTACAGGCAAAAAAATAAAAAGTTCTTTTCCGATTTCTCCTAATTTTCTATATAAAAGCCATAGGTGAACAAATGGCTGATTTAGCTTCTAAGCACTGCGTTGCATGTAAGGGGGGAACACTGCCCCTAAAGGGAGACCAGTTAATAGAGCTGTTGAAGCAGCTTGGGGAAGGTTGGTTTTTAGAAGGAGAGCATCGTCTTGAAAAAGGCTTTAAATTTAAAGACTTTAAAGAAGCGCTCGATTTCACCAACCAAATAGGGAAAATTGCTGAACAAGAAGGACACCATCCAGATATCTACCTATCCTGGGGGAAAGTCAAAGTGACGCTATATACCCATAAAATAGAAGGTCTATCCGAGAGTGATTTTATCATGGCAGCGAAGTGTGATGATGCCTTTGTCACCAAGTACAGCAAACAATAGATTTGGGGGAGTCTGCTTTTTGAAGATCTTTCGATTCAAAAGCAGACTCTAAGTTTTTTCTCTTTCATATACTCGTTCCACTTGAATTGCCCCTACGAAAAACGAATTAAAATCTCTCAAAATTGCAATTAAACAGCGTCGGCCATGTTAACTTAACATTGTCCTAGCTGTTTAATTGCAATTTTGCGGATTTAAATAAATCGTTTTGCGTTTGGGGCCCTTGAAGTGGAAGGAGTATATCCTCTCTTGTTCCAAAAAAAAAACAAACGTTATAAAAAAATGAATGATACTTGAATGTAGGTAAGTCATGAGTATACCGATCAAAAAACTGAATGATGGCGTCGAAATTCCCATGCTAGGTCTGGGAACCTGGCAACAGGAAGGGGAGAAATGTGTCGATGCTGTCAAGATGGCGCTTGAATTGGGATACCATCATATCGATACCGCTCATGCTTATTACAATCATAATGAAGTGCGAAAAGGCATCGGGGATTACCCCAGAGATAAGCTCTTTGTCACCACTAAGCTTTGGAGGGAATTCCACAGCCCTAAACTCGTCGAGTCTACCTGCGATCAAAGTCTGAAGGACCTCGGTATGGACTACATCGATCTCTATCTAATCCATTGGCCGGAGAGAAAGAATATGATCGATATTCTGGGTGAAATGCACAAATTGAAAGATAAGGGCAAGGTACGAAGCGTCGGTCTTTGCAATTCTACGATCCATCATGTTCAGGATACGATCGATCAGAAAGTCCCTATCTCTATGAATCAGGTAGAGTTTCATCCCTTTTTGAACCAGGACGAGCTTCTGCAGTTCTGCCATAAGAACAAGATCGATGTTACCGGGTATTCTCCTTTGGCCCACGGTAAAGTATTTAAAGAGCCTATCATGCAGGAAATCGCACAAATGCATAAGAAGACACCTGCTCAGGTCTCTCTGCGATGGCTCCATCAAAAAGACATCATCGTTCCTCCGAAAGGATCTTCCATGGAGCACATTAAGGAAAACATGGAGATCTTCGATTTTGAATTGAGTGATGAAGAGATGAGAAAAATCGACTCTCTCGGTAGAGACGAAAGGATCATCGTTCCCGACTTCAACGAGTTCGATTATTAATCTCAGCTTTGACGCGTTTCATTAACTCGTCCCAATTTCCCAATTCCTTTTGCCGCATAGCCTGCACTGAATCATACCAGAGATTATCCTCGTTTTCTCCAGCCCATTTGATGTCATGATTTTCAGGAAGAAGAGCGAGAGTAGGACAGCCTAAAGCTCCAGCAAGGTGGGAGGTTGAAGTGCCAATCGTTACGATCAGGTCGAGGCTTTTCATAAAGGCGGCGGTATCGGCAAATGTTTTGATCTTGGGGCTTAAATTGATCACTTGGGAAGTTTTTTCAAGCTGTTTTTCCGCAGGGCCTTTTTGCAGAGAATAGAACGACACATTGGTCAAATCGAAAAGAGAAGAGAATGTAGAGAGAGAGGTCGAGAGGTCTTTATCATGGATATGATCGGGATCTCCCTGCCAGACAATGCCGATATTGAATGTGCGAGGATTCAATTCTTTCTTAGCCTCGGAGACCATTCGCTCATTCACATGGAGGTAAGGGTTCTTCTGAATATCTGAAATATGGACGTCCAAAAGATGGGGCAAGGCAAGAAGACTTGCATGCATGTCATACTTAAGTTCGGAAAGTTTCTTATCGGGATCCACGATTTCAATCTCTCCTGCAAATGAAGAGCGAAACAGCTCGACGAGGGGCTTTTGAGGAATGAACATGACCTTCTGGGCTTTTTGCTTCAAAAGCTTCAAAAAACGGGAAAACTGGAGTGAGTCTCCATGACCTTTTTTAGCATACACAAGGATGGTTTTTTTTCTTAAATCTTCTCCCTGCCATGCCGGTTTGAAAAAGAAGTGGTTACCGAAGAACCAGTGCTCTTCTTCAGTCCAAGTATTGATCTCTTTTCCAAAGGGGACCTCGATGAAATCGGGATTAAGGGAAAGGGCCTTGAAGTAAGTTCTTTCCGCCTCATCTATATTGCCCTCGGCGAGAAAAGCCTCTGCCAGATCCGCATATTGGGCAAGATTGTAAGGATTCTCTTTGAGCTGTTGTTTGAGAAGGGGGATTTTGGAATCGGTCGTAGCTATGAGAGGTGTAAAAAGTAGAAGGGAACTAGCAAGGTAATGAGTAATGTTTTTTTGAATCATCAACGACTCCTGGTCAGAGCTTCCTTTAGAAAAAAAAATTAACAATTTTCTCTATTAAGAACAACTTGATCCCAAAAAGGGCATCGATTATCTTCTGACGTTGTTTTGGAGAAAATCATGAAATATTGTGAAAGCATCTATCAGACCAAGAGATGGAAGACCCGAGTGGTTCCAGTCGGCAATGTGAATGTTGGAGGAGACAATCCAATCCGCATTCAATCGATGACAACCTCTGATACTCGCGACGTAGAAGCAACGATTGCTCAGATCATGAAACTGGCCGATCACGGTTGCGAGATTGCCCGTGTGACCGTCCAGGGTAAAAAAGAAGCTTTTGCCTGCGAAGGAATCAAGAATGGTCTGATTCAAAAAGGGTATACGATTCCTCTTGTCGCCGATATTCATTTCTATCCTCCAGCCGCCATGATCGTAGCAGATTATGCAGACAAAGTACGCGTCAATCCGGGAAACTTTGTCGATCGGAGAGCGACCTTCCGGGTCATCGAATACAACGATGAAACCTATGCTTCTGAAATCGAAAAGATCGAAGAAAAGTTTACACCCCTCGTCGAAAAATGTAAAAATTTGAAACGGGCCATGCGCATTGGGACCAATCATGGATCTCTTTCCGACCGAATCATGAACCGGTATGGCGATACGCCTAGAGGGATGGTCGAGTCCGCCCTTGAATTTGCCCGCGTCTGCCGAAAGCTCGATTACCATGATATTATTTTTTCAATGAAGGCAAGCAATACGGTCGTAATGATCGAGGCTTATCGCCTGCTCGTTGCAGAGATGATGAAGCTTGGGTGGGATTATCCACTTCACTTAGGTGTTACAGAAGCAGGAGAAGGAGAAGATGGAAGAGTGAAGTCCTCCATTGGAATCGGCTCATTGCTACTCGACGAACTTGGAGATACGATTCGAGTGTCTCTTACAGAAGACCCCTGGAAAGAAATCGACCCCTGCATACGCCTTATCCAAAGTTATGAGAACTGGAAAAAACAATCCTTTGAACCATTTGAAGAGACAACAAGAGACTTCCAGGAACACATCCGAAGGTCTGTTTTCATACAGGAACCTCTTCATCGGGATGGCTCTGTTCTTTTAAAAGTGACAGAAGAAGATCTGTTGAAGTCTGATTTCTTTTCCCAAATTGGCTGCAAGGTGCAGCTCAATCAGCCTGAAAAAACTCTCTCTACCGTTGATGCCATTTTCATCGATTCCATTCCCAAGCAAGCAGAAGAGGTTCTGACCAAACTTCAAAAGATTGGAGTAGGCGTTCTCTCAAAAGAAAGAAGCCCTTACTCCTTTTTTGTTCAATCGCTTCAGAGCGATGAAAAACCCGATGTCATTGAGCTAAATGGAGAAGAAGAAAACTGGGAGAGACTCAAAGAAATCAATCCTCTCTTTATTCTTTTCCGACCGAAAAAGTCTTTTGTCGCCCACGCCCGAAGATTTTTCGAATGGCTTCGAAAAGAGAGACTCTCCATTCCTGTTGTTTTATCTTTTTCCTATGATCTACCAACAGATGATCTCGCCATCCGAACTTCGAGCGAGATTGGAGCTCTTCTCACAGATGGCCTCGGTGAAGGAATCTGTATCGAGACAAAGATCAACCTCGATGATCTTTCTTCTCTTAGTTTCAGCATCCTGCAAGGCTGCCGTATGAGAACGATCAAGACTGAATTCATTTCCTGCCCAGGCTGTGGAAGGACCCTGTTCGATCTTCAGGATGTCGCTAAAAGCATCCGGGAAAAAACCGAACATCTTCCCGGCGTCAAAATCGCTATTATGGGTTGCATTGTCAATGGTCCCGGCGAGATGGCCGATGCTGATTTTGGATATGTTGGGTCAAGGCCCGAGATGATCGATCTCTATGTCGGCAAGACATGTGTAGAGAAGAACATTCCTCACTCAGAAGCGGTGGAAAAATTGATCAATTTGATCAAGGCACATGGAAGATGGGTTGAACCGGAGATTTTAGAAGAGACAACAGTATAGAAATCATTTTATACCCTTCCTTTTTTTCCTGGTGCCGACTATAATTCTCAGCTATTGCTATGGCGTACGATCATCAAAAAATAGAAAAGAAATGGCAGAAGTTTTGGAAAGAAAACGAAACTTTCAAAGCCGAAATCAATGAAAACTCCAAATACTACATTTTGGACATGTTTCCCTATCCTTCCGGAGCGGGACTTCACGTCGGTCATGTAACGGGATATACAGGTACCGATATTCTCGCTCGCTACAAGAGACAGAAAGGGTTTAATGTCCTTCATCCCATGGGATGGGACAGTTTCGGTCTTCCTGCAGAACAATACGCCATTCGCACGGGTACTCACCCGGCAATCACCACCCAGAAAAACATCGATACTTACAGACGTCAATTGCAGGAACTTGGGTTCAGCTATGACTGGGACCGGGAAATAGCGACTAGCGAACCTGAATATTATAAATGGACCCAGTGGATCCTCACCAAGCTTTATGAAAAAGGGCTTGCTTACGAGGCAGAGATCAACGTCAATTTCTGTCCTGAGCTCGGAACCGTTTTGGCCAATGAAGAAGTAGAAGACGGAAAATCCAAAGAAGGGGGATTTCCAGTTGAGAGAAAACCACTGAGACAATGGATGTTCCGTATTACTGATTATGCAGAACGTCTTTTGCAAGACCTTGAGCATTTGGACTGGCCGGAACATTTGAAACGGCTTCAACAGAACTGGATTGGAAAAAGCATAGGATCCAAAGTTACGTTCGTTGAGATAGAAACTGAAGAGCCGATTACTGTCTTTACAACCCGTCCCGATACTCTTTTCGGCTCGACCTATCTTGTACTGGCTCCTGAGCATCCACTCATCGAACGGATCACCACTTCTGAACAACGTGCAGATGTAGAAGACTATAAAAAACAGACAGCTCTGAAAAGCGATCTAGAGAGGACTGATCTTGCCAAAGACAAGACTGGAGTCTTTACGGGAGCCTTTGCACACCATCCGATCACCAAAGAGAAAGTCCCCATTTGGATTTCCGATTATGTCTTAGCCCATTATGGGACAGGTTCTGTAATGGCCGTCCCTGCTCACGATGAAAGGGACTTTGAATTTGCCACAAAATTCGATCTTCCGATCACTTGTGTTTACGATCCCAACACAGACGATGAAGAAATCAAGAAAGAAGTATTCAATGGAAAACACTGCTGGACAGAAGACGGCTCTTGCATCAACAGCACTTTCGAAGACTTTTCCCTCAATGGACTGAATGTCGCTGATGCAAAGGAAAAAATGATCGAATGGCTTGTCGAGAAGAAGAAAGGAGAGCGGTCGATTCAGTACAAGTTGCGGGACTGGCTTTTTTCACGGCAACGATACTGGGGAGAGCCGATACCGATTTTGCATTTCGAAGATGGTTCTAAACGGGCTCTCGATGTAGATGAACTCCCTCTGTGTCCTCCAACTTTAGAGGATTACAAACCCTCTCCAACCGGAGAAAGCCCATTGGCCAAAGTCAAAGGCTGGGTGGAGATCAAAGATTCCAAGACAGGAAAAAAAGCATTCAGAGAAACAAATACGATGCCCCAGTGGGCAGGTTCCTGCTGGTATTATCTTCGTTTTTGCGATCCTCATAACGATCAAGAGGCTTGGAGCGCGCAGTCAGAAAATTACTGGATGCCGATCGATCTTTATGTCGGTGGGGCCGAACATGCTGTTTTGCACCTGTTATATGCACGTTTTTGGCACAAAGTTCTTTATGATTGCGGTCTTGTCCACACTTCTGAGCCTTTTCCAACCTACCGGAATCAAGGCCTCGTTCACGCTCCTGCCTTTAAAAAGAAAGAAGGGGGATATGTTGCTCCTGAGAAAGTGAACAAAGAAAACGGACGGAACATCGATTCCGATACAGGGGAAGAATTGATCGAGATCCATGAAAAGATGTCCAAATCAAAACTCAATGGGGTTGTTCCTGATGAGATCGTAGAAGACTTTGGGGCTGATGCTCTGCGCCTCTATGAGATGTTCATGGGACCTTTCGATAAGGAAAAGCTGTGGAATACTGATGCTGTCAATGGCTGCTGGCGCTTTTTGAAACGATTTTATGAAATGGCCATGTCCGACAAAGTTGTCGATGAAGACTCTGATGAGGGACTTCGTTTGGCGCATCGCCTGGTTAAGAAAGTAACCGACGATATCGAGGGAATGCAGTTCAACACGGCCATCGCCCATATGATGGAGTTCCTCAATGATTTTTCTCCCCTCGGCAAATATCCAAAAAAAGCAGTAAAGATGGCTGCTCAAATGATCTCTCCTTTTGCACCCCATATTTCTGAAGAGATCTGGGAGCACCTGGGAGAAAAGACGACCATCGCCTATGCGCCGATTCCGGAAGTAAACGAAAAGTACCTCGTTGACGACACAGCCATGTATATATTGCAGATCAATGGAAAAGTAAGAGGGAAATGGGAACTTCCCAAAGGGCAGACCAAAGAACAGCTTCTCGACTTTGTCAAAGAGCAGCCTCAAGCCCAAAAATATCTTACGGGGGAAATAACCAAAGTGATCTATGTGCCGGACAAATTATTGAACCTCGTAGTGAAATGATCTTTTCCTTTTTCTATAACTCCATCCTCTCTCTAGCTTTTCTCTCCATTCTTCCTAAACGACTCTATCAATGGGTCCGACGCCAAAAAGAAAGAAAGCACGTCTTTCAGCGGATTGGATGGATTCTCCCCATGATCCATCATACAACGGAAAAACCACTCATATGGGTCCATGCTATTTCTCTAGGTGAAACAAAAGCTGCCATTTCCTTTATCCGAAAGATCCGAGCCGAGTACCCCGACGCTTTTATTTTACTCTCATCAGTTACTGAAACAGGTCATGAACAAGCATTGAAAGTAACCGAAGTCGATCAGGCTATTTTCTTTCCTCTCGATTTTTCATGGACCATGAAAAAACTCCTAAAAAAAGCCCGGCCTGACTACGTCTTTCTGGTCGAGACCGATTTCTGGTATCACTTCTTAACCTATGCAAAAAAAGCAGGAGCTAAAATCGCTATCGTCAGCGGCAAACTTTCAGAGAGATCGACCTTCTTCTACCGGATTATTTCAGCCTTCTCCCGAAAGCTCTTTTCTCCCATCGATCTCTTTTGCGTACAAAACGAAAACTATAAGAAAAGATTCATTTCCTCTGGAGTCGATCCCTCTAAAATAGTCGTCACTTCAAATCTGAAATTTTCTTATTCACCCCAAACTTCTACGAATGAAGAACTGACCTCCTGGAAAGAAAAACTGGGAGTCTCAGAAGGAGACTCAGTGATCACTCTGGCCTCTACCCATCAACCTGAAGAGATTTGGTTGATGAACCGACTTCAAAAACTCAGAGGGAAGTTCAAGCATCTGAAGATCCTTCTTGCACCACGACATCCTGAACGCTTTTCTACCGTAAAGGCTGCCCTGGAAAAAGCAGGTTTCTCTTTTTCCACACTCAGCTCTCTGGGTAAAGAGGTAAAGGATCTTATCCTGGTCGACCGGATGGGCTTTCTTCCTGTTTGTTTCCAACTCAGTTCTCTTGCTATTGTAGGTGGGAGTTTCCGGAACAAGATCGGAGGGCATAATATCCTCGAGCCCTGCTTCTACCAAACACCTGTTTTCTTCGGTCCCTTTATGCAGGCGCAAAAAGAACTGGAGGCAGAAGTCCTTTCATCCGGTGCTGGTCAGCAAGTCCCTATTGAATCCTTTGAAAACAAAGTAAGAGAATTTTTAGAGAGCTCAGAGATCCGTGACAAGATGAAACAAAATACCCGCCTGCTCACTCAAAATCTGTCTGCAGGAGTTCAGTGTACCTGGAAAGCAGTCGAGTCTCTCTTTTCACCTTGAGAATAAATCCTTTGCAGTTTATGATCTTGGTTTAAATTTATCGCGGGATGGAGCAGTGGTTAGCTCGTTGGGCTCATAACCCAAAGGTCGGAGGTTCGAATCCTCCTCCCGCTAATTCTCTTTCGGGGCGGCATAGCTCAGTTGGTTAGAGCAACGGAATCATAATCCGTGTGTCCTTGGTTCGAATCCGAGTGCCGCTAATAGCCAGCTATTCAAGCTGCTTATTTCTTTCTGAAATGAATTCATAACATCCAACTTTTCCTCTTTACTCCTTACCAATAGCCCTTTGGCCAGGCAACTCGAACTACTCGTTTCCTTCGTAAATGAATGTAGATCGCTTGCCTTCTTTTCTTTGATCCTCAGCAATAGCTTTTGGCTATTGCACTCGTCGCAAATAAAAAAATTCAAATGATCTAAATCCTTTTCTAAAGGAATCCGCAGGTTCTCATTGCCTGATCGTGTCGTGCATAGAAAAATTCAATTATTTTGAATGAACTTTTGAAAGAATCCGTGACTCTCGCAGTTCCCGGATAGCTATTCAATCTGCTCATTTCTTACCAGGAGGGAGAGCCTTCGTATATCTGAAATAAGTTGAATGAAAAGAAAAGAGTATGGCAAAAGATGTAAATCTTTTTTTAATTCTTGTTGTTTTGAGGCGTGCCTATGTCTTCATCTGAACAAGCTCAAAAGAGTTTATTGCCTCTCAATTGGGAAGGAGAACGTGCAGTAGTAGAGGAAGACGAAAGCATCCAACCGATTGGTCGAGGTCGTTCTTCTACGATGTTCGAGATGTCACAATCAAAAAATGAAGAGGAGGATGACATTATAGAGATTCCACCTCATTCAGATTTTCTGGATGAACAGGTGGTTCCTTCTTCTGTCGATATTCTTATTTCTCCACGTACTTGCCAAAGAGCAAGAAAGGGGAGGAAAATATCAAATAAAGAAAAAGAAAAGTCATCGAGTCCACTCGATGAGAGAATCACACAAGTACGAAGAGAAAAATAATTTAGAGAAGTTGATCTTTCTAAAAGAAGCCATAGGCAGGGAGCTCCTCCTTAGGGGAGCAGGAGCAAAAAAAATCTCCCGTATGACAAAAGTAACTAGCTTTAGACATGCTACTCCAAGGCTCTCTTCGAAAAAGAAAGCCATGAGGCGGTCCAAAAGTCTTAGGACTTGTGTAGATAATAAAAGAAAAGGGGATGTTTCTGAAGATCTTTTAGATGTGATTCAACGTGAGTTTCCCTCTCCTAAAAGACAGAAGTACTCTGTTGCGAGACTTATATGCAATCAATACTATCGAGTCGATCCAAGGGTCATAGCCGCAGTGCTTGCTCTACTGTATGATAAAATTGATACGTCACAAGTTGGAATCAGCAAAAAGGACTTTTTTTACGAAATAGCCTTCCTTGTAGCTAATAGGGATCTGGTACCTTGCGTATGGTACCTTTCAGAAAAAATGGATGAAGATTTTGTTCTTCAGCTGTATAGAATTTGTGCAAAAAATCATACAGTGTTGTTTGCCATCTCTCTTCTCACAGAGTTTGAACTTTCTATATCAACGAACTCGGCGGACCTCTTTAGAAAAGACTCTCTCGTTTCAAAGCTATCCCGAGTCTACTTGAATCAAATTCTTACAAAGAAAGGATTTTTTAAGGCTCTCAGGCATAAAGTGCTGTATGAGGTAAAGAAAATGAAAAACCAAGAGGGTAAAATAGATCTTTCAAAGGAAGACGAAGCGGAAGCATTTGTTGTATTTGCCACTTCAATTTTATCCCATCTCTATTCTACTTCTCTTCCTAAGCGATGTGCTCGCGTTCTAAAAGTCCGCGCGAATATCGTAAAACGATACAACCCAGATTGTGTCCTAATTTCTCTTGGCGATTTGCTCTTTCTAAGAGTGATCAATCCCTTTCTTTGTTCCAATCCTGTTTTTCTTTCTGATCCCAGAAAGCAGTCGATCATGATTGCTTTTTCTAAAATCCTTCAGAACATTAGCAATGGAGTTGTATTGGGTGACGAGAAGAAAAATCCGTTGCTGGAACAGTTCAATGAGTCTCTTATAGAAAGATTTACAGTAGTTCATCAAGATTTTCTCAGCACGCAAATCGATCGATTTTCTTGATCATCTTCAGTTTGTCCAATTTACAAAATATTAGTCTTTTTCTTTGAGTCTACGATTCATGACGATGGTATTAATTATTGAATGTTAGGTGTTTAATTGTTTAATTAGCTGACCATTCTAGTAATTAATTGAATTAAAATAAAAATTTTGATATGATAGCTTGATGCGTTTCATTTGAAGAGGGAGAAGAAGAATGGCTACGTATCAACCTATATCATTAGCCCATCAGTGTGGGCAGAAATTACTAGACTGGTCTGAAGAAACGCCGGCTCGTGCATCCATACGTGGCATTGAGGCTGAGGATGTAGTCTATGATCAACATTTGTCTAGTCTGCATTTACAAACTACTGAAAGGTGGAATAAAACCGATCCTGGCTCAGTTGCTGGAATCCACCTTCAAAGAGTTGCATCAGAATCTGAACAAGGGAGCTTGCTCCTTCGAAATATCACTCATCTATCTGCTGATCAATACATTCACACTATGAAGTTAATCGGAAAAACATTTCAGTTAACCTTTGGAGAGGATGTTCCTCTTAGCTTTAAGAATGTTTTCGATCCAGGAACAGCAATATTATTAGAGAAAGACCTTGAGGATTTAAACCTAATGAAATTGTGGGCTTTATGCACGATGGAAGTAGCAATTCCTTCTGCTCCTCAAACTCCGGATGAAATTAGGAAATGGTTAAAAAATCCAGACAATAGGCAGTTAGTGCAGAGGCAATATAATACTTTAAATTTCCGCATGGCCAATATTCGGTTTTTGCCACCTGAAGCAAAACTTCTGATCGATTTTCAGGGGAGAGAATATTTGATCTCTGCGTTTAATGGTGATCTTGCCACACTGAAGCCTTCTATTACTGATGCAGACCCTGCCACAAGAGCTTTGTACTTTGCTGCGATGAATAATAGTTCACATATTGTTGCTTTTCTATTAAATCCTGAGCTGAATCCCCATCAAATTTCTGATCAAGCGTATTTAGATGTGCTCTATCATGTTATTGAAGAGAAGGCTTTTGAAACTTTGCAGATCATGCTTGATCTTCGAGGAGAAAAATATCAACTAGCCGCCTTCAACGGCGATTCAGCAACTCTTAGATCATTGATTAAGGATCCAGAGTCCGCTAAATGGGCCTTTCTTTTGGCTGTAATAAATAACCAACCTCACATTTCATTGGATTTTCTCCTTGATCCTGAACAAAACCCTCATCGAATTGGTTCTGAGGCTCTATCAAATGGACGATACAATGCCGTTAGTGAAGGGTATCATGAAATTTTTGAGATTCTGCAATCCCGCACTCCTATGCCATCTAATGAGCTGGGTACGCTATTAGAGGTTGCAGTTCGGAATGGAAAAGGTGAAATCGTGGAATGTATCTTAAAAGATTCACGAATAAAGTCTATGAACACGAGAAATTTTTATTCTGTGTTATGTATGGCTATTGAAAAGCGAGATTTGAAGACAATCGAGCTTTTTGTGAATCATGAAAAGATCAGAGATGTACCCTTTATCGATTTGGGTGTTATAACTTTATTTTGTGATGATGAAATTTTTGCTATCTTGGATATAGAGATCCTTCGAAGGATAAAAATAGCAGGAAAATACCTTCTTTCGACTCTAGCTACGATTGGGACGCTCTACGCCTACAGCAAGTATATTTCATAAAATAATAAGAGGAAGAAGAAGATGACAACTACATATCAACCTATATCACTAGCCCATCAGTGTGGGCAGAAATTATTGGAGACTACAGACCTATCTGAAAAAATGCTATTCAGAGCTTCTATAAAGGGTATTGAAGCGGAAGATGTGGTCTATAATCAACATTTGTCGAGACTGCATCTAGAAACTACTCAAAGATGGAATCAGAATGAACCGGGTTCCATAGCTGGAGTTCACCTACAAAGGGCGGCATTAGAATCAAACGACTTTCCTATTCACAATGTTACTCGACTCAATGCAGATCAATACTTCCAAATCATTGAAAGTATAACTAATACAGCTTGGCAAACAACTCCTGGTGTCAGGTTAGAAAATGTCTTCGATCCAAAGACCATTCTTAATATGGAGAAGAAGATTGAAGATCAGAATCTCATGGAATTATGGTTTGCGTGTGTACGTTATAACGCAACACTTACCGATCTACCGGAGACTCCTGATGAAATAAGAGAGTGGTTGAAAGATCCAGATAATGTACGGCAAGTGCAAAGACCGATTATCAGCTTTCAGCCTGGTTTTTTTACCCATTTTACTTTTATGCCTCCTGAAGCTAGATCCTTGATAGATTTTATGGGAGAGGATGAACTCTGTATCGCTGCCTTCAACGGGGACTTGCTAACCTTAAAACCATTGATTCAAGATTCTGGCAATACTTTAGATGCCCTCATATGTGCTGTGATCACCAATCAGGCTCATATCGTTGCATTTCTTCTTGGTCCTGAGCAAAATCCTTATCCTTTAGATGAAAAACGATTTGCAAAGATTCAAACTATTGCTATCCGTTACCAACGGGATGAAATTTTAGATATAATGCTTGATTTTCAAGAAGGGAAAAGGTGTATGAACGGGGTTAAATATGTTCTCGCAGGTCTAGCTATGGTTGGGACACTCTACACAGCATATAGTCAGTATTTTTCATAATAAGATAAAATAAGAGGGAGAAGAAGATGACAACTACGTATCAATCAACCAATATCATTATCTGTTCAATGCGCAGTGACTATCAAAAGACCACTCAAGAAGGTTGGCCTATTGGGGTGGATTGCGTTTCTTGTAGATATAGAAAGGTCCCCAATCTAGCCTGATTGCGGACCTCTTTTTTTGTTTTGTGATGGATCACTCTTATTTGGCGACCTTAATACCCCTGGCTAAGTAAGGTCTGCATAATTTCTTCTTCCCCCTAAATTATGCAAACTCGACCCCGGCCTTTGTCGGGAAATAGCTTACAAAAATTACAACGGACCTTAATGTGAATTATAACAAATCTTTAATTGCGAGTCAAAACAAATTACTTGTTAGTTTGGTGTAAGTTGCTAACTTTGATAGAGATGGGTTAAATAATTTTTTTTCATAAAAAACCGACGATTTTAATAAGTAACTTATGTTTAAAAGTTTATGTGATAAGAAGCTAAGTTGCTAATTTTGAGTTATTAAGAAGATTGAATGCTTGGAAATTCGGCTGAAACCAGAGGGATTGATTGAGTTGATTTTTTTCTAAAAAAGAGATATGCCATTCGCAATCAACTATTAACTCTTCGGGGGAAGAACAATGGCTGTAAGGCTAGATGCTGTAAAATCAGTTACCCCGTCAAGCGTAATTCAGAAGATCTTGAGAAGCATTTTCCTTGATCTATTTTCGTAGAAATTTGTAAAAGCTTTGCGAATTTTTACATGGTGGATCTTCTATGCGTTATCTGTGTGTTTTATTCGTTCTGTTTTCTCTACATGGTAAGGAAATCGACAATCAATCCCATCAGGATCTGAACCATATGCCTTCTATTCTTCTTGGTGAGGTTGGAGTATGCCGTGTTCCTGTCGTAAGGGCGACTGAAAAGTCTTTAAAAATGGGTATGGACGGATCGTTCATGATTTTGACGCGGAAGAGGTGATGATTGAGACTTGGCCGGCACCCGGATGGCGCAGTGTCTTTCCTGGAACGGGGGACAAAGGGGGGATTGTTGAAGACTCATTCACTATGTTCCGTAAGGGGAATGTCCTCTATGCAGAAAACCATGCGGTGAAACGGTTCTATATCACAGGCTGGTTCGACGACCCTGGAGCTGAGGTTGAAGAGCCAGGATGTGTGGAGTGTGTATATACTCATGAGGCCAATTACCACCCCGATGGAGGACAGGGTTTTCTTTCCTGCTAATGGAAAGTCGTTTGTAGCTCTTTTGGCACTGCCTGGCGATGATGTGAGGCCTGAGGATTTTGTGGCCTTTTATTTCGATGGGAGCTTCGGAGTCCAGATCCATCCCAAGGTATGGCATCAGCCCATGTTCCCTGTAGGGGAAGTCGGCGCTATTTCGTAATAAGCAGGGGGCTGTCCACGCCTGTATAGGGGTCGATTTTGTCGAGGAGTTCGGTGTTTATCTGGAGATTCCCCTTCAGCCTTAATTGATTTTCAGTCCTCTCTAGAAAATGAACCCTATAGGTAAATGAGGAATGCAATGATTTGTAGATAGATAAGGGCATAGGAAAGAAGAGACTCTATCATCGGCATTCCAGGGGTGTACTATCAAGGTAACGAATGTAGGCAGATGAATAGGATTTGATAAAAATAAATACTTTTGTTGCTTGAAAAAAAGTATTTATTCATGACAAACGTTTTCGAAAAAAAGAGGTTCTTTAGGTTTGTCTCTAACGTTACAACGGGTGCTACTACTACTCAACTTTTGAGCTCACAAGAAAAAACGAATAGATTCTCTGCTGAACTTCCATCTATTGCATCAAAAATTCAAAGTATGAATCTAAAGACTTCTATTTTTCTTGGAGTAGGATTATTAGCATTGGCTAGCCTTCCTCTTGCTCAAGCTGGAGCCCAAGAATATGCAGACTGCCTTGCGAGGTGCATAGGAGAAGATGTGAGTTTTTGCGTGTGACAATATGTTCATTAAGGTGCTTGCCCTTTCTTGCTGTTTAATTTTGCATTGATTTCTATGAATTACTTCTGCTCCCCTGTCGAGGTAAACAGCTGCACTAGTAATAGTAAATGTCTTCGAATGTAAGCTAGGTTCTCTTGGGTGTTCCAAATGCAACATTTTCATTAAGAAGTCAGGCCATTAGCGGTATGCTCAATCAGTTCTCTTAGGAACGATGCTCATCAAAGCAGCTAAAGCAGGGCAATTGGAAGTCCTTCAGGCTATTAGATGGGGTTAGATTTAATGAAATTCCCTCCGAGATTTTGGAATCAATGGCAAGGTCTGCAACTGAATGACTGTGTTCAAACCTTAAGCAAATTAAATCAATAACAAGAAGAAGAAAAATGGCAATTCCAGAAATATATCATCGACCACCTTCATTAAAAAGTCTGGCATTAAGTGCATTGCCTAGTCCTCCAAGAACAGATGCTATACCTTCAGAGTCTTATGCCGAGGTAACAGCAAAAATTCGTTCAGCAGACTTAAGAAACCCTGATGAGGCTCGATCTATATTGGATTATGTCATCAAAAACGATAACGCTGTCGCCTTGAGCATATTAATGCTTAATCCAGACTTCGATATGGACTATCTGATTCAGCGGCTACCTGAAGCAGCAGCCGAAGGCAAAATAAACATCGTCGGAAAGATATCTGAGAATCCAGCTCTCGTAAGAAATCCAATAGATCTCTTAGGAACTATGCTTATCAAAGCAGCAAGAGCAGGGCAACTGGCAGTTGTGCAGGCTCTTATGGGAACTGAGGTATATAAGGGATATACCCGCCAACTATTTAAGTTTAGCGGTATTTCAAGCAAGAGAACATCGTGATGTCGTAGAAGCATTTAGGACAAACGATCGGTTTCATGAAACATGTGCCATCGGCGCTAGAGAGGCTTTAACACAAATACTTATAGAAGCAAGCAGAGAAGGACAATTCGGTGTCGTACGAGCGATCATGGAGTCCGGTCGATTCGGTGATATCTTCGAAGAGAATTTGGGCTTAGCGCTAGGAGGGGCAGCTGGAGAAGGACGTGTAGGTGTTGTATGAGCTATCATGGAATCCGGTCGATTTCATGAGATCTATGCTAGTAATTTGGGTAATGCTCTAATATCTGCAGCTAAGGGAGGACAATCAGAAGTCGTACGAGCGATCATGGAGTCCGGTCGATTCGGTGATATCTTCGAAGAGAATTTGGGCTTAGCGCTAGGAGGGGCAGCTAACGAAGGACATGTAGGTGTTGTACAAGCTCTTATTGGATGTAGTCGATCCGGTGGATATCTCCGAAGAGAATTTGAGCTTAGCGCTAGAAGGGGCAGCCAGCGAAGGACATGTAGGTGCTGTACAAGCCATCATTGGATGTAGTCGATTCCATGAGATTTCCGCAGAAGATTTGAGTTGGGCCTTAAGCAGAGTACTAAACAGAGCAGCTGAAGAAGGACATGTAGGTTGCTGTACAAGCCATTATTGGATGTAGTCGATTCCATGAGATTTCCGCAAGGGATTTGGGTTGGGCTCTAAGTCGGGCAGCTGAAGAAGAGCAATTAGAAGTCGTACAAGCTCTTATTGGGTGTAGCCGATTTAGCGAGATCAGTGCTGAATATTTGCTTGAGGCGTTGAAAGGTGCATCTGAAAAAGAGCAAAGGGAAGTCAAACAAGCTTTTATTGGATGCGGTAGATTTGATGAAAGTTCTTCCGAGGTTTTGGAGCCAGTAGCAGAATCTGCAACCGAATGATTGTGTTCAAGCCTTATTAAATTTCAGATTTAATCAAATTATGTTCTTTATTCCTCGTCGGAAGATGAACCAGTAGATGAGGAATGCAATGATCTGAAGAATCAGATAGGCGAAGGCATAGGGAACAAGTGACTCTGTTTTTAAGAGAGATCCGAAGGTGGCCACAATCCCGGTTCCAAAAATGAATAGAGAACCCATTAAGGCGCTTGCTGATCCTGCTCTTTTAGGAAAGAGGCTGAGGCATTTACTCATGGCATTGGGAAAGACAAAGCCTGATGCATAGAGTGTGATGAACGTTGGAATGATGAGAATGTAGAGGTTGACCGGTACGACTGCAGCAAAGAAGACCATCACAACGCTGCTGATCAACATAAGGATGATGCCAAAGGGAATCAAGTGATGGGAGTCTCTTTTGTGGAGCATGAACCGGTTTGATAATGTCCCCAGGAAAAAAGCAAATCCCATGATGAAAGCCACATGTCCATAGGTGATCGCTGAGTACTTCAGGATCCCTTGAATAACGAAAGGCCCGACTATAATTAAAGAGGATGATCAGACTGTAAACGAGCGTCATACAGATCACGGCTCCGATGAAGATAAAATGAGCGAGGATCTCTAGATAAGTTTTGTTGGTGTTTTTCAGGTTCCATGGGATCAGGTGCTCCATTGGTCTCCGGCAAAAGAAAACGGATGAATACAAGTCCCAGTAACCCATAGGCAGCCAGGAACAGGAAGTTGGCTTGCCATCCAACATAAAACTGAAGGTAACCGCCGATTGCAGGAGCTACAATGGGGCCGAGAGCCCATGCAGTTGCCATGTAGCTCGATTTTTTCGCGAGTATCTTTCCTTTGAAAGAGTCAGCGAGTATCGCTTTCGTAATAGTCCCGCAGGCAGCAATAGTTATTCCCTGAAGAAATCGTAAAACAATGAGGGATGTGATGTTTGGAGCAAAAGAACAAAGCATGGTCAGTATGACGTAGCAGACCGTTCCCCAGAAAAAGGGATTTTTTCTGCCTTTGGAATCGGAAAGAGTTCCGAAGAAAGGCTGACCGATTCCATAACCTAGAAGATAAACAGCCAACGTCAGTTTTACATAAAAAGGATCTGCAGAAAAGTATTGCACGATGTGTGGAAGGGAAGGGGTGTAAATGTCGATTCCCATTCCCTGCAGAGGGGTCATAAATAGAATGACAAAGGTAATGAGCGGTTTGGAGTCTACCTTTTCTTCTTCCATTATGAAGCCTTGTTGAAGCCTTTGTCCTCTGGAAATCTACGCTCTTTTTCGGTCTTTTCAAAGGTGTCTCTGAGATCGCGAAAGTTCGCAATCAGAACACCGAAGTCGCTTTTACGCAGGGCAAGAACATCGGTAGGTTCGCTGCAGCGGACCGTTGCTGTTCTTGTTCTTTGGTTCAAAAGGGCTACTTCTCCGAAGAACTCTCCTTTTCCCAAGTGCGCGATGACCTGTTCCTTTCCTTCTGCTTGGCGGACGATCTCAACAGAGCCTTCGGTGATGATGTACAGATAGTCTCCGACATCTCCTTCATGGAAGATCTCTTCTCCCGTTTCAAAATGGAGTTTTGCGATTCCCTGCGAAGGTGCTGTTTGGAGCTGCACTTCTTCAATAGGAAAGATCATATCGAGCATCCATGAAAAGGCTACCTTGATCTTTCGGTCCAGGCTGGGAAGTTTTACCCAATAAATTCCCCGCCACATGATCCAGGCCAGTAGGCCACTCAGCCTGATTTTTCCGAACAGTTCGGCAACAGCGCTATGATGGCCAAGGGCTCCTAACATTCCGATGCTTTTAAAGAAAAAAGGCTTGGTCTGCTTTCCATTGATCTTGGCAACGATGTTCTGAGCCAATACTTTTGCTTCCCGTATTGCAAACTGTGCGGTTGGTGGACAGACGCTTCCATCCTCAAGAGTAATTTTCGCACAATCTCCAATCGCCCAGACATGGTCCGAGCCTTCCACCAGCATGGTTGCATCTGCTTTGATTTTTCCTCTTTCCTGAGGAAGTTTCAACGGTTCAATGATGGGGTTTGGTGAGGAAGGGACAGTCGAGATGATCGTCTTGCTTCCGATTTTTTCCCCCGTATCCAAAACGGCGTCCTGCGGAGTCGCTACTTTCAGTCTTTGTCCAAAGAGGATTTCTACCCCTCTTTTTTTCAGGATCTTTTCTGCATATCGGCTTAAAGATTCAGGAAGTTCCCGTTCCATCAGCCTGTCCTTGCTATGAACAAGAATGACTCGAACTTCACTGGGATCGATATCCTTCGATTTTTTGACCATTTTTCGAACCAGGTCATTGACCTCGGCTACCACTTCTGTTCCAGAAAATCCTCCTCCTCCAATGACAAAGGTCAGAAGACGTTTTCTCAGGTCGGGATCCTTCACAATAGGTGCCGTTTCCATGACATCGATGAGGTGGTTTCGAATCCGGAGACTGTCTGCGAGGTTTTTGAAGGGAAGAGCATGCTCGTGAAGACCTGTAGCTCCACGAAAATCGGTTACATTTCCTAGTCCAAGGACCAGGTGGTCGTAGCTGAATGCCCGGGACTTGTGAGTGAATTTAGGACTGACGATGACCTGTTTGTTTTCGAGGTCGATCTCTTCGATTTCTCTCATGACAAGTTTGCATCTGGGAAGAAGGCGTCCTATGGGGCTTACAGTATCGAGAATTCCGACCGATCCACCGACTACTTCGGCCAACATCGGTTGATAAACAAAATAGTTTTCCCGGTTGATCAGAACGATTTCCCAGTTAGGAATCTTTCCCATGAGCTTTTCGAGATGCATGGCAGTGTAGATACCGCCAAAGCCGCCGCCCAGAATGACGATCCTCTTCTTCTTTTCTTCGGTCATAATTCACAATCCCCGCTTTATCTGGATAATAAGGATCGGCCAATTTTATAAAAGAGTTATCTCTTGCGGAGAGTGTTAAGGAGATAGAACCAAAGGTAGGAGGGCCATTTTTTGAGATGGAAAGGGGCGTCTTTCGACATCAGAGAGTCTCCCTGGATCCGGTAGATGATACCTGACGAATTTTGCCAACTGAGATTGGCTGCAGAACCGATGCGCATAATGTAAGTGTAGTATTCTTTGACGCACTGGTGGGTCGCACGATCGAATTTACCCAAGGGATAGACGAACGTCTGGATGGGAGCCTCAAGTTTTTGTTCCAAGATCTCTTTGGAGATGATGACCTCTTTTTCCAGATCGACTTCTTTTGAGAGGAGATTTTTATGATCATAGCCATGGGATGCAAAGTGGATGAGGTTGGAGTCTGCCATTTCTTTCAGTTCTTCCCAGGTACAGTAGGGTACTTTTTCCTGGATCACATTTTTATCCATCGCGTTCTTATAGGAAACCTTCAGTCTTTGATGAGAAGGAAGGTTTGTGGACTGCTGGATGAGTCCGACAGGAATGGAGAGAACTGTTTTCATTTTCCATTTTTTCAAGAGGGGAAAGAGGTAGTGATAGAAGTCATAGTAGGCATCGTCGAAACTAAGACAAACCTGTAGACGGGAAGAGGTGAGATTGTCACCAGGTACAACAATGGGGTAGTTTTCTTTCAGATGGTTCAGATGTTCGATGAACATCTCATAGGAATTCGAGTACTTGACATCGCCTACACGGTGATAGAGGAGGGTTAAGAGCACTCTTTATTGGCCTCTTCCAATTTGAGGTATTTATAAAAAGCTGTGTTGGCATTGTAGACGGAAATGATGAAGCCTTCCTTCCCCGCAAAAATGCCTCCTTTCATGAAATAGCTCTTGAAGAAGCTGAAAGTGGCATGGAGGAGTGCAGTGGAAAAAGAGGATTTTTTCTTTCCCTGATATTCTTTGGCAAAAAGAGTGGTGTATCTTTGCATCTTGATCAGAAAATCATCGATAGAGCGATAGGACTTGTGCATGATCGGATGCTTGAATTTTTTGACTTTCTTTTTCTTGGCGTCCACACTTTCATGAAGATAGGCAGTGGTGAACTGTGTTTCATTCTTGTTGTAAAGACGAACATGATAATCAGGATACCATCCACACCAGCGAATGTGCTTTCCGTTGAAATAATTGTGGAAAGTAAAAGCGTGGACAGCGTTTGCATCCAGTTCATGACTCGCCTTTAGAATTTCCTCTGCCAGTTTTTCAGAAAGCTCTTCATCGCTGTCGAGAGATAAGATCCAATCATTGCTTGCCAGACGGGCAGCCTTATTCTTCAATTGCCCGAAGTTATAAAAATCTGCTGCATGGACTTTTACGTTGGGATATTTCTTGGCGATATCCAGAGTTCGGTCTGTGGACCCTGTATCCAGAATAATGATCTCATCGAAATTCTGGATCGATTTTAAAGTATCTTCCAGAGTGTCTTCATTATTTTTGGTCAAAATAGTGACACTGATCATGAGTAGAAGCCCTTCGAAAAAAATAAGAGTTTTTATCGTAATGTATTTTCTTCTAACTTTTCAAGTATGATCATACAGTGCTTTTATTTTCGATGATATGGGTGCCCTTAGAAACTCCTGTCGAATTTATATAGCTTTGCGAGTTCCGTTTTTATGTCTTCTAATCCCCAAGCAACTCCAGTGAGGGTTGGTAATAAATACTTCATCAAACCAGACTATTTAAGTTTTAGAGGCTTAGTTGTTTCTGTTGTTTTAAAAACAAATCTTTACAGAAACTTAATATTTCTGTATAATTTATAGATCGTTAGTTTAATTAAAATGGGAGAAGAAGAATAATGTTAAATAAAATAACAACAGCATTGTCCAGAAGAATGCCTCAAGCAGTAGAGGCCGTCCAAAAAGTACCTCAAATAGTACAGGCGGCTAAAGAGAACTGGGAAAAAACAGGGCCCCCGAGTCTTTTTGGTGAGCAGGTTTATAAACATCCCGATCAGACCGTTCATGAAAGGCCATTTAAAACTCGTGTTTTTCATGCTGGATGTTTGACTAAATTGAATAGTCAAGTTGAGAAGGGAAAGATAGAAAAAAGAAAAGATAAGGACTTTTATGTCGGAGGAGCTGAAGAGGCTGCTTATCATGGTGCACATCCGCTTCATAAAGATCCTGCTATTCTTTTTGTGGCCTCCGACGTTGGACTTGCAGATTGTCGAAACGGTTTTCCAACATGTATTTTGCCACATCAATATTCTCAAGAAGATACTTATGTTCTCGGTGCCTGGAGAATCAACAAAGCCTGGATGCAGCACCGGACGGATCCTTCGCTTCGAACTCCTTTGACACAAAGAATTATTATGTCCACGCAAGCTGCTCTTGAAGAACTAAACAAAGAGTAAACTTCAGCCTGCTCTGCTATTGAGCAGGTTTTTCTTTTTATTTCCATTCTGCAAATCTTTTTAAGAAGGTCTGTCTCGAAAATTAAAAGACTTTGATTTATAATCGTCTTTTATCATTTGAGGATGAATCATGAGGCAGGCTTTTACTTTCGACGATGTGGCTTTGGTTCCACAGTTCAATAATATACCTTCTAGGACGGAACCGAACCTAGAAACTTGGCTGACAAAGAACAGAAAAGTTCAAATTCCCCTCCTTGCTTCCAATATGGACACAGTCATTGGAGAAGAACTGGCAGATCTTTTGATCTCCCATGGAACTCTTCCCATTTTTCATCGTTTTACTGATCAGGATACCCAAGCTGCCTGGGTGAAAAAATATCAGGAGAAGACTTTTATTTCCTGCGGCATCCAAAGGATTGAGGAAACAAGAAAACTTCTCGATATGGGCGCGGCCGGGGTTTGTATCGATGTGGCACATGGCCATTCTGATAAGATGTTCCATCATATCGAGGCTTTGAAAAAGAGCCATCCTGATTGTGAGATCATTGCGGGCAATGCCTGCACAGCTATGGCCTATCACGATCTCGTCAATGCAGGGGCCGATGCAGTAAAAGTGGGTGTTGGGCCCGGAGCTGCATGCACGACCCGAATTGTCACCGGATTTGGCATGCCCCAGTTCAGTGCAGTCTACGAATGTGCGAAAGTCGCAGAAAAACTCAGGGTACCTCTCATTGCCGACGGCGGCATCCGCAATTCCCGAGATGTGGTCCTAGCCCTCGCTGCAGGCGCAAGTTCGGTTATGATCGGAAAACTCTTTGCGGTGACCAGCGAAAGCGCCGCCCCTAAACGAAAATCAAAAGAGGGAAAAGGCCTTGAGGCAAAATACAGAGGCCAGGCCAGCTGTGATTTTCAAACGGAATTTTACGGTGGTCTCAAGGCAAAGACAGTCGCAGAAGGAATCGATTTCTGGCTGCCTGTTGAAAAAACTTCTGAAGAGCTCATCACCCAACTTCTCGGCGGTGTGCGCAGCGGGATGACCTACGGTGGAGCGAGGAATATCAAAGAGCTTCAGCGAAAAGCAGAGTTTGTACAGGTGACCTCATCATACATACGAGAAAGCCACCCAAGACCAACCCATTAAAAGAAGAATTTGTCAGCAGACGGCTTCTTAGAGACTCTCTTATGGCGAAGAATCTCTTTTGCCTTCATAATGAGGAGAAACAGCTTCTAGCATTATGGTGAAGGAATTTCTATCAGCAGCCGATAAGAAAATCTATGATTCTATTCATGGATTCATCCGGTTCGACCGGGTGGAGCGAAAGCTGATCGATTCGATGCCATTTCAAAGACTTCATTATGTTCATCAACTTGGTATTGCCTATCTGGTCTATCCTGGCGCTACCCACAGTCGGTTCGAGCATTCTTTGGGAGTGATGGAATTGGCAACAAGAATTTTTGACAAGATCTGTAAGTCTCCCAGACCCGATGTATTTCAGCATGTGCCGAGAAAGGGATCGGCTGAATTTTTTTATTGGAGAAAGGTTCTTAGGCTGGCAGCATTGTGCCATGATCTGGGCCATCCTCCCTTTTCCCATGTGGCTGAAAAGGATTTGCTCGGCGAAGTTGGGCATGAAAAATGGACCCAGGAGGTTATTTTCAGTGATTATTTGGCACCGATCTGGAATGAGGTAAAGGAAGATTCTGATTTTCCCGAGGTTCTGGAAGAAAGAGACCTGGTTGAAGATATCGCAAAAGCGGCGATCGGCCCCTACAAGTGGAATCAGATCAACCAAGGTGAGTATACTGCCTGGGAAAAGATCATCTCCTCGGTGATTACAGGAGATTTTTTCGGGGCAGACCGGATCGATTATCTCCTCCGGGATGCCAAATGCACAGGCGTTGCCTATGGTCTTTTTGATTATCAGCAGCTGATCGAGATGCTCCGGATCTTGCCTGCTGTCGATGGAGATGAAGATGATTTGGAGCTGGGCATCGATGAAAACGGCATCGAATCGTGTGAAGCACTCCTTTTGGCCCGTCACTTTATGCACCGCAGGATCTATCGGTATTCATCTGTCAAAGCCTATAATTTTCATTTGAAGAGGTTCATGAGAAAAATGTTCAAGCCTGAGGATTTTGTCCATCTCGAAGACTTTTTGAAGATGAGCGACATCGATGTAGTCTCAGAGCTTTTGAAAGCATCCCGTGACCGAAAGCACTTTGGGCATGATGATGCGAGTCGAATAGTCCATAGACAAGAACGGTTCAAGGTCATTCCTCTTCCTCCCCATATCACAGAGGATGAGCTGCTGACTTTTCGTAAACAGAACAAGATAGAAGAGAAAGCCCTGGCCTGGGAAATCTATTCCAAACCGAAGAAGGAAGAAGGTTGGTCCTTCCCTGTTGCCCGTAGGCACTTTCTCCTCGAAAAGGCGAAAGATTGTTCTGAGCTCCTCTACAAAGTCCCTCCTTCAAGCCGCAACTGGATCTTTGTTGCTCCAGAATATGAAATGCTCGTCGTCCATGCTCTAGAAAAGTGGAAATCATGAAAATGCTCGCTAACATTTCGCGGGAGCTCTCAGGATTCTCCTCCCGTGAAAAGAAATTCCTGTTGGGTGTCATGCTTTGTGGATTCTGCATTGCCGCGGAATACTCTGTAACAAGGCCCGCCTCTACTTCGATCTTTTTGACCACGTTTTCCGTGAAGCTCTATCCCTATGCTTGGCTCTTGACGGTCCCACTGAATTTCTTGGTGATTTATCTATACAATCGATTCTTACCGAAGTTGGGATGTCTCAAAACCTTATTTACGATTGCAGCAGCTGCGACTTCGGTCAATATTGTATGCGCATTCCTACTTCCTTATTGGCCTGAGCTTTCCTTTTTTCACTTTATGTGGAAAGACATTTACATACTGCTGATGTTCAAACAGCTCTGGTCCCTGATCCATATGACGATTTCTTCAAGTCGGGCCAAGTATCTCTATGGTCTGATTTTTGGAATGGGAGGAATAGGGTCTGTTGTTGGGAGTCTCATTCCAGGATTTATGTCTGTGAAGATGGGCTCGGCAAATCTATTTTTTCTCACCTTGCCAATCTACTTCATTGCTTTTGCAGCCTATTACTTTGCCTGGAAGAGAAGTGAGATTTCCAATGCCACTTTTCAGAAGGTGGACCCGAGGCCTAAAGAGGCTTTTTCTTTGATCAGGAAGTCCCGCTTTTTGGCTTTCATATTGTTTCTGGTTGTTCTCATGCAAGTCACGACAGCTCTTACTGATTATCAGTTCAATGTCTATTTGGAACGGTCGATCTCGGACCTCGACCTCAGAACGCAATACTATGGCCGTTTAGGGAGCATCATCAGTTCGGTCACCGTGGCTATCCAGTTTTTAGGAGCCTTTTTATTCATCCATTTTTTGGGCTTTCGAAATACCCATCTCTTTGTTCCCACTCTTTTTCTGACCAATGCAGCTCTTTTCTCTCTGTTTCCCGGTTTTGGGATGATCTCTTATCAGTATGTTTCCATCAAAGCAGTGGATTTTTCTCTTTTTGGGATCATCAGAGAGGTTCTCTACTCTCCAATGAAAACTGATGAGAAGTTCAGAGCAAAAGCTGTGATCGATGTTTTTGCCTACCGGTCTGCAAAAGCTCTTGCTTCTATATTACTTTTGCTTTTTCAATTTATCTTTGCTTCTTTGATCTTGCCTATGATTACCGGGCTGACAATGATCCTCTTTTTAGGATGGGTTGTTGTTGTCTGGCGGATGTTCCGCAATGAAGAACTCGTCGCTCTCAATTCCACTATTTGACAAGAACCTTTTCGTATGAGAAATGAAATGTCATGGACGAAGATGCTGAAATCGTAAAACTTACACAAACTCCCCATCAAATTCTTCACACTCCTTTGCTCAATAAAGGATCAGCATTCACTGAAGAAGAAAGAGATGAGCTAGGGCTTCATGGTCTGATTCCTTATCATATATCGACTAAAGACGAACAGCTCGAGCGAAATTATAGAAATTTCTCCCTTCGTAGAACAGCATTGGGAAAGTATGTATATCTGACCTCTTTGATGAATAGGAATGAACTTCTTTTCTATCAGCTTGTCGATAAGCATGTAAAAGAAATGCTTCCTTATATTTATACACCGACTGTAGGGGAGGCATCGCAGCAATACAGCTTCATTTACATGCAGCAAAGAGGGATGTACATTTCCTATCCCATGATCGATAAGGTCGATGAGATGTTCAGAAATGTCCCGAATGATGAAATAGATGTTGTCGTTCTTACCGATGGCGAGCGGGTATTGGGATTGGGAGATCAGGGGATCGGAGGTATGGCAATCCCGATTGGGAAACTTTGCCTATATACTCTCTTTGCCGGAATCCATCCTTCCCGGACTCTTCCGATCATGATTGATGTAGGGACCAATAATGAAGAGCTTCGGAAGCACCCTCTTTATTTAGGATGGAAGCATAAGCGGGTCTCGGAAGATGAATACATGTCTTTTGCCGATCAGGTCGTACAATCTCTGAAAAAACATCACCCGCACGTTCTTTTACAGTGGGAAGATTTTGGAAGAGAACATGCCCGTCCTTTATTGAAGCGATATCAAGATCAAATCCTCTCTTTCAATGACGATATACAGGGAACTGCTGCCAGTGCACTTGCAGGACTGCTCGCCGCCATTCATGGGGCCAAATGTAGTTTGGACGATCTGAAAATCGTGATTTACGGGGGTGGATCTGCCGGACAGGGAATAGCACGTAATCTTGTCTATGTTCTGATCAAAAAAGGCTTGAGTGAAGAGGCGGCGTATTCCAACATCTATATGTTCGATGTTTGCGGCCTGATCCACGAAGGCCTGGATAAAGTACAGGAGGGGCAAAAACCCTTCTCACGAAAAGAAGAAGAAATCGAAAAATGGGATCTTTCCAATACCAAGAAGATTTTTCTGGAAGATACAGTCCACAATATAAAGCCACATGTCCTGATTGGAGTTTCAACGTGCAAAGGAGCTTTCACAGAAGAGATCGTGAAAGAGATGGCCCCTCATGTTGAAAGACCGATCATTTTTCCTCTCTCTAATCCTACGGCCAAGTCTGAGGCGACGCCGAAGGATTTGGTGGAATGGTCCAAGGGAAAGGCTATCATCGCTACAGGAAGTCCGTTTGAGCCTGTGGAATACAAAAAAAAGACCTATGGAGATTGCTCAATGCAATAACGTCTATATTTTCCCGGGTGTTGGACTAGGGGTTATTGCCTCGAGGGCAAATCGTGTGACGCCATTGATGTTTCTAAGGGCAGCTGAAACCCTTGCCGAGCATTCTCCTTCAGCCAAAGACGATCATGCCTCGCGCTATTTCCTCCCATAGAAAAAGTCCGCGCAATCAGTCGGAAAATAGCCATCGAAGTGGCAAAAGTAGCAATTGAAGATGGGCAAAGTAATATCAGTCTTTCAGAAATTGAGAAGGAAGTGGACGGGCACATCTGGATCCCACACTACCCCAAATATAAACGTTAGGATTGTAGGGCTGTATAAAGCTTATCCAGTGAATCCTGTGGGCCTCTTCAACATGTGTTAGGGTCGTTCCGCCTTCAATTACTCTATAAGTATCATCTCCGGCCTTTGTCAAAAGGCTTCTAATATTGGATGGAATACTGGCATTGTGACTCAAAGAACTTAAATCCTCAGAAAGGGTATCGCTCTGCGAACCGTATGTTCGCCAAATTTCTTGGGGAGATTCACCGTTTTTCAAGGCGGTTCTTATTTCATCTAATAGCTGAGATTCTGCTTGAATGTCCTTCAAGATTTGATCTTTGAGGTTAGTTGGAATGCTTTTGAACTCATTGGCGTGTTGAATGTGACTTTGAACTCTGTGAATCTGGACCATAATACCTCTCTCTTTTGTTCCTATAGTATAATTATAGTAGAAGGAAATTAAGATAAGAATAGGCTCAAGTTAAGATAGAATAAAAAAATAACTATTTGAATATTAGCCTTTTAAGGCATCTAGAGCTGTCTCGTAATCAGGCTCCTGGGCAATCTCAGGAACAAGCTCGCTATAGATGACCTGGTCCTTTTCATTCAGAACGATGATGGCCCGGGCGAGAAGGCCTGAAAGGGGCCCGTCAGTGATCAGGATTCCATAGTCCTTGGCAAAGTCATTCGAACGCATCATTGAGAGAGTATGGACATTCTTTACATCTTCATGAGTGCAGAACCTGATTTGTGCAAAAGGAAGGTCTGCAGAGACTACGATGATGGCTGCATTCTCATGCTTTTCGGCAAACTCATTGAACTTCTTTGTTGAGGCTGCGCAGACTCCTGTATCGAGGCTGGGTACAGTGTAGAACAGTTTCCTTTTACCCTTGAAAAAGTCTAAAGTAAATATCATTGAGTTCCTGATCGACGAGAATGAAGTCCTTTGCCTGGCTTTCAATGCCGGGAATATTGCCGTTTGTATGAATGATATTTCCGTTTAAAGTGATTTGCGCCATGAGTCCTCTCTATTGAATCTTTTTTCCGTATCCCGAATATCCGGTGAGCTTGTTTCGGCAGAAAGTGAAGGTGAAGTCTTCAGGTACTTTTTTTGTTTTTAGCATTTTCCAAAAAGATGCATTTACCTGTGGGCGGAATCCAAGGGCCTTTTGGACTTTGATTTGATTTAATTTGCACATCTTTTTCAGTTCCCTAGGCTTGATGAAGAGAGGATAGACATGCATGTTCGGCGGTGTGTTTTGAACGAACCACTCAACCCCTTTGATGATGACAAGGTAGCTGAGTGGATTCCGGTTGAATGTATGAAAGAAGAATAGGCCATTCGGGCGAAGGACACGGCTTGCTTCGGCAATTAGCCTCACCGGCTGTTCTACATGCTCCAAAACATCCATGGCACAGACAACGTCGAAAGAAGCATCTTCAAAAGGAAGAGCGTAGGCATCTGCCTTGTGATAGAGCACTGTTTTCGTCTCATCGAGCTCTTCTGCGACCTTTAAGCTTTCTTCTGATGCATCGATTCCAACGACATTATGTCCTTTTTCGGCCAGCGCATTACAGAGAAAGCCCGCTCCGCATCCGATATCGAGGATTTGTACTCTTTTTCCTATTTCGTCATGAATCGAGTCGATTACCCATGGAATACGGACCTTGTTCTCAGATCTCAGCAGGGCAACAGGATGATCATTGCGGCTATGCCACTCGTCTTTGAGATCATCATAAAACTCATTATTGATCAGTGTTTGATTGCTATTTTCTCTTTCCATATAAAATTCCAGAAGATGATTTGATAAAACAAAAAGGCTGTCATCGCAAAGGTTTGAAGATATAGGAAGGTTTTTAGCGCGATTTTATTATCAAAAAGAACAGCTATCCAAGAGGGGAGATCCGCTCCTCCAAGGAAAGCCCAGATCAATCCGACCATAGTCAGAGTGATCGGATGGAGAGTAAATAATAGAGCATGGAGCCAGTTTTCCGATGCCGGACAAAAGTGTTTATGGACAAACTCATCTTTTGTCACCATCAAACAGGAGATAACGGCCAAAACGATGAATATCTTTAGGGAACCCGGAGAGAAAGGGACTAACAGAGCAAAGATCATGCAATTCAAAACACTGAGCGTGTCGATTGGATGGCCGATCTTCTCCCATTTGGGAAGACCTCTTCTTACATGAAAGTAAGCTTCATCGATGCCAATAACAATGGCTTGAAAGGTAAACGGTAGTAAAGCCAATAACCACATCATATCTTCACCTATCCTTTTTGCATTAAAGCCCCGCAGATACTCAAACCCGGACCAAAAGCCATGCTAACAATCCAGGTTCCCGAATCAATTTTGGGATCCTGCAAAATCGCATCCCAAATATGAGGCAAAGTTGCTGAAGACATATTACCAAACTGTTTTAAAATGAGCTTGCTTTTTTCAATTTGCTCATCTTCCAGCCGGAAATACTGTTGGATGTACTTGATGATTTTCGGTCCGCCCGGATGGATCGCAAAATGGGCGTTTTTAAGTACATCTTCCGGTTTCAAGGAAGCCCTTGCACAGAGGTTTTCCAAATAACCTTGTAACGCTTTTGCGATTAGGACCGGAACTTCTTTTGCTAGTGAAATCTGGAATCCCCAATCAGCAAGGTTCCACTTCATAGCCTCCATAGAATGAGAGATGATCTCTTCATGAATGCCCAATACTTTTATATGAGGGGAGTCAGAGTTTTTCTTTGCAGTGTATTTGATGAATCCATCGGCAAAAAGGGACTGGGAGACGAGTTGATCGGCGCTATGATTGGAAGGATTGGTATGAAGAGAACAAAGTTCGGTATGAACGATATCAGAAGAGCTTCTTCTTGTTAAAAAACCATCTGCGAGTCGAATGGAAGAGATAGCAGAATAGCATCCCATATGATAGGCATGAGTTACAGTCGTTGATGTACCCCATTCTCTCTTTGATACGATCTTCTGCGCCCCGCTTGGTGCAATATAACCTGTACAAGTAGCATGGATCAAATCATCAGGAGGAGAACTTCCATCAGGATAGTATTCTTCAAAAATGGGATCGACTGCTTCATCGAACACATTCAGTCTCGTCTTTAAACAAGCCCCACTTGGAATTTTATCCAGGACGTAGATCTTCATCTTGTCCCAATTCTGATGAAGGAAGTCATCTATTACATGTCCCCGTTTGGCAATATGATCCGGTTTGCATCCAACACGAAGGAGTCTATCTTTTATATCTTTTTCGAATGCCCTGCATTCTTCTGAATCGATCTCTATTCCCTTGCTCAAAGCTTCTGCTTGAGTATGAGCCTTCAAAATCCAGTCAAGAGTCTTCTGTTGTGTAGACTCGTGAATGGGACGGATGGAATGAAAGTTGGTGAGACAGGTTGTATGCATGTTCCCTATTTAGCAAAACCTCACAAGAACCTATCGGAAAGTCTGTTTTCTGTCGATTTGTTACTCTTATTCAGAGTTAAAGAACCTAAGAAATGCTTGCAAAAAGAAAAATTAAGGCTTTAAGTTATTTCTTCTTTTGAAAAAATAATGGGATCTTTTAACGTCCGGTCAAAAGGGAAGAAGATGATCAGAAAAGCATTCTGGATAGTTATTCTTGTCGGCGCATATATCTGGATGGTTCAGACAGAAAAAGAGGCCTATGTGCTATCAAAAGCAAAAGGACTCTACAACTCTGTGGTGCACTGGTTTGATGATGTCGAAGTCGATTATCAGATCCCTACTACGAAAGAAAAGAAAGAAACAAAGTCCCACAAGAAAAGGGCTGCCAGAAGCTGGTTTTAGCCCCTGATCTTTCTCGCTAGTTTTTCCAACTGTTTATCATCAGCACGAATGTAATCGTGGGAAGATATGTATCCCTCATATTTCTCGAAGTACTTGTCCACATGAGCGATAATAGGCTCCCATTTGGCGAGTTTGCCCGTTCCATGCATAGGGAAGAGCTTGGCATGGAGATGGTCGACTCCAAAGCCCTCCAGGATAAGTCCGGTCCTGCCTACATTGTCTAAACGGGAGTCCAGGAGCTTGGCGACTTCTCTGCTGGCCAATATCAGATTGGTAAGAAGGTCGTCGGGCGAATCGAAGGCATAGCTCGGATAGTGCGTTTTTGAGGCTACTACAGAAAATCCCTCGGTATTGGGGAAAATCGACAGAAAAGCGAAGAATTCATCATTTTCCCAGATTTTGTGGCAGGGCTTGATTCCTTCGGCAAATTTACAAAAGAGACAGTCCTCTTCCATGGATCCTCGGCTTTTAGGACCTGATTATCAGGTTAATACGGGCTGAGTGTAAAAATTTTTAGGATTTTACCCAATAAAAAAGCGGTAAGTACAATCACTTACCGCCAGGGGTATAAAATGAGAGGGTAGGATGAACACCTACAATTGTTATTATAGGAAAAGAAAATTAAGAAATGATTAAGAACTTATTTGATTAAGTTAAGAGGGTTTAAGTTATTGAAATAAAACCACTTACGATTTAAGAAATATAAAAAAATAAGCAGAGGTTTAAAAGAGATGAGCGATGAGATGTCTCATCGCTCAAGGGTATAAAATGGGAGGTGTAGGATATTCTCCTACAAAAACCATTATACGTGCCTTTTATTAAGATTTAGTAAAGTTTTTTCCAAATCCTTTCTAAATGACTAATTATAAGTAGTTAACGATTTTACAGTGAGGTCTGGTATTGTAGGAGTTAATAAGAACAGATGAGCTTGGTTAGGAAGCCAAAGTTCTGAGAGATGCTGGAGGGTTCGTGCATCATGATCCCTTCGATCTCTGCCTCTTCACTGGCTCCAAGTCTTTCAACGCGGTAAAAGCCTTCCATTGAACCTGTAATTTGATCAGAGAAGGCGATTTGGACGGGAAGTTGAACCTCTGCATTCCATCGATTCGCTAGAGTTAGAGCAAGGGGAGCATCAAAGCATTCAGTGATCTCAACAGAAGCATCTATGGTCCTCATCGCCTTTAAGACCATACCGAGGCGTATCTTTTTGAGAGGGCTCCAGGAAGCGTTGAATCCCAAAGAAAGGAACATCCACTGGTAAAACTCATCATAACCGGTTTCTCGGTCGGTTGCTTCGCGGAACCATTGGTGATAACCATAGCCCACAAAAGGAGTGACCCCGAAAATGCGGAATCCGAAATCAGCTTCTGCAGTTCGTAGTGTGTTGAGTGTTTGAGATGCAAAAGGAGTGATTTCAGAAGTGTCGAGGTCGATAAGGCTTCCATCGTAATCGGTTCTTCCTTCTAAGTATCTTCCCGAGGCAAGTACCCAAAGGTTTTGGAGATGAACTTCATATTTTGCATCTACCCCATAGAGAAAACCACGCTCTTCAGATTTCATGGGGGAAGGTAGGTCTTCCTGATAGTTTCTATACATTCCTATAGGGCCGATAGAAGCTTCTGCCCAAACCAGAAAAGGCATGAAAAACAAAATCAGTGAAAGAGCATTGCAATTCCTACGATGGCCAACAGACATGCGAAAATCCTTCTTAATATTTTCGTTGGCAAGGCATGATGGCTTAGTTTTACTCCAAAAGGGGCAACGATCAATGAAGCAATACCGATCACCAAAAAACCTGGGATATAAATATACCCTAAAGTCTCTTTATTGGGAACCAATCCCCATCCCAGGATCATAAAGGAGACTGATCCGATCAATGAGGTAAAAATGACCGATGCTGTTGAAGTTGCAACTGCATTGCGGATGGGAATGCCCAGTCCAGAAAGGACCGGCACGGTAAAAACCCCACCGCTAACTCCCAATAAGCTGCCCAATGTTCCAATGACAAGCCCAAGCGAACTCATAATGAGGCCCTTTGCCTTTTTCAAGTGGAGTTCAGGAGGTTTGGGAAGAAACAGGTATACGGACAGAAGAATAGTAAATACGCCAAAGATCCTGGCCAACAAAATGGCTGGGAAGGAAATGAGCGATCAATGCGCCAATAACCGCACCTACCGATAGTGCAGGACCGAACATTTTAATCAGATCCCAGAGAATCGCTTTCTTTCTGTGCTGCGAGATGGTTGCAGAGATCGAAGAAATGATCATGGAAGCCAGGGAAGTTCCAATCGCAACATGCATCAACTCTCCAGAAGGGAAGTCGAGTAGATGAAAGATCAAAAACAAGCTGGGGACGACAACGATTCCGCCGCCAACACCTAACAGCCCGGCCAAAAATCCGGAAAGACAGCCTAAGGCAATGAAGTAAAACGAATCGATCCAAGGCATATTCGCATCATGCCGAGGAACTTATTGAAAATCAAGAATCAGCTCTTCTTCTCATTTCACGATCGATATAATACGACCGGTAGTGTTGAAAGAAGGGGGCGAGATGATATCGAATAATGGGTATAGATGTCCTCACATTCGAATAATCTGAAAGGCTCCAGTTTGCAGAGTCACGGGCAAATGCGTCTAAAGCGATGTTGTTTGTTTCACGGTCTCCTGCTTCTTCATTAGGAACGAAAAGCTGCCGGTACGTTTCGAGAAATTCTCTTCTCCAGGCAGAGGTCAATTGATCCCGCATTACTTGGCAGAAGTGGACTTGTCTTTCACTTTTAGGTTTTGTGTAAAGTATGGAAAAGTCATTGAAAACAAATCGAGCGACATCCGGTCTGTTTTTTCTGATCCATGCTTTTACATAAGGAAATGCTCTAGAACCCATGATTCCGATCATGGAATTCCACTCTTTTTCTTCTTGATCACTTCGAGGAAGCCATACCTTCAAGACAAAGTTTTTCAAACCTTCATCTGTATTTGCATCAATGAGGATCTTTGAATCTTTCCATCCCAATCGGAATTCGTATGGAATATCCTGAAATGCCACTTGGTCCAGATAGGGAATTAATGGTTGGAGATTTGCCACTTTCCGACCCATTCTACTATTAAAGTCTTCTGCTTGTGCTTGAGAAAGTCCTATTCTTCCTAGAAGAAGGGATTCGTAAGAATCGATTCCGTCGACAAGTCTAAGGACATCACGCCCTAATTCTTGTCCCCCGTCAGGAAGATAAGGTAAGTAGAATGTATCTGGTAACGATTGAATATTTTCTAACCGTTTGCCAAGCTCTACATCTAATTTTTCATCTAGGTCTTCCCACGTGAAATCTTTTTTCATAGTGGAGCTTACATGAGCATAGACATCTTGCAAAAGCTGTACTTTATAGGTCGTTGGGAAAGGGCAAGTTTGGAAAGCTTCGGAGGCAGCGGCTCTCTTTTCGAAAGAACGGAACATGGAGAAATGATCCTGTCTGCTGCCATCGACTTTTTGGACGGTTGACTCTAAAGCGCCATCCCATGAGAGTGTGATTGTTCTGTCTTTCAAAGTCATGCCGTTTCCGGCTTCATTTGCTTTTCCTGATATCTCTGTAAGCGCATTTTGAACTAATAGGGCATAGACATAGTTTTGAAGAGAAGTGGTCATCCAAGAGATCAACCAACCAAAGAAGGCTAAAACACCCAAACCAGTATCGTCCCAGGTTTTGAGACCTAAAGCATCTCTTACCTGGAATAGACGATAATCATTCAAATGAATATGTCCATCATCCTGGCTAGCAAAAGCTCGTAAGGAATCATTTTGGGCTATAGTTACCATTAGTCCTTCTCTTTATTAAGGTGATAATTATAAAGGTAATGAAATTAAATTTCAATTTAATAATAATAGTTTGAATTACATATTATGTTAATTTTTAGTCGGTTGTTTAATAAGACGTTTTCTTTTATCCTTTTGGTGAAGTTTAGCGTGTGAAATTAAAATTTTAAATGGATGGTTCCCTTTTTCTATTACCCATTCAGGAGGGCTTTTCACTCCCTTTTTTCTTCAAAATTGAGGAGGGAAAAGGAGATGGACAGGTGAAGGTTCCTTCTGCTCTTGTGAAAGAGGCTCTTTCTTTTCCTATTTTTGGAAGGGAATCTTCAGTCCCGATTGCAGAAAGGAAGATAGAGGATCTGTCTCAGGTATTTTCTTTGGTTAAGTTCTTTCCTTCAGAGAACGAAGAAGAAAATCAGTTCTTTCCCAAACCTTCTTCTCCCACACTTATTGAGAAAGTTCTCGTTCGATTGTCCTTAGAGATGATGAAGGTTGCAGAAGAACTTCCCGAGGTGATCTCTCCCAGAGAAAAACCTCAACAAAGTGAGAAGGTTCCTGATGCTTTTAAACCGTTAGTGGAAAATCAGACTAAGGATGTTCTGCGAAAGGAGGGGATTAAAGAGCGGCCAACTGTTGAGAGAAGAACGTTGCCCCAAGATCCTTTAAAACCCCTTCCTCAGTTTACAGAGAAGCCAGTTTTGAGTCAGATCGCTCCTCCTCAGCGCCCCTTTCTGTCTCCTATTTTGAATCGTCAAATTCCTCTTCTGAAAAACGCTTCAGAATTACCTAAAGATGCAGAGTCTGTCCCTCGCCAGCAAATGCAAATTCTCCGTCCTTTATTGGACCATTTTCTTTCCTTAAAAAGTAATCTGAAACAGCCTGAGATGCTGCCTGAAAAAGGTATTATTCAGGAGCGCGTGGAACGGTTTACGGAGGATGTAAAAGAGTTTGTTGTTCGTCAGTTTGGCGAGCCGTTGCCAACGAGGTTGAAGGAAGCTCTCAAAGAAGAACCAAGGGATATTATAAAGAATGAAAGACCCATCCAGAAAGAAGAGCTGCCTACCAAGGCTCAGGCAAAGAGCGCCGATCCTGTTCCTATGCCTCTCAGAGGGGCTATAAAGCTTTTGGAGAGCTTGAAAAGGGAAGATAGCCTCATTTCACAAGAAAAGCCCTCAACGCCTATTCCGGTGGTGCAGGGGCAGCAGCAGAGGCTTCTCTCAGAGGCCTTTCAGGTCCTTCAGGGCCTATTTCTCTCTTCTCAGGGAGCCCAAGATGCTCCTTCTCAGGCCAGGTCCATTATTCCTCAATGGGTCATAGCGCCCTATCTCGCTCCTCATCGATTGGAAGCAAGGAAGGGAAAGAAAGCCAGAAAGAAGAGCAAAGAGGAAGAGGAAAGGGAAAAACGGTATCCTTTTGAGGGGTAGCGGTTTAGTTTATTTAAAATAATTCTTATTAGTATAATTTCCTTTGATTTGATGGTTTTATTATAAGTTAATATTTGGTATCATTGTTTCATTAAATAAAGGGAAGAAGAGACTATGGCAGTTTATGCCCATCCGGCCGCTGTTCACCCAGAGCCGCCGCCGCGAGATTACCATACCTTTACACAACCAGGTCAGAGTAATGTGGACAGCCGTGTTCATGGAGTGGCCCAAGGTATCAAGTCGGTTCCTACTCAAGGAAGCGGTGCGATCCGTAATGTCGAAAAGCTTCAGGATGTCAAGGCCTCTTGGGGAGCAGCCTGGATCTTCATCATTTTGGGGACCCTCCTGCTTCCTATAACGCTTATGGTTTGCCTGTTCGACAGAAGTAATGTCAATCCTAAAGAAAGTGCATTTGCCCACGCAGCCTACAAAACAGGTTTCTATTTTCTAATGGGACTACTCAGTTTGCCCGTGAAGATACTGGTCAGTCCTTTCGTTTGGCTGCATGACAAACAGGCAAAAAAGCTTGAGAAGCTTCAAGATAAACTTGCAGTACTTCAATTCGACGCAATGATTCCTGTGGCAGAGAAATACAATAACTTTGGGATGAAAGAACATTACATATGGGCTTTGCAAAAGTCTGGCAAATGGACAAAGGGTAAAGAGAAAGCATTGGTCGAATTCGCATACTTAGTTAAGAAAGTTAGATCGGATGTTATTTCTTCGAAAAAAGATCATGCGCATTTGAAAGACCTTTATAAAACGATAGACAAAGCTTTGGCACATCCTATCTACCAGGATTTGGTCGAAAGTTTGAAGGATCCTGATGTAAGAAAATATCTAACGAAAACAACCGGAAATGAGAGTCTTCCTGCGATTGATTTTCTTCAGGATTTAGTGACTGCTTCCTGTCTTGAAGGGGAAAGTGCAGCAAAAGCGTATCAAGAATTCGGAAGAGAAATCCTCGGCGATTCACTAGGGACCGATAGAGAACGAAATAGTGGTGAATTGGCCGATACCTTTCTTGAAGGAATGCAGAAAATGCCCTGGTATTACAAGCAGAAATCTTTTGATGGAATTGATCCAAACACTTCAACTCCAAACAGAGCGAAAAGAGGTCTTTTGAAATTGCATTGGGTATTTTCTGATTTAAGCAAATCCTTTCACTCTATTGAAGGACACGCATTTCCATTAACGTATAACACCTATCGGGAAGATAATCAGAATGTCCGCCTTTGGGACTATGACAAGACAGTTCGCGTTGCAGCGATCCCTGGCCAAACATGTGGAGAGGGGATGCGTTCTGCCCTTATTCCACAAAGGCTTCGTCAAGGACGAGTTCTTTATCATAATCTTCAATCTCCTGCTGTGCCTGGAGAAAGAGAGCGATATGCCGGACTTCTTTCAATGAGAGAAGGGGTGTTTCAGGATTCATCCCGAATGACTGAATTCAACTTGTTTACGACGCCGTTTGATGGAAAATTCTTTAAGAAGTTTGACGAATGGACAGACGTAGATGATTTCTTTAGAAAGTTCCGTAACTATGCTCACAATAGTGATCCTTTTGATGATCATCGAGAAGGAGTCCCAGACTTCGCAACGGTCGATGCAGCCAACATGCGTGATGATAACGGCTACTTTATTCCTTCTGATGTCCTTACAACCGAAGAAGTAGAAGAAGCATTCGCAACAACTGAGGCTCTTATGAAGCAGCTTGTTGAAGGATCTGAACATTGGAAACTTCTTGGAGAGGCCGATCATGGAAAAGTCCGCCAAAGTCAGATGATGCAAATGGCTACAAATACTGTTTTAGCGGTAAGAGCTATTCAAAAGGCAAAAACTTCCGGTGAGATCACTCCTGAAGAAGCAGAAGAGTGGGAAAATGAAGTTTCTACTCGTCTTGAAAAGGAGTTTACTTTGGTCATGCAGTCTTGCAAACAGTGTATTGATAGAGGACCTATCATGCTTCTTATGACTAAGATCTTTTTTGATATTTCCAGAGGAAAAGGATGGAATAATGCATCCACAGCAAGGATGATGGGACTCATGGCAGGAAGACCGATGCAAGTCGATCTCCGTTTGGTGATAGCCAACCGTTTCCAACCTTTTTATGATGTTCTTAAAATGTTCGCGGGTCGAGAAGATCTTGTTCGCGAAGCTCTTCAATCCACTCGTTAAATTTACGCTTTTAAAAAAATACTTTACGTAAAAATGCCAACGCGGTATCACGTTCCCTCAATTTAAAATAAATTGTTAACATTTCTTGGAGGAAGGAGGGGGAAATGTGTACAGCATTAGGTTCGATCCTCGGATCGTTATGTAAAAGTTGTACGAGCAGTTGCACATGTGGAAACATTTGTGATTGCAGTCGTACTACTATTGTGGTCGGATCGACCGATCATGACCATCAAGCTCAAGTTCAGCATATCCTTGGTGAAGATGTAAGAGACCTGCATACCGCAGCGCATGGCGATCAGTGACACCTCGATTGCGAGGAATAGAGTCCATGTGATGAAGACGCTGAATCACTGCGCTCACATTACTGGTCCGGCTCTTGCTGCAACAGTCTATGCTCTGATGGATACTTTGGAGTTTTTATCCGTGGAAGGAAGTCCTGTCCACCGTAATACTGTTCACAGAATGATCAAACGGGGTAACGAAGATATTTCCAAACCGTTTATCATTGCTTGGACCGATACAGGAAGGAGAAGAGTTGATGTCAGTGCGTGCAGGGGAGTTGATGATCGGCTATGGGCATATTTGACTCGCCTTGCAGCTGATGAACCTATTCGTCATTTAAGTTTTGGAAGCGGAACTCGATTGACTGCAGTGGATATCGATCGTCTTTTAACGCTCGATCACTTTACCTTAAGCCTTCTTGATTTTTCGGGGTGTGAGCTGGATCATGAAGCGATTCCACGACTTTTACGGAAGTGGCCTTTGCAAAGCATTAAATTCAGTAATTTTGAAGCAGCTTTGGATCATTTTGTTCCGGGGCTCGAGCCCACTGCAAGAAAAATCACTATCCGAACTGAAGAAGGACTGACGCCTGATGTATTCCGGTTTTTGGGTGCCTTCAAGGAGATTCAGGAGGTTTCCGTTGCAGAATGTCCTCATTTAACCATCGGTCAGTTTCGTGATCTGTCCGGTCTATGTCCTCAGAAAAAGATCAAAAAAGTCGATCTTTCTCACACGAGGATAACCAATGATTTTTTCGAAGATGTGGCAGGGGATGTGCATCCTTTCATCCGGAGTTTGTTTTGCCAAGTCGAACATCTAAACTGTTCCCATACTCTAGTCGATGAACATATGCTGGAACGGTGGGACTGGGATATGGAATGTCCCAATCCTTATGTTGTCGTGACTCCTTGGTTCAGGCGCTCCCAAAACATTTTCAGGAGAACGCCGCGAAGAAAAACTCTAGGACACTGTCAGTGTTTAAAACTTCTTTTTGACAACACGCCTCTCTTTTCATAAGATCAGCAAAAGAGAGGCGATTATGCAAAAGTCCATTTGTGCGATTCTTTTTCTTTTATTGTTGGCAGGGTGTCAGGGCAGTACGATGCGAACTGGGGCCACAGCAGAACAAAATGTGATCAATCTTTCGGCGATCCGCAAGGGCATGGGAGAAAAGGAAGTATATGACATCATGGGCGATCCCTATAAAATCCAGACTCAAACCATCGACAATGTTGTGTATGATATATGGTTTTATATCACCAAGGGAACATTCATGTCTCAAACACGCATGATTCCTCAAAACTTCACTCCACTTGTGTTTCAGGGAGGAATTTTGAAGGGATGGGGATACGCATACTACAATCATCTCCTCGATATCGATAATGAACAGGGAAAAAGAGACGAAGAACGAAGACAGCAATACACAGAAGATCGGGATGAATGGCCTGCCGACGATCATCGTATGGTCCCGGGCAGATTGCCTCATGAGATGGATAAAGAACCTCAAACTTCCGGACCGTCTGTGGATATGATCGAAAAAGAGGAAGAAAAAACTCCCTCCAAAAAAGATGATAGTCCCTGTAACAATCGTCAAAAAAAATCTGACAGGAACTGGTGGTAATCTCTGCTAAGAAGCAGCAGGAGTTGCCTGCGCCTGGCCCCATGATAAAATAGAGTCAAAATTTTGGAGGGTCGTTTTGACATTCTGTGCATCATCAGATGACTGGAAAATAAGCCTTAAACTATCCCTTGTAAAACATCTGCGGACTGCCTGAGCTAAATGAGTTCCTGCTGTTTGCATCAGAGTATGGATCGAACAGTCCTTGACGAGCCAGAGTCAACTTTATGAAGCAAAGTCACAAGAGCAGAAACTTTTTTGGCCAGATTTTTATCGAGCAAGATTGAAAGAGCACTCATCACATCGAATTTCACATATCGCATTAATAAAGACATGTCGAAGAAAAGAGAGCACCATTTTTTTTCATTGGAGGAAAAAGATGTGCTCCAGTAAGCAGTGCACTGATATTTGATATTTGATATTTGATATTGGCTATTGTAGCCATCATGAGCTCAAACTCTTCTGGGGATGTGAAATGAAAATCAGTCCTGAACATGGATGGGATAGCGACGTTCCCTTTGAAAGTGGGAGCACCAGTCACTTTACTTAGCGTATGTTTTCTTGTGAGTTTGTTTATTAATACAACCCATTCACTTTCCCTTCCAATAGCCAATAGAGTCTGCATTTCTGATTTATGGATGCACATTCTGTAAGTTTCTTTAGTTGCAGCTTCGAAAAGAAGGTTGATCATCACTCGTTCACGACTTGTGAATTTTTTCGCATAGTATTTTGGAAATAGAAATTTGATACAGACAGCTCCCTCGATCAGCTTATGAAATCCACTTGGATCGATCAGGTGCCTTTCAAAAAGAAGCTGTGCCGGCATATTTCCGGCGAGTCTTGCCGGTGGAAGGCTGTGTGCATTTTTTAGTGGAAAAGGCTTTCTTTTTGGGGCTGCAGCCGAATGATGACCCATCATTGTACTGGAACGGACCACTTTCATTTCCTGTTTTTGTTCATCTTCGGTTGGAGGGGCAACAGGAGAGTTGTGATGATCTAACCGGGGTTTGGTCGACCAGCTCCGGTACAGGTGGTATCGGCCTTGTGGGCTTAAAGATACGATTTCCCATACTATATAAGGTTGGGCTCGGTAGAAGTTCTGCCGGTGGTTGGCCGTGGAGGAAGTTGGGGAACCGGTCTTGTGGGACGCCCTGTAGTTTTCTTATCTGAGGTATTATCTGGATTTCTAGCAGGATGTTTTGGAGCTGGTCTTGAGGGGGGAGACATATGAGGGTTTACTCTTGGAGTGACCATCGATGGAGGGACAGGAGGAGGAGGAAGTTCATCAGGTACATCACAAGTGTAAAGTCAGGAGGAAGAGCCGGTAGGGGCGGCAAATCTGAAGGAAGAGTGGGCGTTTTGGAGTTGTACCCTCACTGTTGACTGTCCCTTCTGAAAGAGCACTGCTTCCGCCGCTGCTTTTGGTAGAAAGGTGAGAGCGTGGAGTATAATAAACTGAAGAAGTGGAAGGTGGTGACATATCTGGAAATATCATAGGCAAATTCTGCGAAATAACATTCAGAACGTAGCCGAATCCTGTCTTGAACTGGCTGCTGTGTCATTTTCATCTTCGATGCAAGAACACCGAGCGTGTGATCATCATCAGCCAACTGCCATATAGGCATCCCTTGATTACGTACTTCACCTAGATCACTTATAACCTTTTGAATGGCCTTTTGAACAGTAGCATCACCGGCAGAGGTTGCGAGCATTAGAAATGCGTCAAGTCCGCCGAGTGCTTTACAATTTTAGATTAACGTTGTTTCCCTCTGTAGTAGAAGAGAGCTGTAGGCTATTTAGACTTATAAGGTATTTACTGACATAGAGAACTCCCCCTCGTACCCTCTGAATTTCATTATAGCGATGTTTGAAGATCTTGTAAAGACATTTTTTGATCGCTTTGCTTAGGCTTAAGAGGTTAGGGTAGAATTGAACGATTCTAGACAGGGATTACGCGGGTTTGAAAGGGGCTTTATCACCTCAACCTTATGACCAAAATCATCGGAAGAAGCAAAGAAGAATGCAATCCCTTCTCTCTTAGAAAACAAGCGTGCTTAGAACGTCTGATAATACATGTTATGTTAAATTCAGGACGGTAGCCCATGGAACGAAATCCCTGAAAGATGAAAGAAGGTTAGGGATATTTTCAAGTGATGCTTTATCAACATCTCTTTACACTACTGTTTTAAGCCCAATAACGGAGATGGAAATGCGTTCTGAAATTCATATAACTCTAGTTAGTCAGATAAGATCCCCTGGATAACGAAGAGATCGAGCATATTACCTTTGTACAGCAATGGATTGAGTCAGGGGCAGATCTTTTTCGAACTGTTAAACCGGCTACACCAGATCCTCATCTAGTGGTGAGTTACTTTTTTTTGTTGGATCAAGATTGTGGACAGGTGCTTCTGGTCGACTGAAAGGGAAATTGTTGAAGAGCTTGTGGGGTTCAGGCTGATTTTGTATGTCTGAAAATCCATTCTTTCTGACTGTTACCCAGGCAAAGGGGCATGGAGGAAATCATACAGATGTTTCCCTTTGGTATATTCTGAAGGCGAGTTCTGGGACTTCATTTAACTACGATGAAAGGGAGTTTCATGATATTCGTTGGTTTCCAAACGTTAATCTAAAATTGTAAAGCACTCGGCGGACTTGACGCATTTCTATTGTGATCCCCATATGAAGGCGTCTGGTTCAAAAGATGACTCTCTATAATTTGTTTAGAAATGACACTTCTGTCACGAGATAATTTGATTGCAATCCTTTCCAAGTGTATCATTGGTTTTTTTTAACCAGGAGGTACGAAATAATGAACAAGATAATACTAGGGTTATTGGGAGTCTTCTGCAGCTTTACTCTTGCTGCAAGACAATCATCTCAACAGCCCCCTACTTCAGGACCAAAGCTCTACTTTACTGATAACGAACATGTCAGTGTTACTCCACCTGCAGGTCCAGATGTTGCAGGAACTTTGAAGATGAATACTTTTCTGACTGCAGACTTTATCTATTGGACTGTTCGTCAGGACGGTATGTTTCATGCTGTTTCAGGAGTTGGAGCTGGTGTTCCAAAAGGGAAGGTCCATGATCTAGATTGGGAATGGGATCCAGGTGTTAAAGTTGGCCTGGGATTCAATCTTCCCCATGATGGATGGGACATTTATGCGGAGTATACCTGGATTAAAAGTTCAGCCAGTGATACGACGACAGCTTCCAATTTGATCTCGTACTGGTCCATCAATGGAACTCCTCTAACGTCGATTAGTGAGTCTAGGGCTAGTTGGAATCTTACATTCAATGATGTTCAATTGGAGATTGCTCGTAACTCTTATCTTAGCCAATACCTTAAGCTTCGAATCCATGTCGGTCTCGAAGGTACATGGATCGACCAGAAATACAATGTGGAACAAATTCTCACTGCAGATAATTCTGTGGACTTAGCCCTGAAGCAAGATTTTTGGGGTGTAGGTCTTAGGGCTGGGATGAACACCTCTTGGCAATTCACTTATGAGTGGAGCTTTTTCGGTGATTTTGATCTAGCCATTTTATGGGGAGAGTTCGACCTTGATCGAACAGATAGCAACACCCCTGCTGGCGGTGCTAGAACGATCACTATCAATACAGGTGTAAGCCCTTATACTTTTGAGCCTACATTGGCCATCGCTGCTGGTTTCAGATGGGAAACTTGGTTTTCAGAAAACCGTTATCACATCTTACTTCAGGCCGGATGGGAGCATCAACTTTGGATCCTTCAGAATGAATACATCAAGGTCCCAACGGAAACAGATCACATCGGAGATCTGGTCCTTCAGGGTCTGACCATCAAAGGTAGATTTGATTTCTAAATCTATCTGATTTGTCCTCTCGGGGAAGATTCCGAAATTTTCGTCGGACTCCCCGTCTGGGCTTTCTACTCTTCAATGATCCCGAAAAGACATCCCTTGATTCTATCGATAAAGGCTGACGCGCAAGTGAAAATATTACGGCCTGCGTAGTATCCGGATGAACATCCTTTCAAACGCTCTCTTTCTCTTTCCTGCGTTCGATTTCGGAAAAAATGAGTCCCGTGTTTCCAGTCATACTGGAATAGATGTTTGTATACTTTGATCTGCTTGATGATAGCATATTCGATTTCAAGCGAGGCTCCTAGTGAAGTTCCACCGACGGCAACTCCGATTAATGAACCTACGATATTTCCTGCAATGACTGAATAATGAAGAAAGTCGATTCCCAGAGCAGTCAAAGCAACTGCAGAGATCAAAGAGACCAAGGGGAAATTAAGGACGAATTCTTTCGTTTCTTTCCAGGTTTGTAGAGAACTTAAAGGTAAGGGGATACATTCCATAAAAAATAAAAATTTTTTTGGGAAAAACTATAAGGGCTCTATTTCTTAATTACAAGAAAGTCCTACTTAACAACTCTCTTTTCGATCCCCTCCAACTTGGAAAAATTTTCTCCGAGGAGTTGGAAAAGAGGAAAGACATACCGATCAACAAATTGACCCTGATTGTCCATAAGCTCTTTATGGTATTCTTCATGGGAACGAGGATCGGCTTTTCCTCTGTAAACTTCTTCATTCCTCTGGTTTTCTCTTTCTTTACAGAGAAATCCAACCCAGCGGTCTGAAATTTCTTTACTTCGGATGAGTTGGCCGAGGTCTGCACTTTTGAGGACAAGACTTCGTAAAAGAACGTGATCCTGGATCCTCTCCCCTTTCATTTCTTCAAGGAGCTTATCGTGGATGGCCATGTCGGTGGCGTAAATGAGATGTTGGATGAAAGATTCCATCTTTTCTCTTTCAGAGGGCTGAAAACCTCCTAAAAGATTGAATTTAGGATCTTCTATGATGTTTAGGCGCCATTTCAGCATGCAGGCGCTCTAAAGTGGATTCTGGCCCATATTTTTCTCGATCAAATCAGTGTGGAACTCTTTACGGAAGCTGTTTTCTGTTCCTGGATGGCCCAAAATCATGTCCTATAGCAGCAAGCAATAGAGAAAATCGTTCATGGGAGTCGAACCTCTCTTTTAAAACACCGTCATAATCGAGTTTATAGACAAATTGGGTGACATCAAGGGCATGTCGAAAATTGTGATACGGATTTGCCTTATAATTTTGCTGGACCTTTTGGTAATGAAGTTAATGAGCAGATGGGAATCAATGCCAAATTCTTCGAAATAGGAACGAAACATCTCTTCTGCTACAGAAGAGAGTTCTTCTTCCGGATAGTCCCAAATATTGAATTCCCAGGCGGTCAGATCTTTCATATCTCTATAATTCAGATAGTTTATTTCTGGCTCTGCGTCAAGAAATCCAATTGCTGTTATCTATTGAAATATTCTGAAAATACTTCAGTAGCCCCATATACTGGTTCATGCTCATCTAAGGACACGTCATACATTGGACCTGTAGAGCCTGTAGCTTCCTTTGGAGTGGCTGCAACTGTTTCCTTTACAACTTTTTTGCTACTTTGGGAATGCCGCCATTCTGAGCTTGACGAATCAAAGTGGCTACTTTGCCAAATTTTCCACCTAGACCATTTCGGACAACGATGAATTGTCGATGCTCCCGTTGAAAGACTTCAAACCTAGAGGCGATTTTACTGAGTGCTGTTTTATCTCCGCTAGAAGCACGAACTTGGCTTTCTACATTCTTTAGCTCGCCTACAAGAGCTGCTTCAAACTTATTTACTGACATAGACATATTAACAACCTCGTATTATTGCGAATTAATTGCCTATAATTTTATCAAAATAAATATTTAAATCCTAATTAAGAGGTAAATGATTGATAAAGAGTGATATAGGGAGATATGACGGAGAGACGACCAGGAAAAGGACAGCTAGAATGCCCCATGAAGTCGACCTTTCCAGGCCGTCTTCCGTCAGGAATGATTCTCAAAAAAAGACTGGATAGTCTACTTCCTTTGCCAATTGAAATCAATCGTCCTTATCTAGTATTTTTCTTCCCCATGAATTTCTACGTTGAAACAGAGAGACTAATACTGAGGCCTTCTTTTGAAGAGGATATAGAGGACTATTTTGCCCTAACCTCCGATCCTGAAGTAATGAAGTACATTGTATGCGGGACTCAGAAAAAGAAAGAAGATGCGATGAAGCTTCTTCAGAGGACGATTGACCATGAAAAAGAGCATGGGTTTTCATTCGGGACGATCCTGGAGAAATCGAGTGGAGAATTTATCGGAAGAGGTGGGCTGACACATCGGGAATGGAAGAGTCAGAATGAGATCGAAATGGGATATACCTTCAAAAGATCCTGCTGGGGAAAAGGCTATGCTACTGAACTGGCAAAAGAAATGGTCAAGTGGGGCTTTATTCATCTTTCCTTTCCTTCGATCTGTGGTTTTTGCCACGTGGAGAATACGGTTTCTCAAAAGGTGTTGTTAAAAACGGGACTGAAGTACCTGAAAGATGTTTGGTATGGTCAAAAGTTCATGGCATCTTGTTATCAAATCAAGCGAACGGTATCTTTTTAGTTTTTAAAGAGGTTCATTATGTTGATGCGTTGGATATTGCTTTTTCTCTGTACAGCAGCTTTTTGCGAGGACTTTCGTTCGTTAAAGGATGTCTTTCAAAAAGATTATGCCGATTTTAATCTGGCCCTCCCCTCTTCTTCCGACTATGTGGTCGAAAAAATTGACTTTGCCCAATGTCCATCATTCTATGTCTTCGGCAATGAAAAAAAGGTCCAGCATCTGAAAAAGACTTTAGGAAAAGAAGCTGCAGATCCCAAAGATACTTTCATCGCTTTTTTTCCCCATGAACTGGATGAAGAAACTAGTCAGAATATTTCCCAGCTGGTCGATGTGATCGGCATGCAGCTCCAGAGCCTTGGAGGCGAAGTATCAAGGGAAAAGACAACTTGTGGAGACTACCCGGTCCATCTCTTTACGTTAAAGACAAAAGAGGAAGATGGAACTTATCTGAGCTACATCGCCCTCGTTGATTTTTCACCAAAAAAGTTCTGCCTGCAAATGAATTTTTCCTGTCGGGAGAACTCGGGAGATCCCCTCCTGGAAGTCTGGAATCGACTCATTAAGGAATCGAAATGATACCATTCATCAGAATGAATCTTACATTTTCAAACATTGATTATCCTCATCTGCTGCGTTAATCATCATTGCAAATATCACAAGAATATTTACTGCAGACGATCTCCTTGCATCTGAGGCGCTCAACGTTCCAAAATGCAAAAGATTAATTTCTGACGAAAGGTATAAAACCCTTTCCTTTTTCTTTTCGCTCTTTTATATCGGAACAGATTTACTCATCTCTAACAAAGGAGGTCGGAGATGGAAGATTCAAGAAGACCTTTGTCCCGAAAAAACGAAAACAAGAGGAAAAACTTTCTCAAAGTCGAGTTTATTAGGCCCTATCTTCGAAAAGAATCCTTTCAGATTCGACCCTTCTTCAGGCCCCGGAAGAGGGAATCAAGAGCTACTTTTCAGCCACAGACTGATGGTTGAAAGTTGAATGTCCGCCCTCTCATTTGAGAGGGCTTTTTTTTTTACGATTGTATTTGTTAGATTGAAAATTGAGGTATTTCTATGGCAAAGGATGCAGCTTCCAAGTTTATTAATGTCAAAGATGATGTAGTGATCAACCTCGAGGCCCTTCAGAACAGGGTCAACGAATGCATCGATCTTGGAATGCTGGACAACGAGAGCATGTTGTATAACGAGATCTATACTCTTCTCGAAGATGTTGGAGCGGTCCATACCTATCCTGAACTGGCAAAGATCATCATTCGGGGCCAAGAGATAGAACACAATATCGATGCTTGGATGAGCGGCAAGGGCTTTACCACCATTTCATTGGATTGGCCTGATCTTCCGAAAGGAACGTAATGCATGTTACTGTTTTTGATGTTACTCTCTATACACTGATTCCCTTTACTGTGATGATCGTGGGAGGGATTTTAGCTTCTCTTTACGTTCCCTCTCCTAAAGTCTCAAGCATTGCGCAGCACTTTGTTGCGGGTATTGTCTTTGCAGCGGTTGCCATCGAACTGATCCCGGAAATCTCTCATAAATCTCCTCTCACTGTATCGATCGGGTTTGCGATCGGAGCTCTTTTCATGCTCTGTTTGCAAGGCTTTTCCTCTTATATGGAGAAAGGGGAAGAAGAAGGAGAATCGATCTCTTATGGGATGCTATTTGCTGTAGGAGTCGATCTTTTTGTCGACGGGCTATTGATCGGAGTTTCTTTTCTGGCCGGGAAAGATACGGGGATATTGATCGCTATTTCTCTCAGTTTGTGTGCTCTTTTTTTAGCAATCACAACAGCTACCTCCCTTGCAAAAAAGGGACTACGGTTTTTTTCAGTTCTTTTCTGGATTGTTCTATTGGGTATTATGCTTCCGATCGGCGGCTTGGTTGGAGGCACTATCCTTCATTATTTTCCGGCTTCCATACTTACGGAAACTATTGCATTCGGCGTGGCTGCTCTGCTTTTCTTAGCGGCTGAAGAGCTGCTCGTCGATGCGCATGAAGCGAAAGGACAGTCCTTGGCTCACAGCTCCCTTCTTTGTGGGCTTCCTCGTGATTCTTCTGTTCAACATGTAATTTTCAATAGACACGGCGGATGAATATATAGTATTTATTTTACCCATGTCTTTAGAAAGGCTTGAAAATCCAGGGTTAAATTTCTATCAAGATCGCTACATTCCTTTGCATATTGATGAGGAGGGAGAGTGTGTTTATGTCGACTTGCAGGGAAAGGATCTTTCATTGAGGGAGAGAGAGTCTTTTGATGCGGGAGATGAGATAGGAAAGCTTTATCAGATCATCGTGCATGATGCATGGAATATTATTCGTTGCGAGGCACCTGAAGGAAAGATGTTGGAAGGTAGAGTGATTTCTATCTTTATTCCCGATGACCGGAACTCTCAAATCCGCTATCGTGCTTTCAGTTAGACAGATTCTTTTTCCAAATCCCAGATTACAGTATTCCCTTCGACCCTCACATACTTCTTTTTGATTTCATAATCGCTCAGTTCACTGGAGAGAATTTCATCGAGCTCTTTGAAAAGTGCTTTGTTCTTGTTCAGAACATGAAAATACTCGGTTGGGCCTGTCACATTTGGAATGCATTTTTGTGCTGAGATTATCAGGAATCTCACTATGGAAGTGATTCTCATTTTAGGGAAGGTAGATGCGACATAGTGAAGATCGACCTCTTCCATGAATCTTTGAAACCGCACCTGGTCGTCAGAGCCCAGTCTTTCAAGAATATGGGAGACTTGCACGAATCTTTTTAGGGTGTCTTTTTCGAGTTTCCAGCCCTCGGAAGGGGTCGTCTTTGCATTTTTCATTTCAGGAACACAGAGACGGAAAAGCCGCTGATCCTGGAGCCAGGAAAGGAATACGTCGTGATTGGGGCGATCCGCGTAGGAAAGAATGGTCGATGTATTGTCTTCATAAAGAGCACTTATGTCTTTGCGGAAGCAATTGATCTCGAGAAGACTTAGAAGTGCCAGCATTTTAGATGTGGGAACTTCATCGGTATAGGTATTGATGAGGTCCCGGACTGAATGAGGACTTACTTCACCAAGGAAAGTTTCAGCCGGCATAGAGTGTTGCCGAACCCAGTTTTTGATCTCGGCTATCTGCGTCGAGTTGAAATTCAGTTCTCCCAAGATGTAATGAAAGATCGGCACTCCTGCCGATTCGTGGGATTGTCTGGATTTTGTTACAACCCACCCAAAGTCCCTTGCATAGATCATCAGATAGAATAGCTTCTTTGTCTCCTTATCATCGTATATTTCCTTTGCGATATTGCAGATTTTTTCAAAGGAGGTGTAGGAGACATTGGGGCATCGTTCGTGAAACCAGATCCAGTCATTTTCGACAAAATGACGGAAGCTCTGAGCCAGCATACAGGCATTATCGGCAACCGTATTCCAGGAAGTCGGAGTTTCCGATCTTTGGGTCTCGGAGCCCATATCCCAGTAGTGTTTGAATGTGCGGCTATGATGATAAAATTCACCAAGAAAAGGATATAATTCTACCGGAGACAGTCTTCGTAGTTTTTCCACAGGAGTCAGATCAGTACCGCGAGGCGGCAAAGAATATTCTGCAGTCTTGTACGTCGTTGACGGCATAGGTGTGATAGGAATGACAACGGGCATAATCTATCCTAAAAACAAAGGGAGGAGTGAGAATAATCCTTTCCTTTGTTCTCGTCAGCATCAAATAATCATTTGTCGAAGTATTGTCAAAAACCCGTGCATTTGGGATTGTAACAATATATGCGCAAACATCTTTCATTCATTACTGTACTTCTGGTAGCACTGATCGATTATATGGGGATTGGGCTGGTCTATCCCCTCTTTGCATCCCTGTTATTTGATCCGGAACTTTCTTTTCTTCCTGCAGATTCATCTCATGCTTGGAGAGGAGCTATATTAGGCATATTGATCTCCTTGATGCCCCTTATGCAGTTTTTCTCGGCGCCGATCTTGGGTGTGCTCTCTGATCAAAAGGGAAGAAGAAAGATCCTGATTTTTTGTTTAGCAATCGGCGTTATTGGGTATTTTATCTCCGTGTTGGGGGTTCTTTATTCGAGTCTTGCGGCTCTGTTGATCTCTCGGATTGTGATTGGGATATCAGGGGGAAGTGCTGCCGTAGTCCAAGCAGCAATTGCCGATTTCAGTACGAAGGGAAACAAAACGAAAAATTTCGGTCTGTTCAATATGATGATTGGCCTGGGCTATACGATCGGTCCCTTTTTAGGAGGTAAACTTGCTGATCCCAATTTTTTTGGAGTGGGAGAATTTTCGCTTCCCTTCCTCTTTGGCCTCGGTGCCATTTTCCTCAACCTTCTCTTTGTCTACTGGTACTTTAATGAAACGCTCAAAACGATCCGGCCTGCCTCTGTCCATTGGGCAATGAGTCTTTCCAATGTAAAAAAAGCCTTCAGCATGAAAGGGGTTAGAATTCTGCTTCTTTGCGCATTCATCTATTCTTTTGGCTGGTCTTTTTTCTTTGAGTTCATTCCTGTCTTTTTGATCGGCGAATATGCTTTTACACCACCGGAAATAGGTAACTTCTATGCCTATGCCGGACTAGTGTATGCAGTAAGTTGCGGCTTTTTGATTCGACCGGTGATCCGTAAGTTTTCATCTGAAGCTATTCTTTTCACGTCTTTGATCATTGCAGGGTTTTTAATGCTTGTATTCCTGTGGATCGAGCAGCCGATCTTTCTTTTGGCCTATCTTCCCTGTCTTCTCTTTTTCATCGCTTTGGTCTATCCGACCATGACAGCGATGGTCTCTAATTGGGCGGGAGAAGAAAAACAGGGAGAAATGCTAGGAATAATGCAATCGGTCCAGTCGATTGCCTTTGCCGTCAGTCCCCTCTTTTCGGGCACGATCGTGGGGTTGTATATCACTATGCCAATCATCCTGGGAGGCAACTCAATGATCCTGGCAGGTCTTGTCTTTGGCGCCTTTCTTTGGCTGGCTTCTTCTGTTAAAACCGAAAAAACAAATCATTAGTTTTTTAACTTAATAATAATATAATAATTAAACTTTGTTTATTTAGTATTAATCAGTTTAACTGTACAATTATAACTAATTTTATAGTTTAATGCCCTTAAAAGAAGGGAACATGGGTACTATTAATCCACCTAATCAGATCTTTGTCGGCCGTTTTGAAATGGGAGGAAAGTCCTATAAGGTAAAGCTTTCCTATCCCAATGCTCGTGACTTGCTCGAAGTCTCTCTCGCCGCTGCAGAGAAAGCCATGCAATCTTTGATCCAAAGTATGCAGGGTGTCAATCCTTCTGAAATTGAACGCATTTCTCTAGGTGGAATCCAAATGAAGGATGGAACCGTAAAAGAACATGAAGGTTATGGCTGGAGCGATTTCTCTAGAAGAGTGACTACTGATCTCAATCGACAAATGATTCCCTGGGGCCAAGAGGGACATCAAATGCATTTTGAGGATCCGCAGCATTGGAGAACCGATTTGTCTTTTATCCGGTCCGATCCCCTTTTTCAACGTTTGGAAAAAAGAGAGCCTCACCGCACCTTTGAAAGTCTTCAGCAACTGGAACAGCAGCAGCTTCAAAGTGTAGAAAAAGAAAATTATGAAGCAGCATCTTGTGTAGATCGGTTCATGATGGACAAAGGTTATAAAAAGAAAGCGAACAAGTCGACTCCGATTGGGATTCATTTGAGTACAAAACGACGTGAAGATTACGAGTATTCCGTTCAAGTAATGGATTCTCTCATAGATTTATCAGAAAAAGAGATTATGATCGGAGGGTATCGAGTTCGGTGTGATCCAATCTTTTTTACCGATCAATTCAATGCCTGGAATCGAATGGAGAAAGTTCTTCCTGAATGGTTGAATGGAAGAGAAGAATCAGAAGAAGCTTCCTCTATAGGAAATAAATCCTTTAGAGAATATGCAGCTGATACCCTTCGTAGAATACCAGATGGAATCAGGGCTAAACAGATACGCGATACCTTGGAAGAATTGGATAAGACAACTCTTCCTGAAGAACGGGTGTTATGTAGAGCCTATCTTTGCCAACTATTGGACCTTCCGATTACTTACCATTGCCAGAGCTGTGTCGATCGAACCTCTATTGCCGTAGCTGTAACACTTGCTGCCGACCAATGGTTGAAAACGAAAAAAACTCCAATGGTCGATGGGAAATTCTGTATTACAGAACTGCTTCAGAAGGAGAAGTTCAAAGAGCTCTTTGCAGGTCATGTCCATCCAGGGCTTATTGTCGGCGAATATTCCCGTGGGAAGAAGGGACTAAGGTTCCAGAAGGGAGTCATTCAAAATGAACAGGTACTTCGTTTGCTTCCAAAGAGGTATTTAAGAGATTTTTCAATGAGTGATTTGTAGGCTCTCTATTTGAGTTAAGGCTCTCAGGGTTGCAGAGCATCCAGCATATTTTCCCGGAAAAACAGATCGATCTCTCCTCAGATGAGGTCGGAGAGCCCCATTTGCGCTTTTCGAAAAAAAATCCTCTTTTGAAGTTTCTGATTCTAAGTAACTTAGAAATACCCCCTCTTGACAAGGATTCAAAAAATACCTATAATGTACTTAGAAGGCAGGTATTATGAGCGTATTTGAGACCAATAATTACTACAAGGTTACGGCCGTTAGTCACATAGAGGACTCAACGGAGAGTAATCGCTCCAAGAAGAAAAAGATCACTGAGAGGCTGAAAGCCATCTCAGACGATTTTAAGAATGCTCTTATGGACCTATCTTCATGGGTGGACTCATACGCTTTGGTCGAATCGACCAAAGGGGAAAATTTGGGGCTTTCCAAAAGCCGTCTGATCGGCATTTCAAAGCTTATGAATCATGCCTATTGCGATTTGATCGGTTATATCGAGACCCTTCCAAAACCAAACGATCTCGAGATAGCCGAAGAAATGATGGATCTGGTCAAAACCCAGTTTTTGACCCGGATCGGATATCTCACCTTCAGTCAGCAGCCTGGCTGTCCTGAGTTTTCTTTGGGTCTCATCCTATTTTCCCTGGATCGAAAGAAAAGGGAAGAATTGGGAACCATTATCGAGCATCTCTACGAAGAGATCCCAGAAAAAAACTGGAAGGAAGCCATAGACATCCTGAACCAGTTAATCATCGACCTTCCGTGACAATAATACAGCAGCACTTTGAGAAACATTTAAAGAATCGATCGATCCTTTCATTGGGATTTTTACGATATGATCAGCCAGTTTTCGGATGATGGGCTGCACTCCTTTTCCTTCCGATCCCATGACCAGGACTGTCTTAGAAGCATACGAAAATTCATGGACGTTTTTAGCATCAGATCCCACATCGGCAATGACGATCTCAAACCCTTGTTTCTTGAGGTTTTTCAATGTATCAGCAAGGTTTGAAACGATAAAATAGGGAACAAGTTCTGATGCTCCCGAACTTGTTTTGCTGACAACAGGCGTCATAGGGCATCCTCTGTTTTTCGACCATAGAAGCGCATCGACTCCAAAACATTCAGAAGCTCTGAAAATGGCTCCCACATTTTGAGGATTGCTGATGCGGTCCAGGGCTAAAATCAAGGCTGATTCTTTCTTCTCAAAGAAAGAAAAGAGATGGGGAATCTTTTTTGGTTTCATCTCAGCGACAAACGATTGGTGAGAGTGGGATCCTACGAGTTGCGCGAGTTTTTCTTTGGAGACAAACCGGCAAGGTACCCTTCTTTTTTGAGCCGTTTCCAAAAGAGAATTCTTTCTTCCTTTTGTAGAGGCGACTGTGTAAAGACAGAGAATCCTTTCGGGAAACTTTTTCATCGCTTCAGTAATCGAGTGAATTCCCATGATGTAGTAGTTCTTCATAACTTGATCACCATTGCTGAAATGTTATCTGTAGAGCCCGATAAATATGCAGCCTGGACCAGTTTTTGCGCAATCTCGCAAGGAGATGAACCGTCGTTTTCTACTGCTTCGACAATCTGTCTGGTGGATGCTACATCCCAAAGTCCGTCGCAGGCCAGGATTAAATGGCTACCCTTCTCAGGAACCTGAATGATTTTAGGCCGTGGAGATGTACATCGGTGTTGATCGGCACCTACAATTGTGTGATCTCCAATCGATCTTGCTACAGCCAACCTTCCATTTACTCGAGGTGTATCAATGAAAGGAAAGAAAGTGACGAAACCGCCCCTTTTTTGTACTCCTTTCCGGTACTTGTCCATGCCCGGTTTGGCATCTTCAGATAATTGAACCGGGGTTCCTTCATCGTTTAACACTGTTCTTGAGTCCCCTACATTGGCAACCCAGATCTTTCCAGCGAAAATAAACGCTATTGTTGCAGTGGTTCCATCCCTTCCTTCGTAGTCTCGATCCAATTCCACAAAAGCCATTTTTAGCGCATTGAAAATTCCCTCGTCTGTTGTTCCGAATCGATCGAGGTTTCTCGTCAGATAGGTTTGTAAATTTTTTCGGACAAACACGGAGGCTTTGGCTCCACCATGTCCATCGAATACACCAAATAGTTTTACCGGTTGGTCTTCATACTGAAACTCTGTCATCAGATGATCATCTTCCATCGTAGCTCTTCTGCCTTGAAGAAAGGCTGTTCCTGCACGGAGAGAGACCTCTTCTTCATAGGGGATTTCCATTTGCAGGGGTTCGTAAGTGAATCGTTCTACATCTTTTTCCGAGGCCATCTGCAATTGGGCATCTTGGAACTCCTTCTCCAATTTTCCCTCGACCCTATCCCCGGAAACAATCCTGAATTCCCGAGAGATATAGAAAGGGGAAGGTTCTTCTTTTTAAAGGAATTTCTTGATAAGAAGTTTGCGGAAAAGGCACACCGGAAGAAAAGGTCTAAAATGATATTGAAGATCGGGATCCATAGCAAAGAGCTCCGCAAATCAAATGCACGGCCTTGTCCCCTATCGTAGCAGCTTTAGATGCTTGATCAAACTGGTCTAACCCATCCCGATAGGGAAGATCAAGGAAAACTCTGTGATTAAAATAATTATTTGGTTGTTGAATTAACTGCATTTTTACCCTTATTTCGACGTAGGATAATAGCTTAAGGTCTTAAAGAGAATATAAATGAACCGATAGCATTGTTTTTAATAATTCTTAATAAAAATACTTTATAATAATAAGAATTATTAACAAATCACATAATAGAGAGTAATAATATGACAACTTATGGAACCTATAATATTCTACATGAGACTTACCCTTCTGCCTCGCCATCCTATCAGACTACGCAATCGAGAGCATGGAGCTATAGAAGCGCGCAAGTGGCGCAGAATATAGCATCAAGCGGACAGGATGCAGTTGCAATACAGGAAGTCTCTCAACATGCCTTTCTGGATCTTCAGAGAGATTTAGCTGCCTATGGATATGTAGGAGAATATGCCCAACATCATGGTGGAAAACCAGATGGGGTAGCTATCTTTTATAAGAAAGCAAAATTCACACGGCTGGCAAGATGTATGTCAGGGCATATGTCTGGAGTAAGGACTACAACTAGACGAAATGATCTATATCTCGATCTGCAGGACAACACCACAAGAAAAGTGATTCGATTTGCAACATCCCATATAGAAGGAAACCCACTTGATACGACGCCAGGAAATACACAGTTATCTGAAATAATGGCTGCTCTTGAAAAAGTTCATTATGGGCAAAATTATGGTGTTGACCAAATCGTTGTTGGAGCGGATTTCAATCAAGAACATGGAGGAGAGCGTGCTAAAATACTAAGCTCATTCGGTTATGTATCTGCTGGAAGTACTTATGAGACTGAAGTCGGTTGTAAAAGAGTCCTTGATGGAGTCTGGGTGAAGTCACGAACCCCTGTTCATTTACAGGAAGCCCGACTGGGATCCACTTACCAGACGGCTTCCGACCATCACCTTCTTGGTGTGATGGTCACTCCTACTCCCCCTCCTTCTATGCAATATCATTCCAGCTCTTCTTATCATCACCATTCCGTCGCGCCTGCCTCCTCAGAACACGATGAAAAATACCTAGTACAGACTTATCAACCTACTCCTACGTCTACAACCATGCAGCATTCTCATCCAAGTGCTTCTGTCATGTCTTCAGGCTCACAGCTTCGTAGACGGCATGTAGCTCCAGCTCCTCAACTAATGGTACCCCGCTTGAACGTTCCAAGTGGAACATCTTTCCGGGCCAGACAGATTGCAGAAGCATCAAGATCGTGGCGCGTTCCAGGAAATCATTCGGATGCCTTTTACAACGTGGTCTTACATGAGGCTTTAAGGAGAGCTGACCGAGAAGTAGAACAGTCAAAAACAGCAGGTAACGTATTAGACTTTCGTTCTGAGATTGAAAAACAGCTATTTTTAGTTCTCTTTGAGAATGGAGTTAAAACCCAGCGTGAAATCGATGCCATTTCAGATCCGTTCATGACTGTTTTTGATCAGGTGAGCAGAGGAAGTCAAATATCTGCAGCAGCACCAGTCAGAAGAACAACAATCACCTCTGCAGCTTCTGCACCTGCTCATGCAGTATCTACTGTACAGACGACCGAGATTCTTACAGGAAAACAGATGGCGGGGTTGATCGTTGGTCTTGGTATCCTTTTTGCTCTCTTTCTCATTGCAAATTCTTAAAATCACATAAAAGCCTGTCTGCCGAGGCAGGCTTTATTCTCATAACAACAGATCGAGCTCGAAAAGAGCAAACCAGAAGACATATCGTCCTTTGTAATTCCGTTCTATGACGCCTTCTGAGGTAGGTCCGGCGGGAGCAATAGCCTGGATCTGTTGGTCCAATTGAACTGCTTTGACACGGGATGAAAAATAAAAGAGCTTTCCTAAAGCGGACAGGCGCACATGTCTCGAAAGGAGATAGGTCGCTTTGAGAATCCCTTCATGACCGAGATTGCTTCCGACCCGGATTTTTCCCTTCTGAATTTGGTTGGTCACATTGATAAGCGCTCCTGAGCTGTCGAATAGCTGCGTCAGAAACTCATTGTGGACTGTTTGCCTCATCTGGAGCCAATGGTAGTGATATCCCGCCTCAAAGACGAAATTGGCTCCCGGATAGATATAGATGATCCCTCCGAGAAAAGGTCCATACCAGCGAAGCTTTAGGTCTCTTCCCAAGGAAGAGAAAACCTCAACGGGATTTCCTGTGGTTGGAAAGGCACCGTTGAATGGATTGGGGTTGGGATTTTTTCTTTGGATCTTAGTGTAATAGATGGAGTAGCCCACTAAGGGTATAACTGCAACCCGGTAATACCTCATAGGGGTGAGATCGACGAAGTAGCCGAAACTGCCTTTACCATGAGCAGTCTCGGCATCAGTTCCGAATGTATAAGTGGGCTCGGTATTGATCGAAGTATTTCTGATGGAGTCCTGGTTCATGTCTCCTTTTCCGAAGGCGCCATATCCCCCTTCAGCAACGATGTAGATGTCCCGATTGATCGATTTCAGCACCAGATTGTTCTGCCAGTACCGGAGATGGTCGTATTTTTCATGGTAGGTATCGAGATTAGTATCGTCTTTGAGTTTCAGCCTCCAGTTTAGGTGGTCTTCCCTATATCCTGTCTGAAGCTCGAAGGTAAATGGTTCCGTAAATGTGGCAAAAAGCGTGGTAGAAATAACAAGGAGAAAAGGGAGAAGTTTCATGATCAAAAGCAGTAGAGGATTTCTAAAAAGATCGAGTAGGTTCGCCAGCGTCCTTTAAACGGAAAATTCTCCGTAGTATCAGTAACGGTAGCAGGAACAGTGAGGTTGTCTGTAAGAGTTTGATTGAGCCTGAGCTTTCTTACCTTTGTGGTGAAATAGTAGTAATCTCCTACAAGGGAAAGCTTCCAGCATGGAGTGATATAGAAGGCGAATCGAGCCTTTGCCTGTTGACCGAAAGCGCCGCTTGTGCTGATTTTCGTATCGATGACTGCATTAGTATCAACTCCGATTCCCACCCCTGTTATAAATGAGAAGAAATTGGGAGAAATCGTTTGAGTTTGTCTTAAATGGAGAAAATGATAGGCGTAAGCAATTTCAAAATCATACCTGTTCAAAAAGTGGGAAAAGAGAGCAAGTCCCAAAAATGGCCCGTACCATGTGCGGCTCAGTTTTGAAAAGGAGACAGAGACGTCCAGTACCGAATTGGGAATGCCCGCAAAATTTGTTGTGCGGAAAGGATCGGGGGATGTTCCATCGTTTTTGACTCCCTGGTAATGGATCCCGTAACCTCCGAGAGGAATAAAGAGAAGACCTCTATTTGAAATGATGGAAAACCCATATCCCAGGGTGCCCACAGAATCGAATACTCCCCCGCTGTCAGTATCTGTATGAAAGAAATTGGGAATAACAATCGTTGGTCCGACGACTACATTGAGTTTCGTATCTTGTCCGCCTCCTCGAATCCACCCATAATCGGCAGAGAGGTGGAGTCTGAAATTATAAAAGAAGAACTCCATCAGGGCTTCGATCAATGGAACCTTGAGGTTCTCATAGGTGCTGTCAATGGATGGAATTTCATCCTCATAAAAAACAGAAGTATGTCCGTCCTGACGGTAACCTGGACCTATTCCAAAACAGAAGGTCGGAGGCTCACTTGCAACAAGAGTGAAAAATGGAAGAAAGAAAAGGAGATATTTTTTCATTTCGAAATCCTTCGGAAAAGAAGGAAAATTTATATTCGAAATTTAGGTTATTGAAAAGAACAATTGGTCTCTGAGGCTATCCCACTAAGAATGTTTCGTCGCTCATCGAAGCTTTTTCAAACCCAATAGTCAGGATAAGTAAGCATGCCTGCTGTAGTCGTTGTGTCAAGGGGACATACTTCATGAATATGAAGCGCTTTCATAAATCCCAAAACCAAAATCGCATTGGAAAGATCGACGGTTGCATAAGGATTTTCGAAAAGTTCTTCCGGTGTTTTGCTTAGTGTTTCACGGATATAGCTTCGCAAATCTTTTCGTGTGATTCTGTCAGCGTGTACCACAAGAGGTTTGATGCTGTTGAAGAAAAGCCTGCCAATGCCCAATACCTTTCCTTCAAAAAGTTTGATCTTTTCTTTGATATTGGGAAATGCCCTTCTTGCTAAAGAGCGCGCATAAGAGTCTGCCAAAGCCCATTCTTCCTCAGTCATGGGATGGATAAAAACATCCTCTGAGAGTTCTTTGCCCTGAACGATTTCCAGGATATAATTTCTGAAAGGGATCGATCCTACATCTCCCATAAAGACGGTCATTTTCATCTCATCTTCAATCGTCATTTGAAAACTACCTGTTCCAATGTCCCAGGCTAGGACATCGTCGGGAATCAGATCCGGGTTACTGGCAAGGGCGCTATAAAAAGCAAGAATCCCCTCTTGTTCCTGTGGGATGATTTCAACTTGAATTCCCGTTTCAGCGAAAATTCTTTCAGAGAACTCTTTTCCATTGGCCGACTTTCGAAACGCTTCCGTTGCGACTGCATATTTCCTGTCCACTCCATAAGAGTTGATAAGTTCGTTGATTTCTCTGAAAATCTCGAGTCCCTTTCCCTGAATTTCTTCATTGGAGGACTGATCTTCTGATTCTTCGAGATACGCTTGATATTTTACCGAAAAGGATGTTTGAAAGAGGACTTCGACAATTTCATTTGTCAGTGTATTGACATCAGCAATACTTACTTTTGTTCCTCCAGAACCAACATCGATCACGGCTCTTCTTTCAATGGCAGGATTTGCTGCAGATGAAAGAAATGGAAGGTTTTTCTGTGCGAATGTTTCCTGCCTCATGCGTCGTTGCAAAGCCGATCTTTTTGGAGACAATGAAGAGATGGGCATTGCCTTAGTCGGATTAAGTGTAGAATGATATTGAAAGGCGTGTAATTGAGTATTTTGGATTTCTGGAATATGCATTTAATTTCCCCTTTTCCAAGTGAAATATAATTAAATAGCGATAAAAGTCAATTAGTAAAATTAAATTAAGTTAGTTAGTAAAAGGTTTAGTCCAGAATTGAAAGGTTGTCGATCCGATTGTTTTCTCATTACCTGCATGATAAAGTTCCTCAAGCCATTTGAAGAACGATTCAGCTCTCTCCTTTTGTCCTAGAAGACAGAGAGATTTGAGAATACGCGTGATCCTGAGAAAATTGTGGTTATGTGGAGTCAGCCAGTGCTTTTGTGAAGAAGTTTTTCCAAATCCATAGAACTTCATCATACGCTCAAAAGATCGGATAAGATTTTTTTGAATCAGGGGATCTTCTTTCATCGCAGCAATTTCTTCTCCTGTCAGAATGGGAGCATCAGGATTAGCTGAACTTGCCTCTTTGAGAGGAAAAAGCCACTGTATAAAATCATGAATGCTTTCAAGTCTGGAATCATCCCATGAAAGGATTTCATCCAACATTCTTCCTTCGGAATCAGGGCCTTCATTACGATAAAAAGGGAGTATCATAACTTTCATATTAGGAAGAAATCTCCTTTTATCGTACCCTTTTTGTATGGCTAAAAAACTATTCCGTGCAAGAAAAGATCGCGTTTTTGGAGGAATCTGTGGAGGATTGGGACATTATCTTCGCATCGATCCTATTTTCATTCGCCTTCTGACGATCTTCATATGCGTTTTTACAGCTATTTTGCCTGTATTACTGGTCTATCTGATCTGTTGCGTTCTAATTCCTTTAGAACCGAAAGGATTGCAGCCTAAGCCTTTTAAAAGACTATATCGTTCACGTATGGATCGAAAGATCGGAGGAGTTTGTGGAGGATTAGGGCAGCTATTCAAAATGGATTCTACCATTTTGAGATTAATCGTTATCCTTGTCTGTTTTTTGACAGGACTGGTCCCTGTTATTCTAGCTTATCTTGTGGGATGGATCATCGTTCCTGAAGAACCGGTTCGAACAAAAGCAGAAGATGTTGAAATCGAAATTGAAACTTAATCTGTAGGATCTTCTCTTTTGGCCCAGTATTCGGGGCCGTAATCGTAAGTGAGCTGTTCCCCTTTTTGTATCGGACGATTTGCGTAGATAATGACATGCATGATGTTGCCGGAGAAAACGGGCATCGGATCGACATTGCCCTTATCGCTATGATTGATGAAGCGCATGAGATTTCCCTTGTCCTGAGCATCGATCGTATAGGGGGTGCGAACTCTTTCACCGATCACATACTCAAAACAGTAGCAGTTGTTTTTATCTGCTCTTGGGCGGTGTCTTCGCAGAACTCCAGTATACTCTCCCACATAGTCTCGCTTCTTTAGTTCGCAATTGGTGAATAGGCCAAATCCGAAAACATTATCGATCCACCGGATAGTACAGTCTACTTCTTTATGTTTGGAAATCTCCGATGCGTAATAGCTGCCCAGCCACTTCTGTTCCCGTGAGATGATCCCCCTCATCTTTGCTTTTTCACATTTGCGGACGATTTTTCTGATGATGGAATATTTGCTCACTTCCAGGCTGGGAAGGTACTCAAAATTCATGAGTTTTTCTAACTCCGGACGCGTAAACTCTTCTATAGCTCCATCTTTTTCTACAGGATAAAGCCTTTCTTCTTCTTGAAAAGAAAGCAAGCTGAGAAACTCTTTGAGAAACTCTTTTCGATTGAGGAACTCCGCGGTCTCAATGGGGGTAAATCCTTCATTGTTTTTCTCGTTCAACCATTCCTCTTGAGCATCGATGATCCGATTGGAGTGAATGGCCTCATGAAGTGGGTTTTGTTTTGGTCTCTTTAAAAATAGGTTCATGAGGGTGTCACACTGCTTGAATGTTTCGGGTGAAGTGATGGGATGCTCTCATATTTTTCTTTGCTTTGTTCCCAAAAAAGTTCTCCGTAATCGAAGGTCAGCTGTTTTCCTTTGGCAATAGGCTCCAGAGAGCGGAAAATGATCCGTAAAAAGGGTGAAACATAAATGCCTATGATCTCAAGGTTAGGCTCGTCGCTGTGGTTGATGTACCTTGTGAAGTTCCCGGCATGTTTGGCATCGATCACGAACTCCTTGGGGTCGTCTAGGGAGATAGGATAACGGAGACAGTAATTGTTATACTTGATCAAGCTCTTCGATCTCTTCCTCACTACCCCTGTATACTCTCCTACAAATTCCCGAGGGCGGATATCCTGATCGGCAAAAACACCATATTGGATCTGATCATTGACAAATTGGACCTTCACTTCCGGGTGCTTCCTTTGCTCAACCTCTTCCCGATAGTAGGCCCCCCGAAAGATCTTGTATTGCTGTATGAGTCCCTCTTTCTTTGCATGGCGGGTCTTTTGCAAGACTTTTTGCAATACAGAGAAGCTTTCGAAGGTCAGCGTGGAAAGAGGCTCTACAGGATCGGGAAAAGTCTCCATAGTCTCAGGAAAGTGTTTTCGAAGCTCATAGATCTTTTTGGTTTTCTTCAGGTTCAGGTATTGGACTAGCTCTAGGAATGTGAGGCCGTAGAAGATCTGCCGGTATTGGGTCTTCGGGTCGGAAATGAGTCTTCGCAGTCTCTCAGGATCATCTTTTTTCAGGGCCTCCAGGAGAAGAGAATTTTCTGTATGGTCAGGACCGGTAATGATTTCTTTGAAGACTTTATGAAGTTGCATGCTCGATCAATGTATGTTGGATGAAAAGTAGCATGTTCTGAAGGAATTGTCTAGAGGAGGAGGTTTGGGAGGGAAAAAAATCCTGCCCTCGGGAAAGGGGAGGGCAGGAATAGGATTTAAGCAGCAGTAGCAGCCTTCTTTGCGAATCTGTCGCCTGTTAATCTTGCTTCAGTTCTTGATTGTCTTGCAAGTTCTCGCTCGACGATCTTTCGGACGTCTGCAGGAGATATCCCATCATTACGTCCACAGTCTACATCGACTTTCGCTGATTGGTTATAGCCTTTTTCTGTGGAATCAACTTTTACATTCCCATTTGAATTGTAAACATTGACTTCCACTTTCTGGTTCACTTTAACAGAACTACTGAAAGTCTTATAGGCCACTAATCCAATGACCGCTGCAGCGGTGAGACCCCATGTAGTCCATGAGTAATTCATCGGGTTTATAAGGCCAACTCCGCCTGAGATTCGGTTCGCAGTTCCACTATTGTCTCCAGCTAGCCAAGAAGCCCAATCAAGAGTCTTCCCAGCGGCTCCGCAGTCAACACACTCACCAGTAGCAACTTGTTTAAGAGAATTCCAGACATGTTTGCCATCACCTGTGAGGTCAATCACACGGTTTTGCGCCCAGCTGCCATCGTAATGTGCATGGAATGTATTGCTCCACTCTTCGAAGTATTGGTTCCACTCTTCGAATTTCTGACCAGCTTCTTCAGCTTTCTGAGATGCTTCTTCAGCTTTCTGAGATGCTTCTTCAGCTTTCTGAGATGCTTCTTCCAATCTGCCAGATGCACCTTTCAAACCATCAGTAGCTTGTTGTGCGTCTGTGCTTGCACTACGTAAAGTCTTGGCAGTTTGCTCGCCTGTCTGTCTGATCGTTTCAGCAGATTTATCGATGGTCGCGACAGTCTCCTCGACTTTAGAGGTAGCTTCATGCAAAGCTCCTGTCGTTTGATCAACAGTTGTTTTCAAATGCTGAGCAGTTTGGAGAGACGAATAAGAAGCTGTCTTTATGGCATTAGCAGATGTCTGTCCCTGAGCAGCAGCATCTCTCATTTGAGAAACAGCGCTGGAAGCCTCTCGAGAAGCTCCTTTTATTTCTCTCGTAGCTGACTGAACATCATCGATCGAACACTGGAGCTTGTTAGTATATTTTTCAAATACTGACAGAGCTCTATCTGATGTGCCCCATAAACTTTTTACTCCATCTACAAGAGTTTGTCCTAATCCAGGTCCTTGGTTTTGAGGCTGGGCTTTATGCCCTCTGCCGCCACGGACCATATCATTCCAGTCTACTGGTGGAAGATGGCCGAGAGACATTCCTTGTAATACTGGATCTACCATGGGTCTATCCCCTTGTTAAAAATTTTAATTTTTGGCCTGAAATTATCCTCTAAAAAACGGTTTTCGTCAAAGAAATTTCAGGAAGGTTTTCCAACCTTTGTTTTCAATAAGTTAAGCGTAGATTTTAGGATAAATGGATTAAGGAAACATTAAGAGATTTATTAATTCGTAAAAAAAGTGAAAAATGTTGGCAAGTTCAAATTTGGATTCGTCGTTGCAAGAACAGATATTACAAATTGTTTCACAGCGGCGGGACGGCAGGCATCAAAGGGGCAATGATTTTTTGATAAAAAAGAGCTCCCAGGATACCGCCTAAGATCGGGCCGACAATCGGAATCCAGGCATAGGAGCAGTCAGAAGTTCCTTTGCCATGTATAGGTAATATTTGATGCATGATGCGTGGGCCCAAGTCTCGTGCTGGATTGATGGCAAATCCAGTAGGGCCACCTAATGAAAGACCGATGCTGAAAATCAGAATACCGACGGCAAAAGGGCCGAACCCAAAACCGATATTGTTATGCACATTGAATATGCCGAGTACTCCGACAAGTAAAACAAAGGTCGCGATGATCTCAGTTAGAAAATTGGCAGGATAGGAGCGGGCAACGGGTTGTGTAGAAAAGCAGAGAAGTTTTCTTGTGGGATCAGATGTTTTTTTCCAATGAGGCAGATAAGTGAGCCAGACGAGAAAAGCTCCGATCATGGCCCCTACCATTTGACCGAATAGGTAATAGGGAACCAAATGCCAGGGAGTTCTTCCTGCTGCGGCAAGTCCTAATGTGACTGCCGGATTGATGTGCCTCTCACTGATCCATCCAATGATGTAAATAGCAACAGCTACCGCAAATCCCCAACCTGTTGCAATGACGATCCATCCTGAATCTTTTCCTTTGGATTCATCGAGAAGAACATTGGCCACTGCTCCATTGCCTAAAAGCATCAACATCATCGTACCAATCATTTCGGAAAAGAAGATCGTCATTGGTTCCTCCGCAAAAAATGAGATTATGAGACGTATTCAAAATATACAAGAGCTGTTTTCGTCGTATGGATTATTATCCTCTGGTTTTATATAGTCTCTTTTTTACCTGGAGGATATTCGAGATGAAAAATTGGATCTATTTATTGCTGGCTTCACTCCCCTTTTTGGCCGAGGGAGCAAACAACTATGCAAATATGCCACGCCCCCAAAAGCATCGGTCTTGTGATTTTGAGCCAACGGAAATCAATAGTCGCGGGGTTTTTCACGCCAATGGAGAGTTCCTTTATTGGAGAGTATTCAATGATGGCATATCTTATGCAGTATCGGCTCATCCTCCAACAATTTCACCCACTGCACCAATCAATGAAAAGATCGAACACGTATCCTTTGATTATCATTCAGGTTTTCGTATTGGGGCTGGTTATACAACTCCTTATGATGAATGGGACATATCTGGATCTTGGGTGAGTTATAGTTCTAGTGAAAATGCCTTTGCTTCGGCAGATGGAGTGAATTCTATGCTTTTTTCTCTTTGGTCCTTTTTATTGGACCGCGCAACAGGTTTTGATTTTACGCAGCCAGTCAATGCGGGTGCTGAAATGCGCATAGATTTTGATGTAGTTGACATCTCGCTGGGCAGGTTTTTCTTTATCGGTTCTACTTTCGCTTTTAAACCTTCCATGGGAGTAAAGCTCGCATGGATCAAACAAAGAGAAGATATTATCTATACAGGAGCGCTCGCTGGCATAAGTGCTTTTACTGAAGATACGGTAAACTATATTGAATAGAATGAGGGGAGCAGGACTCCGTCTCGGATCAGATTTACGGATGGTTTTGAAGTGGGGCTTTGAGTTTTATGGAAGTATCTTTTATTCGCTTCTTTCTTCTAACATTCAAGTTAATGATGAAGAGTTTCTCAATATCCAAGGATTTGCTCCAGCCGATGATATTGCCAAAAACAAACTGCGCCTGATGAATACAGCCATTGAGATGTCTGCCGGACTGAAATGGGGAACGTATATATATAAAAAAGCTTATCTGAGTATTCATGTTGGTTTTGAGCAGCAAAACTATATGGACTTCAACCAACTGAGACTGCTCATTGTTGGTTTGACACCCCGTGGGATTTCCTCAAACGGTAATTCTGGTAGCTTTGGTATGCATGGCCTTGTAACCGGTGCGAAGCTCTTCTTTTAAGCTGCCATTGATGTGCATAACTATATCGCCTCTTGTTTTTCTTAACGAAAGACAAGAGGCTTTTTTTTGGTGAAAAAAGAAGAAAATCATTGACAGATCCTATCGTAGATGGGACATCAGAGCATAAGAGGGGCTATGAAATATATTCTCGCATTGGACCAGGGAACGACGAGTTCGAGAGCTTTGATCATCGACAAAGAGGGAAATGTCGTTACTAAAGCTCAGAAAGAGATCATGCAACACTTTGTTGAATCGGGACATGTGGAGCATGACGCCGAAGAAATCTGGTCCTCTCAATTTAGTGTTGCCAGCGAAGTGTTCGCAAAGAGTTCCTGTGATGCAAGTGACATCGCAGCAATTGGGATCACCAATCAAAGGGAGACGACGATTCTTTGGGACCGAAAGACATCAAAGCCGATTTACCATGCCATTGTATGGCAGGACCGAAGAACCACTTCTTACTGTGAAAAGTTGAAGAAAGAGGAAAAAGAGGAGATCTTTCGCAAAAAGACAGGTCTGCCTCTCGATCCCTATTTTTCAGGGACCAAAGTGCGCTGGCTTTTGGAAAATGTCGAAGGGGCGATGGAAAAGGCTGAAAAGGGAGACCTTGCGTTTGGAACGGTCGATTCCTGGCTCATTTGGAAGCTGACCAAAGGAAAAGTTCATGTCACCGATGTGACGAATGCGTCGAGAACATTGATGTTCAATATTCATACCGAGAAATGGGACGAAGAGCTTCTAGAGATATTAGGAGTCCCTTCTTCCATTCTGCCCTATGTTCGTTCCTGTAGTGAAATTTATGGGGAAACGGCTCCAGGAGTATTTCCTTCCTCGATTCCGATTGCTGGGATCGCAGGAGACCAGCACGCCTCTCTTTTTGGACAGGGAGTGTTTCATAGGGGAGGGGTAAAGTGCACTTATGGAACGGGTTGTTTCATGTTGATGAACACAGAAGAGATACCTGTCTTTTCCAAGAACAATTTGCTGACGACCATCGCGTGGAAGATCGGAAATGAAACGAATTATGCATTGGAAGGAAGCGTCTTCGTTGCCGGAGCCATTGTAAAGTGGCTCAAAGACAAACTGAACCTTTTTGAGAAGTCGATCGAAATTGAAAAACTGGCGTCTAATGTTCCTGATACAGGAGGAGTCTACTTTATTCCTGCTTTATCAGGGCTAGGAGCCCCTTATTGGGACCCCTATACAAGAGCAACAATCTTTGGAATATCAGGGGGAACGACGAAGGAACATCTTTGCCGGGCTGCCTTAGAAGGAATAGCTTTTGAAGCGACCGATGTACTCAATGCCATGGCATCTGATGCAGAGCTTCCGATTCAGGAACTTCGTGTCGATGGTGGCGTTGTTGTGAGTGATCTGCTGATGCAGTTCCAGGCTGATCTATTACGAACGGATGTTCTTCGTCCACAGATGAAAGAATTGACCGCTTTGGGTGCAGCCTTTTTAGCGGGACTGGCAGTGGGATTTTGGAAGAGTAAAGAAGAGATCGCTGCATCCTGGCACTTAGACCGAAAATTCACTCCTGTGATTGAAGAAGAAAAAGCAAAAGAAATGTACTCAAGATGGAAACGCGCTGTTGAATGCGCGCGGGTGTGGGAGGAGAAGTGAAGCGAAAAAGCATGCTCGATGAGTTGAAGTCTGATGATGTATGGGACGTCGTTATCATTGGAGGAGGAGCGACAGGTTTGGGAGCTGCAGTTGATGCCGCATCCAGAAACTTTAAAACCCTTTTGATCGAGCAGTCTGATTTTGCAAAAGCTACCTCTTCACGAAGTACGAAACTCATTCATGGCGGGCTTCGCTATCTAAAGCAGGGAAATATCCATCTCGTTACAGAAGCTTTAAAAGAAAGAGGGCTTCTATACAAGAACGCTCCTCATATTGCTGCTTCACTGCCTTTTATCGTTCCCAATTACCAATGGTGGGAAGCTCCTTTTTATGGTATCGGGCTGAAGATGTATGACGTTCTGGCAGGAAAACTGGGTATTGAGAAGTCTCATCATATCAGTAAGGAAGAGACCATAAAGCATATCCCTACGATCGAGACGAAAGGACTCAGAGGAGGTGTGATCTACTTTGATGGACAGTTCGATGATGCACGCCTTGCAATCACTTTAGCGCAAACTGCAGCTGATTTAGGGGCGACAGTTCTCAATTACATGAAGTGCATTTCTCTTGTGAAAGAGAAGGAGAAGGTCAAAGGCATTGTCATGAAAGATGCCTTGAGTGGGGATGAATATACCGTCAAAGCGAGAATTGTCATCAATGCGACAAGCATATTCTCCGATGAAATCCGAAGGCTCGATGATCCGAAGGCTGAAAAGATGATGACGCCGAGCCAAGGGATCCATCTCGTTTTAGATCAGAGTTTTCTCCCTGGAGACTCAGCGATCATGCTTCCCCAGACTCCTGATGGCCGAGTCCTTTTTTTTGTTCCCTGGCATAATCGCGTATTGGTCGGGACAACCGATACGCCTGTAGACAAACCTGCTTTGGAACCAAAGGCATTAAAGGAAGAAATAGAGTTCCTGTTAAAACAAGCTTCGCAGTATCTGAGCAAACATCCCAAAAAAGAAGATATCCTCAGTGTATTTGCAGGGATACGTCCTTTAGTGAAAGCAAAAAAGAGCAAAGGAAGTACAGCGGCTCTTTCCCGCGATCATGTGATCCAGGTCTCCGATTGCCAGCTCATCTCTATCATGGGCGGTAAATGGACAACCTATCGGAAAATGTCTGAAGATGTAATCGACCAGGCTGTCGAAGTAGGAAAACTGAAAAAAGAAAAAAGCAAAACGGCAGACCTTTCCCTTCATGGATACATGGAAGGAGTAAAAGAGGTCGATTCCTGGGACGTCTATGGATCTGATGCAAAAATGATCAGCGATCTTACAGAGGAAAACAAACAATGGGGGAAACTTCTCCATCCCCGTCTCCCCTACTTTGACAATGAAGTGATTTGGGCTGTTCGAAAGGAAATGGCACAGAGTCTTGAAGATGTTCTTGCGCGAAGAACAAGAGCACTGTTACTTGATGCGAGAGCGAGCTTGGAGGTAGCCCCGAAAGTCGCTGCAATGATGGCCAAAGAACTCGACAAGGACGACAGCTGGGTTCAAGAACAGGTTCAGACCTACAGAAGTTTAGCTCATCACTACATTCTCTAAAAAACCCATTTTTTAGTATTTAAATGTTTACTTTTAATATATTGTCAATTATTTTCTTTCACCCCGTTTTGTAATAATTTATTTAAAAGGTAGGTTTGTTATGAGTTCTAATTCGATTTTTTTGCCCCCTGGCTTAGGTACAAGTCTTCATTTGCGTTTGTGCAGGGAAATGCAAATTAATCCGGGTGAAGAAGATGAAATGCAAGAAGTTATTTTAAAAGGAGCTACAAGATTTTTAGTTACTCTGATCACTCTTCCTCTCTTTTCTACCATCGGAATCATTTATAATCTCTTAAATGCTACAGGAAAAGCCGGCCTCGGGATAATAGGATTTCATTATAAAAGAGATATTTTTGAGTATAACTCTGAAAAATGTGCAAAAGAAGTAAGAGAGCACTTGGGATTTGCAACAATAGACTTTGGATCCCGTGTTTTGTCTAAATACATTGCTATTTGTCATGCGATTGCACCTGACAAGAGAATCGATCTTCAAGAAAAGATTGAGGATTGGGTTATTAGTTGGGCAAGTGAAAAACCGAAAGTAGAAAATCCAAATAATCGTAAGTGCGTGATCATCACTCTAAATGAATAGAAAATTAACAAAAAAAAGCAGCGTCCAAATCGTCCCTATTTATGAGGTAGATTCAGTGGATTGTCCTTTTCAAGATATTCGAAATGATAGGGAAGTAGAGAGGAAGAAAAAGAAAGAATGGACGGAGAGTCCTCCGAAGAAAGACTTTGAAAAGTCAAGTCGGACTGAACCTCAGGGATTTGTATTTGGATGGATGAGATAAGATTGAGATATTCTTTGGGATTCATAGAACCTCATATTTGAAGAAGAAGAGAAGTGTAACGCTTTCTGAAAATTTCTATCAATCTTATTACCATCTGTTTGAAAATTGAAGCAGTTTTTGTTATAAGATTTGTTTTTGAAAATTCCGAGGGAACCATGATAAAATTTCCGATCAATTTCGAAGTTCAATCTTCCAGCGCAAGCGGCATTCAAACAACTTGGAGTGCTACTACAGATTCTTTGGAGCCCATCCCTTGTGCAATTCCTCCTGAATTTACCGGGCCTGGAGGAGGTTACTCTCCTGAGGATTTTTTCGCTCTTTCCGTTCTTACCTGTATGATTGCCACTTTTAAAGTTTATGCGGAAAGATCTCAGGTAGAATATGCAGAGATCAAAGGAAAGGCCAACTTAACGATCGACAAACACCCCTCTGAAAATACACTTTCTCTGACCCATATAGAAATTACATTAGATGTGACGGGAGCAAAAGATGTGGAGAAGGCAAAGAAAGTTCTCGATCAGTCCATTAAGGACTGCGCAGTCAGTAATTCGATCAAATCAGGAAAGACTTTCCACCTTAACGTTTCTTAGAGAGTGTATTCAAAAAGCGACGAAACATAATTCGAATACACACTCTTAAGGATTTGTGTTGAGGTGCTGCCACTCTTCGTCTTCTGTCGGAGGCTCATATCTACCTCCCATGTGTTCTGAAAGGAATTCTTCTGCAGCTGCAGAAAATTTCATTTGATTTTTTGCCCGTACAAAACCATGTCCTTCATCAGGAAAAACGAGATATTTCACAGGCAGGTTTTTATCTCTCATGGCCTTCACGATCTGATCGCTTTCTGACTTGTTCACACGTGCATCATTGGCCCCATGTGCAATAAGGAGAGGCCTCCGGATCAAATGGGCCTTAAATAGGGGAGAACGCTCTTTGAGGAGATCCTTTTCTTTCTCAAAGTGCCCGACCATCTTGTTCCAAACTACCCTATGGATATGCCAATAGGGAGGAATGGTTTTAAATAGAGAGATCAAATTCGAGGGGCCTACTACTGAAATGCCACAGCAAAAATCTCTGGGGTTCGAAGTCATTCCGACAAGCGTTGCGTATCCGCCGAAACTTCTTCCAAAGATGGCTACTTTTTTGGGATTGGCGTAACCTGCTTCAACGGCCCATTTTTTACCATCCATGACATCGTAATGCATCTTTCTGCCCCATTCTTTTTTAGAGGCATTGAGATAGGTCTTCCCATATCCCCAAGAACCACGGTAATTCACCTGCAAGACGGCATATCCCCGATTGGCCAGCCATTGCACTTTTGGATTGAACTCCCATTTGTCTCTCAACCAGGGTCCGCCATGGATCAACAGGACCATAGGATGGGGTTTTTTCTTTTTTGGAGGAAGCGTCAGGTATCCATGGATTTTCATCCCATCTCTTGCTGTAAATGTAATGGGTTTTGTTTTTGCAAGTGTATATTCATTCAATGCGTCTTTCTCAGAAAAGAGATGATTCAGTTTCTTTTTTTTCTTGTTGTACAGGTAGAAATCACGAGGTGCATCATCCCGGGTATAAGAAACAATCCAATACCTGTCTTTCAAATCGCGGCTTTGGATCCTAAGGTCGCCTTTGTGGGCTTTTCGTAAGGTGTCATAGTCTTTTGCTAGAGAAGAGTCTATCACTTTCCAATTCAAGGCATGATCCAGATAAAAGGCTGCCTGGATTTCGTTTGTTTCTGGATGAGTGAGTATGGAACGAGCATCATATTCGGGGTGTGCGAAAAGGACTCTCTGGTGTTTTGTTCTTAAATCTACTTCAACCACTCTTTGCGTACTTGCTCCAACGGAGTTAATCATCCACAGAGAGTTGTTATCAGGACTGAATCCGAGAAGCTTCGCTTGCCAATCATCATCAGCTGTCCATTCCATCAGGTCTTTCCATTCTCCTGAATCATCCCGATAGATAACCTTTTCTCCCCCTGTCTCCAGGGCTAAGAGTGCAGCACGGACATTCATATTATGATCTGCTACGAACTGCCTGGCATTGAAGTGGTTCTCGGCAACAAGAGTCAAATTGCCGTTGGAAAGATTCAAATGATAGGCATCGTGATAACGGGGATCTCTTTTATTCAGAGTTATGATCATTTCATTCGGAAATCTCGAATCAGCTTTAAGAACATGGGCTTGTATATTTTCGAAAGGAGTCAGATCACGGCTTCTTTCCGACGCGAGATGAACTTGATAAAGATGCCAGTTTTCATCTCCATTTTGGTCTTGGAGATAGAGAATATGATCATTATCTTTCTGCCAAAGAAAATGATGGATTCCCCTCCCCTCGTCCTGTGTGACCAGTCGGGGCTTGTTTTTTCCCAGAGTGCGGACCCAGATATTCATGACTCCATGCCGGTTGGGAGCGAGAAAAGCCAGTTTGTTTCCGTCAGGAGAAATTTGAGGATTTGTCTTGTCGGGATTTCCAAAAAGAACTTTACGGGGAATCAATGGTGTTTCCGGTTCCGGATTTTTCGCAGATCCCATAGCCAAAAGAAAAGGCAAAATAAAGGAAAGAATTGCACTCATGAGTATCCTCCGTACCTCTTAGACAGGTTCTTTCTTTATTAAAATCAGATCCTTTGATTTTTTTCACTATATTCAGTACTCTCCCCCCTTCAAATAACTAAGAGGGTCTTTATGAAAAAATGGTTTGTTATTTTTCTTCTTCCTTTCGCTTTAGCATTTGGAATGTCCAAAGCCACAACTCATGTAGATCCAGTTGCTTCAAAGCCTCTCGTTGTGATCCTTCTCGGCCCACCGGGAGCAGGTAAGGGAACCCACGCAGGTCCCCTTAGCAGCAAACTCCATCTTCCTCACATCTCCACAGGAGATCTTTTCAGAGAAAACCTTCGCAACCAGACAGGGCTTGGGAAAAAAGCCCAAGGGTACATGAAAGAAGGAAAACTCGTTCCAAATGAACTTGTACTCGATATGCTTTTCGACCGGATTGCTAGAGATGATTGTAAATATGGTTATATCCTCGATGGATTCCCTAGAACAGTCGCTCAAGCCGAAGCACTAGATAAAAGATTGAATGACAAAGTTAAAGAAACAGCTATCCATTTCAGCGCTCCTGATTCTGTCCTCATCGATCGAATTTCAGGAAGAATTGTTTGCAAAAGCTGCTCTTTTGGTCACCATAAAACTTTCATGCCACCTAAACAGGAAGGCGTCTGCGATAAATGTGGTGGAGAGCTTATCCAGCGGGAAGATGATAAGGTAGAAGTGGTCAAAAAACGTTTAGTAATCTATCGCGAACAGACACAGCCTTTGATCGAATACTACTCCCACAAAGAAGGTGTTTTGAAAAATGTGGACAGTATGCAATCACCCCTAGAAGTTCAAAAAGAACTGGGATACATTTTTCAGTAAATACTAATGCCTGTTCTGTGAATAAGGTAGAATCATATCAGATACGACAGGAAGATGGTCTGAGGCAAACTTTCCATCGAAGCAGTCGGACAGAACTCCGTGTGTGATCACCCTGGTCTCAGGGCCGACGAAGATATAGTCTGGTTTGATTCCAGGTTGGCCTGCTTCTTTGAACCCTGACCAGGTACCGGTAGGACCATGATGAGGGAATTGAGCGGTTGATTGGGCATCGTAGAGCTTCGCCTCTTTTCCTTCGGTCAGCAGTTTGTAGGTAACTTCCCCTTCAAGTTCTGGAAAGAGATTGAAGTCTCCTGTGACGAGGAAGGGAGTATTTCCTGCGATTTCTTTGATTTTTTTCTGAAGAAGAATGGCGCTCTCATCACGGGCTTTTCTGCCGTGGTAATCGAAATGGGTATTGAAGAAATAGAAGACTCGTTTGGATTTTTTGTCGCGAAGTTTGACCCAGGTTACGCCTCTGGGGAATTTAGCGTCCCAGCCTTTGCTGGGCTCATTAGGAGTATCGGAAAGATAAAAGGAGGAACAGTCGAGAAGTTCGAACCGGGATTTGCGGAACATAATCGGATCCACAGGACCCAGGTCCTTCCCGTCTTCCCAGCCTACTCCGAACCATTCATAATCGGGCAGTAGTTCGCCCAGTTCCTGCATTTGGCCACGGAACGGTTCTTGAAGGCCTACAAGATCAGCCTTATGGAATCGGATGGTGCTGGCCACGCTTTCTTTTCTTTGGCCCCATGAGTTTATCTTGTCTTCCACATCATCCCAACGGATGTTGAAAGACATAACCCGAAATGCATCATCCAAATCTTGGCTGTCTAGTTCGCTTCCCTCTTTCGAGGAAAGGGATTCTCTTAAATCTTTCAGCGAGGTTAAAAGTTGCGAGTACACCTCTTCAGCTCCTCTTTTTAAATCTTGGGTAACGACGGATGCCTTTTCTTTGACAGTTTGAGGACCGGCTGACCCACTGAGGATCGCTAGTAAGGTGGTCCATTTTACGAAGGCCATGGTTCTCTATCCGACGTTGAATCAAAAATTCAATAACGTCTATTATACTTCAATCGCCCTTTAAAGAGAACTATTCCACAATGTTCTGATCTTCAGTCTCATGAAGCACAACATTATGGGCGAAACTATATAACTGAAATTTTAATTTTATGATAGAAAGAATCCGAATTTCTTTGCCTGAGACCTTCCCTTTCCAGACCGAAATCCCCATCCGGGTGACTGATCTGAACTATGGAAATCACCTTGGTAATGATTCGGTCCTCACCCTTGTCCATGAAGCCCGTGTACGCTTCCTAACCCATCATAAATGGAGCGAATTCGATATCGAAGATGTAGGGGGTTGGTTCTGTCCGATGCGGCTATCGTATATAAAACTCAGGGACGTTATGGACAGATCCTAACATTTGAAGTGGCAGTCGGCAACTTCTCTAAGACAGCCTGTGATTTCTTCTTCCGAATCACTGATAAAGAAACAGGTAGAGAAGTGGCCAGAACTAAAACGGGAGCTGTTTTTTTCGATTACTCAACAAATCGCCCTGTTTCAGTTCCAAAAGCTTTTCTCAAGAAATTGATTTGAATTTTGGGTCGTTGAGTTGATAGAGCAAATATCCTGCAGCAATAGCAATGCTGCCCACAGCAAAGCCTCCCGCTATAATCGCGGGTAAGGTCCCAGAATTGCGACTTCTGGTACTGCCGTTTTCCTCCTTATTCTGATTTACTTTGAGTTGCTAGGTATCGATAGAACAACGCCGCTGTAACAGCACAAGCAGCTGCAGCAATGGGTAAGGTTCCGACTTTTTTGTGAACGATATCTCTAGCAATTCTTAACTCACATGCTTTTACAGCATTTATTAGCGCTCGATTCAAGAGAGCTATAGAATCTCATGGAATCGATCGCATTCAATGAAAGTTCGTACGATATCTGATTGTCCTCTTATAACTGCATTGACTATAGCTCTACCCAAGAGATTAGGATTAATCTCATGGAATCGATTGCATCTAACGAGAGCTCGTACGATATCTAATCGTTCTTCTCTAATTGCATATATTAGAGCCTTGCCCAAAGCCACAGGATCGATCTCATATCCACTCTCAATGAGAGTTTGTACGACTTCTGATTGTCCTCCCCTAGCTGCACCTATTAGAGCATTACCCAAATCCCTAGCATAGATCTGATAAAATCGCCCGGATCCCATGATAGCTCGTACGACACCTAATTGCCCTTCTCTGCTTGCTTTTATAAATATGCGTCTTAAAGCCTCCCCATTACCGATGACACGTACTTCATGAGCCCGGTCATTTGTCCTAAACGCTTCTACGACATTACGATGTTCTCTTGCTTGAAACACCGCTAAACTTAAGTAATTGGTAGGTATATCCCGGTATGCTTCAGTTCTCATAAGAGCTTGCATGACTTCCAGTTGCCCTGCTCTTGCTGCTTTGATAAGCATAGTTCCTAAGAGATCTATTGGGTTTTTCACAAGATCTGGATTCTCAGATATCTTTAACAGTATTGTTCTGACGATATTGATCTTTCCTTGTGCTGCTGCTTCAGGTAACCGTTGAATCAGATAGTCCATATCGAAGTCTGGATTGAGCATTAATATACGTAAGGCAGTAGCATTATCGTTTTTGATGACATAATCCAATATAGATCGAGTCTCATCAGGGTTTCTTAAATCTGCTGAACGAATTTTCGCTGCTATCTCAGCATAAGACTCAGGAGGAATAGCATCTGTTCTTGGAGGACTGGGCAATGCCGCTAATGCCTGAGCTCTTAATGACGTTGGTTGATGATATATTTCTGGTATTGCTGCCATTTTCTTCTTCCTCTTTATTTTGAGCTCAGTTTATAGAGCTAATTTTCTATTAAGCATCTTGAAATGATCTATGAGTTGGTAAATGCTAGTCATTTTCTTCTCCTAAAATCCCAGTTCCCAACATTCAGGGCCGAACTCCTGCGGTACAGGCCAAGGTTCCATCAATATGGCTAAAACGATTCCAGCTACACAAAGAGTTGGCAGAATGATTCTTTTTAAAATACTTGAGGATGCTATTGCGATAACTCTTCCGATTTCTTTCCCAGTGAAAGTTCTACTTTTGATGATTGTTCTTATGATACTTACCTTTCCCTGCTCCAGGGCCTCGGGTAATTTTTGGAGTAAATATTGTCGATTTAAATTTGGATGAGCCAGAGTACCTTAATAGCACTGTTATTGTTCCTTTCAAAAGCCCGATCAATCATAAACCGAAATTCAGCTTCTCCTCTTCGAAGCATTGTCTTCCCAATGATTTCAGGAGCTTCTTCCCACGGTAACTGTGTCGGCAGAGCTATAGTTGCAAAAGCGGCTAATGAACGTGGCTGAAATGTTTCTATTGCCATTTTTTTTTCTTCTTCTCCTTGTTGATTTATTTTATTTTGAGTCATTGCGTATCGATAGAACAAATTAGAGCCCAACCTAAGATCGAGCAGGAATCTCATGAAATAGCCCGGATTCTATGATCGCTCGTACGGCACCTAATTGCCCTTTTCGAACTGCCCTTCTTAGTGCCAAACTCAAAGCACTTGCGGGGATCTGACTGTGTCCTGGAGGTATAGCGTCTTCCATTTGAGGACTAGGCAATGCGCCTAATGCCTGAGCTCTTAATGAAAGTGGTTGATGGTGAATTTCTGGTATTGCCATTTTTCTTCTTCTCCCTCTGTTGAAATTGTCGCCAGTATAATGACGGATTGTAAAGCGATGGTTAAGGTTTTGTAAAGATTCTGTATATGGAGGTCGAATAATCTTCCTATCTCATTCTGGGTGAGAGGCTTGCTTTTGAAATTAAAAGTTGATTGAAAGGGGTGCCCTGAGAAGGGACTGTAAAAAATAATTTTTGAATGCCAGGGACCCGTAGCCATCCCAGAGATATTTGTAAAAGCTTAGTTTATTTAGAGTATAGATATCGGTTTGCCAGATATGCTACAGATGCACTGCCAACAAGAACAAGAGGTATAGCATATCTTTTTGCAAGAGTTTTCGATACTGCTGGAGTTAATGAAGCAATGTCCGCTGCTCTTATTCCTTGACTCTTATAGGCTATTTGCATAGCCAATTTTCAATTGGCCTTCTTCGACTGCGTCTTCAATCGCGCAACGCAAAGAATTGTCTGGGATATCCTTGAATCGATCGCTCTCAATGATAGACAATACAACATCCCACTGTCCTTTGGAGTGTGTAATAGCCAACACACATTCCAAATTCCATGCGGAAATATCCTTCAATCGATCACTTTCAATGATAGACATTACAACATTCCACTGGCCTGCGTGACTTGCGCGTTTCAGCACATAACCCAAATCCGCAACTGGAATATCCTTCAATCGATCGCTTTCAATGATAAACATAGCAACATCCCAATGGCCTGCGCTTTCTGCGTTTCTCAACACATAACCCAAATTCGCAGCAGGAAGATCCTTCAATCGATCGCTTTCGATGATAGACATTACAACATCCCACTGGTCTGCGCGTCTTGCGCCATCCAGCACATAACATAAATAGGCTGGGATAATCTTGAGTGGATTATTTTCAATGATAGATTTTACGATCTTCCACCGGCCTGTATCGGTTGCTTTTTGTAACACTCTTAGTAAACAATTTCTGGGAGGTGCTAGACGATCAGCATCAAATTCCGGAAGATCCATGAATATTTTTATGGCGTTTACATTCTCACTCTTAATTGCTTTATCGATATATCGTTCCAAAACGGGTGGCGAAAGAATCTGCCTTTCTAAGATAGAACGCATCCGTTCAATAAATTGAGGAGAAAGAGGTTCTTCAGCGTCGACAATTGCTTCACAACAGAGATGGGTTAGTGGAGGAACCTGTACTACGGGATTTGCCATTTTTATTTCTTAATTAAATTTGACAATATTATATTGGAATAATGCTAATTTCTTGTTAAGTATGATAAATGATATCTCCTTTTGAAGGAGATATCATTTATTAATGGAGGATGAAGAAAAAGCCCTTGTTTCAGGGGATATTCGGTTACCAGAGCCCCAAAATCTTCCACCAGATTCCCCCGCTGATCAGCCAGACGAGGATATTGACGATACTGATCACAAAGCCTATCCCCCACCAGGCCCCGATGGAGACATAGCCTGCACCAAATAGGATAGGAGCCGGGCCGCATCCGTAATGGGTAAGAGTTCCAAAAAGGGAACTGAAAAATCCCAAGACCAGTGCTGCAATCATAGGCGGTGTTCCCAGAGCTATGGAGACGATCAGAAAGGGTGCATACATCGCACCTATGTGGGCTAAATTGCTGGCAAAAAAGTAATGGGTATAAAAGTAGAGTATGGCTAGGATTAAAAATCCAACCATCCAACTGTATCCTTCCACATGACTTACAGCGAATTCGCTGAACCATTTCATCAGACCAAACTTATTGAGATAAGTTGCCATAGTGATCAGGGTTGCAAACCAGAACAGGGTGTTCCAGGCTCCCTTTTCTCCCAGAATATCTTTCCATTCCAGGACGCCCGTTAAGAGCAGCACAGAGAGTCCGATCAAAGCAGTGACTGTAGCGATCACGCCAATGTATGGACCGATGATCCAAAGAGCGATCAGCAGAATGAATGTTGCGAGCATGACCCATTCCTGGGATTTCATCCTTCCCATTTCCTTCAGCTTTTTCGTGGAGAGTTCTTTTGCGTGGGGAGTTTCTTTGATTTCCGGAGGATAAATTTTGTAGAGAATGTAGGGAACGATCAAAAGGCTCAAAAAGCCAGGGACGATCGCAGCGAGGGCCCAACCTCCCCAAGTGATACCCACATCGGAATTTCCGGCTAATTGTGCAACGAGAGGGTTCCCTGCCATTGAAGTGAGGAACATAGCTCCTATAATTCCAGAGCCCTGGAATACAACCTGTGTTAGATAGGCTCCCATTTTACGGCTGGAGGGATCGTTGGGTTCAGATCCAAATGCCTGTGCGAGCGATTTCATGATCGGGTAGATCACTCCCCCAATTCTTGCGGTGACACTAGGAATAGTAGGGGCCAGGACGAGATCAGCAGCGATCATCCCATAGCCCAGACCTAAAGTGGTCCTTCCTAAAAAACTAACAAAGAAGTAGGCGACGCGAGCTCCTAATCCCGTGCTAATGAATCCTCTCGCTATGAAAAAAGCGATGACAATGAGCCAGACAACTTTATTGCTAAATCCGCTGAAAGCCTGTTCAAATGTTAGAGTGTTGGTTACGATCGTTACAGTAAGGGATAATAGAGCAATAGCTCCCATGGGAAGCGGCTTTAAAATCACACCTAAAATCGTAGCGATGAAAATGGCTAGAAGATCCCATGCCTGTCTACTCACTCCTTCAGGTGCGGGAGCGAGCCATACCAGAAATCCTACGAGAATAATCAGAAGAAAATAGAATCCCTTTTTATTTTGCTTGATCAATTCCATATACATCCTTAAAACTTGCGTAAAAAAATATACGAGCAGGGCTGATTAATGTTTAGGAAGTTTTTCAATAAAATCGGAAAATCATGTGTTCTTGCTTCTTTTTTTCTGATGTTCCATATGGAGGCTTTGGAGGGAGGAATGCAGCCAAGGCTTTTTAAGGAAGAAAGTCACTTTGTCCAGCCTTTGCTCGAGCTTTTAGAGCTCTGTCAGGTCGATCATGAGAACACTCTTAATTCGGTCGTAGCTGCAACGCAAAAAGCATGGCTGCAAAGAGGTAAAGAACGGTGGATGTTTGAAGATAGGTATACGGATCAGAGTGACGCAATTCTAAATCTACTCAATGAGCTTCATGTTCTTGGTGAAGTATTGCCTGATGAAGAACATTATGATTATGTCTTTGTTCATGGGGGGCTTTATACTCGGGCAAAGGCGCGTTTTCAATATTTGTCGTACCTCTACAAAGCAGGGGTTAGGTTTGACCGGGTTGTAGTACTGTCGGGAGAAAGAGACCTCGATCCCCTATTGGAGAAAAAAGCTCTGCCCGACTTGGATACGGAAATTGAAATGATGAGAAGAGTAGCGGACGAGGCAGACCTTCCTGACATTCCTATCGAATTTGTGTCTGCTTCAAAAAATGGAAAGAGAAGGCCTACGACAGCCGATACGGTGACTGAATGGCTAAAGACGAATCCAAAGGCTGGTAAGTGCCTTGCTATTTCCAATCAGCCTTTTATTGGATATCAAAATGCTGTTCTCAGAACCTTTCTTCCAGATGATTTCTCACTATGCACGGTGGGAGAAAAAGCAGATGACGATGTTCCCCTATCAGTTCATCTCGATAACATAGCCCGATGGCTCTATCAGGAACGGGAAAATCGTTCACTTTGAAATAATGCCCAAAGACTTCCAGACCTCTTTCAGTTGATCGAGGGGCCAGTTGGGCTCTTGTAGGATTTTGAGGTTGGCTTCCACATGTTTGGGAGTTTTCATTCCCACCATTGCGGCATTGATGTGAGGTGTGGACAGAACGAATTGCATCGCTCTTTGCATTTTAGACTCTTCTCCAGGCATAAGATCGAAAAGGCGCTGGGGGAGATTGAGGACCTGGGACTGCATCAAGGGAGCTGAGATCATTACGTCGATGTTGAATTCTTCGGCTGTATCGAGAATTGTCCATTCTTCATCCTCGATCCCCTGATTCTTTTGTTTGATTGCTTCGAGCATGACGAGGTTATAGGGAAGTTGGATCACTTTGAAGTGGTGGTTTTCCCCTGCGATATCCTTTGCGCACTCGATAAACTTAAAAAGACGCAGAAGATTTCTGTTCTTGGGTTTTTGACGGAAGCCATACCAGGTAGCAACTCCATAACTTTTGATCTTTTTCTTTTCGACCATTGTCTCAAACAGGACAAAGGCCTTCCGGACTCTCTCATCAAATTCTTTCTCGCCGATTTCAGGAAGCTGGGTCTCAGGATTGTGAAGGTAGTAAAGATCGATGCTGTCAATGTCGAGGTTCTTCAGGCTGGCTTCAATTTCCGATTCAAGAAAACGGGGGGTCATACAATGGCAGTCTTCGACAAGATCGCCATGCTGAAGGATGCCGGTTTCCCAATAGGCATGACGGACATAATTCTGATATTCTTCAGGATCATTATCGCCGGGGATAAATCCTCCCTTGGTAGAGATAACGATCTGATCACGTCCGATTCCCTTCTTTTCAAGCTCTTTTAAAGCTCGTCCAATGACGCGCTCGCTTCTTTGACAACGGTAATTGATCGCTGTATCAAGGAAATTGACTCCTCCGTCTACAGCATCATAGATGGCATTTTCATAATGCTCATCGGTTACCTCGTCGCAATCTCCCAGATAAGTACCCATCGCAAAAGCAGAGATCGCTAAAGAATGAAGCGTTCTTTTCTTATCCGGATGAATCGAATGGGCCTTGAAAAACTTTTCCGTTCCTTCTTTTGTCGCTGAAAGGGCCATAAATTATAAAAACTCCTGAAAAACAATGTAAAAGACACACGTTCAATCGACAAGAAAAAAAAGATTTGATTCAATGGACTTTTCCAGATTGTGAGGTTCGATGTACCTTCCGAGTACTTTTACTGCGGCGCTAATCTTTCTCTTTATTTCATTTATTTTATGGGGAGTTTGGCCTACTACCCTAAAATTTTCCAGAGGCAGGTTTGAATTTTTTTATTGGGACTTCATCATCGCTGCATTCATCATTAGTATTTTTCTAGGTTGTACAATGGGAATCTGCGGTGAATACAATATTTCTTTTTGGAAAGAAGTTTTTCATGCCCATTTTAAACATGTCATCCGTGCTTTTGTAGCTGGTATCCTCTTTAACGTTTCGAATTTTCTGCTGATAGGCGCAGCAAGCGTCTGTGGTATAGCTTATGCATTTCTCGCCTGTTTTGGGTCCTCTCTAGTCGTCGATTCGGTTCTAAGGTTCATCATGGCCCCTGCAGTATCGCCTCTAGCGCTTATCTTTGGGAATATCTTTTTGATCGTAGCCATTCTTCTTGCAACGCTTGTCTATCATAAGATTCCATCAAAAATGATGTTTTTTAAAAAAGGGGTTACAGTAGCTCTTCTTAGCGGGATTCTTTTAGGCCTCTTTTTTCCACTTTTGGCAAAAGACATGCATTTGGTCGGGATGAAGCATTTAAGCCCCTATGCCGCGATTATAGTTTTTACTCTCGGACTTGTTATCTCCAACTTCATCATCAACATCATCTTGATGAAAAAGCCACTCTTCGGACACCCTCTCGTCATTTCTGACTACTTTCGAATGCGCATCTCTTCACATATTCCAGGATTGATTGGAGGAGTTATTTGGGGAGTGGGATTAAATTTCAGACTGATCGCTATGAACGTAACGACTCAAGTCATTGAATACGGTTGTATAAGGGGAGCTCCTTTTCTGACCGTCCTGCTTGGGGTCTACCTCTGGAAAGAATTTCCAGACGAACGAGTTGTTAACAGGCTTGTGAAGCTCTTTCTTATCAGCTATTTCTTGGGCCTGCTTTTGGTCGGAGTTGATGAGTGGCTCCGCAATCTGCCTTACTGATGAAAACCAAAGACTTGTGGAATAACCTGCAAGCTAGTTATGAAAAAATAAAGGAATAATATGGCTAAGTCCAACGACAAACCCAAAAAGAAGAAAGCAGCTTCCAAAAAGAAGCTTGCTCATGATCTTGAGGAGCTCCAACAGGATTGGGAGGAAGCTTTAGATCATCATGACCTCGTCCATCACCCTACCTTTCTATACAAAATTGCAGAAGATATAAAACGTCTGAATGATGATACGGTCCTATATGAAGAGATCCCAGCCCTGGGACCAACCATGGGCCTTATTCATCATCTATTAGCGACTCCGATGGGCGCTCCCTTTGTGTCAGATAAAACCTGGCTTGATGCCGCAATCGCCTACGAGTACCAGGACCCTTCTAAGTCCGATCTCGCCCATCTCATGGATGAATTCTGTGAATACATCAAGGAAGATGACAATCAAGTGACCAACCTTCTCGATCAGATGTTGAAAGAGTTGAAAAATAAATAAAATCAGATTTTCAATTCCGCGAGAAGAAGATTGTCTTTCACGGGTTTGATCGTGAAGCCGAACTTTTTACACATCGCCTGCATTTGATGATTTTCTTCCAGGAGATAGGCTATGATGTGTTCAAGCTTTTCATTTTTGGCTATTTCCAGGATGAGGCGCATTAATTGAGCGCCGATTCCCTGATTTTGCCAAGTATCTTTCACGATTAAGGCAAATTGCGCATCTTTTGAGCCCCCTATCTTGGTCAGTCTTCCAACCCCAAGGATTTCTTTTTTCACTCCTACCCCTTTTTCAACGACGAGAGCAATTTCCTTATCGTAATCATTGAAACAGATGCGACTTAATCTCTCATGAGCGATCAGTTCATCATAATGGAGCACTTTCAAATATCTTTGGCGTACGGTTTCTTGAGAAAGGTCTTTGTGAAACTGAAGTAAAAGATGTTCATCTTCTGGACGAATGGGACGGATCATGACCGGGCTTCCATCTTTGAGTTTCCATTCTTGGATATACTGAATCGGATACGGGCGGATAGCAGAATGGGACAATTCTTGTTCCGTTGAGTCTGGATCATGAAGGATGATCCTTGCATCGAGAGCAAGCAGCTTTTCGGGAGATGCTAACAAAGGGTTGATGTCGAATTCCTTGATCCATTTTTGTTCTACGATGAGCCTGGAAAAGCGCACAACAATTTGTTCCAATTTTGAAATGCTTATTGCTTCCCTTCCTCTGACTCCTTTGAGGGCTGTATAAATTTTCGTCTGCTCTATGACTCTTCTGGCAAGAGTCGAAGTCAGTGGAGGAAGACCCAAAGACCTGTCTTTGAATACCTCAACCAGTTGGCCTCCGGTTCCAAAAAGAAGAACAGGTCCGAACTCAACATCGATTGAAGAGCCTAGAATCAACTCATATCCATCGAGCTTGATCATCGGTTGAACGGTGACACCCCGAAAGTGTTCTTCCCCTTCGATTCGCTTCACTGATTCATAAATGTCTCTATATGCAGCTTCAACAGCTTGTTGATTGTTCAGATTGAGTTTTACTCCTCCCACATCCGTCTTGTGGGTGATGGTCTTGGAATAAAGCTTTAAGACAATGGGATAACCCATTTTGTCAGCATGCAGTACCGCCTCTTCCACAGTTGTTGCAATATGGGTAGGGACAACAGGAATATTATAGGCATGGAGAACCTGCTTCGATTCAAACTCATCGAGAAGAGTTCTTCCTTCTTTCAAAGCCCCATCGATGATCTTTTTCACAATATCATGCTTCTGAATCGCTTTTGCATCGAACTCTTCTTTCATCTCAGGAGTCTCATATATACCTTTGAGGTTGTAGCTGTATTTCCACATGTAGGCAAAAGACTTGCATGCATCATCTGGATATTCGAAAGTTGGGATTCCACTTTTACTAAGGATATCATCGCCAGCTTCGACACTTTTTGCTCCCATCCAGCTTGCCAAGATTGGAACTCCTTCGATGTGGCCGAACTTTTCAATAGCAAGAGCACTCCGGGTTGGATCGGTCATGTCCTGAGGAGTCAGGATGACCAGAATTCCTTCTGCATTTTTATCCTCGGTAATGATCTCAACGGCTTTTCCATAAATTTCAGGGCTTGCATCTCCCAAGATGTCGACAGGATTGTTTCGAGACCAGGGAGCAGGGAGAATTCGGTTCAATTCTTCAAAGGCTTTAGGAGAGAGTGTGGCAAGTTTTCCACCGTTTTCAATCAATGCGTCGGTCGCAATCACACCAGGGCCGCCTGCATTGGTTACAATGGTCAAATGAGGACCTTTTGGCTTGGGCTGTTTCGACAGGACTGTAGCCATGCTGAAGAGATCGGAAATTGAGCCTACTCTTAAGACTCCGACTCTGCGAAGTGCTGCATTGAATACTTCATCGCTTCCTGCTAATGCTCCGGTGTGGGACTCTGCGGCCTTTGCAGACTCTTCTGATCGCCCTGCCTTGATAAGGATGATCGGTTTCGTCAAGGAAACTTCTCTCGCGGCCGTGAGAAATGCCCTTGGATCTCCGATACTTTCCATATAAATCAAAATACTCGAAGTATTGGGATCATTTCCAAAGTAGTGAATCAGGTCTCCCCAACCAACATCTATCATAGACCCTATAGAAACGAACGAACTGAAACCGACTTTTTCCTTTAAGCTCCAATCGAGAACAGCAGTGCATAAAGCTCCTGACTGACTGATGAAGGCGAGGTTGCCCTCAAGGGCAATACCAGCAGCGGCGAATGTTGCATTTAGTCCTGTAATGGGGTTCATCACTCCCAAACAGTTGGGGCCGATGATTCTCATTTTTCCTTTTCTAGCATGGACCAGGATCTCTTCTTCCAGTCTGATGCCAGGCTCGCCCATTTCTTTGAATCCAGCTGAAATGATCACAGCAGTTGGTACTTCAGCCTCGACGCATTCGGCGATCACGGAAGGAACAAATTTTGCAGGAGTAACTACGATGGCTAAATCTATTTTTTCAGGAATGTCTTTTACGGAAGGGTAGGCTTTGATTCCCATTACGCTGGGACGCTTGAGATTGACTGGAAAAACAATTCCTCCAAATGGAGAAGAAAGAAGGTTCCAAAGAACGGTCCTGCCGACACTCCCCTCCTTTTCCGTAGCGCCAATCACTGCTAAAGTTTTGGGATAGAAAATGGAATCGAGTTCCCCGTGCCTTTGATGTAGAATGTTTAAGGAAGGATCAAATGAATACCCTTCTTCCATCGAAAGCCCCCTATACCCACTTAGTGGTATTACTTTCGATTGTACCTCGAAGAAGAGCTGCTTTCAACCTTTGCTTTCATTTCATCTTCATAACGGTGCTTTTGATAGCCATTGACGATCAAACTAAGCAAAATAATCGCAATGGCGATCCCCAATCGAAAACGTGCCATAGGAGCATGAGTGACTTTTGTTTTTTCTTCTCTGTCCCAACTCGTTGTACCCCTGGTCTTCAATCGGGAGTAAGCGACGAGCATGGTGATGAGGTTGATGACGGGAATTCCCATCCCGATTCCCCGAAACCATACTGAAAAAGCCCGATGGATTGCTTTTTCATAAGTTGGCTTGCCTCCCTTCACCGATTTGACTTTGGTCTTCAAGAGCCATTTCCCCGGGGTAGTTCCCCACTTGGAGAGGAGAAGCGCCTCGATGGGTATCCAAAATAAAAATTCCAATGGTATGAAAAATTGAAGCCTTTTCCAGTTGAGCTGCGGGAATAAAAAATAGCCTATTAAGGTCAAAAGTAGTGAAAAAAGAGCGTAATCGGTAAACCGGGCCAGGAAACGGACCCAGGGATTGACCTTTGAAGCATCCGCCTCAAAGGGATTAGCTCGGTCGATAATGATTTCAGAGGGTTCTAGAACATCCATAACTAGTTATTTTACAAAAAAATTTTTATTTTTTTTACTAAATTAAACAAAACGGAAGAATAAAACAAACTTATTTATGTTTTTTGTTTAATTAAACATTTTTTTTCGGTTGCAAATAGAGTAATCATCCTATATCTTAATGCATTATCAAAATTCTGTTAACAAAGGATTTACAAAATGAGCCGTCAAATTTCTGTTGAATACTTTGATGCAGCGAGAGGAGGAGCCTCTCCTAATCATTTCCGCGTCTCTCTTGATGAAGGCACAGGAAAAATGGATGTAAATGACAGAGTCGTTCACTTGAACCCGAAAGAGGCAAGTGCCGCTGGTCGTGTCATGGGTGATTATTTGGAGAAAGCTGGCGGAAATCCGCATCAGTTTCCTCTAACGGACTTCAACCAAGTCGATGATTTCGTAAAAGACTCTTTTTTTTCTGCCCCTCCTCCGAATCGCTTTGGTCCTAATAGAGAGAGCAGTCTTCACCATCAATTCCAGGAATCAACCCTTGGAATGATGGAAGAATTAGGTGATCATGTACCTTCAGTAAAACCTTTTATCGTTGAAGTTTTACGTCCGGAAGATACTCCTCTTCCCCCTAAATATGAAGAAGTTTTTCCAGATACTCTTCTCCAAAAAAGCACGGTTGTTGAGGAACCTCAGGTTTGCGATGTAAAAGAAGATACAGGAAGTAGCTGGAAGAAAAAAGCTTTAATTACCACAGCATTAGTCGGTGGGGCCGCTGGACTAGCTCACTGGTCTGGATGGGTTGACTTATCTGCTGCCCGCGCCTTTGGAGCACTTCCTCAAGACTGGCAAGATACCATGAGTGAAAAGTATCAGGAAATGCCTGAGCAGCCTCAATGGATGAAAGAAGCTAGAGGACACATTCCTGATATGCCAAAAGCTCCTGAATGGTGGACCAATCTTCCTCAAGATATGGCCACTGCGGCTGGTACCAAATGGGGTGAATTTTCAACATGGTCAGCTGGTCAGAAAGATTCCTGGGGTCAATGGGGATCAGAGCAATATCAATCATGGGGCACCTGGTACAATGAAAAAGCACCAACCTGGATGCCGAGAGTAAATCTCGAAGCGACACCTCAAACTGAAGGTACTCCTTCTGGTACACCAGGAACACCACCACCTACCACTGATGCGACTGCTGCTCAGCCAGAAGCTAAGCCGGAAACTCCTACTCAGCAACCACCAGTAAAGGTTGAAGAGCCAGTAGTTGAAACACCTGCTCCTCAAGCGAAAGTTGAAGTGCCAGTAGTATCAAAGAATGATACTGCCACTGTTGCACCACAACCAGTAGTTGGAAAAGATCAAGCAACGGTTCCTGACCTACAAGTTGAAGAGGGAAATGATGGAGTCAATGTTGACAGTCAGACGGAACTCGAAGACAGAGAAGTTGAAGTGCCTGTTGCACCTCAGCCAGAAGTTAAAGAAAGAGATGCCAAAGTCTCTGCTGCCGGTCAGACGAAAGTCGAAGAAAGAGCGGCCGAAACTCCAGCTCCTCAGCCAGAGCTCGTAAAAGAGCAAATGTCGAGTGTTCCTAAACACTTACAAAATCTTTTTGTCGATACAGGAAGCCAATCCTATCAATCGACAACTAGCTGAGCTATTAGCCAGAACGAACTTTACAATCAAAGGATAATTTCTGAGATAGAAATGATCTTAAACCCCTTGAGGAAGTTCCTTAAGGGGTTTTTTTTTGCCTGCATGCAGCAGGCGGTTTTTTAGCGCTTCTTCTGCTTCTTCGAAATAGACCCAGACTTCTTCCAGGCCTACTTCATCAGCTTTTCTTAGCGATGCATAGAGGGTTTCAGAACTAAGTGGCCAACCGGGAAGGTGGGTATTTTTTCTGGATAAGAGAATTCTCTTTGGATTGGGGTTTTGTACCCATTCTCTCTCCAATTGTTCCCAGTCCTCGAATAGAGTTACTTTTGCATTGGGGGCGTAATGGCGGTATTTCATACCAGGTGCGAGAACTTGCGTCTGATCGATGATGACCTCCTTGTGAAGGAAATCTTCCAGCGATTGACGGGTAATGCTTCCCGGGCGGAGTAATCGGTAGGGTTTATGGATGAGACTGATCACCGTGGATTCCAGGCCGTAGGTGCAAGGGTCGCCATCCAGGATCAGGGGGATCTTTTCATTGAGATCATCTAGGACATGTTCGGCCAGTGTGGGGCTTGGTTTTCCAGAAAGGTTTGCAGAAGGAGCTACCAGAGGACCTGATTGTTGAAGAAGTTTTTGTGCAATGAGATGGGACGGGATACGGACAGCAAGTGTAGGAAGGCGGGCAGAGACAATGGGAGGCACACTGTTTCTTCTGTTAAGAATGACAGTAAGAGGTCCGGGAGAAAAATGTTCCATCAACAGGTAGAAATCCTTCGGGATATCGCACGCTGCTTTTTCTACTTCAGATACAGAAGAGAAATGAGCGATCAAGGGATTGTCAGAAGGCCTCCCCTTTACCTGAAAAATTTTTTGAATCCCCTTCTCATGATAGAGACTTGCCCCAAGTCCATACACGGTCTCTGTGGGGAAAGCGAGAATTCCTCCTTTTGAGAGGATTTCAGCTGCCTGAAGAAGATCGGACTCTTGAACGGGTGAGGCAATTCGGGTTTTCATGCTTCCATTCTACCATTATTTCCGATACAAAAGAAAGGCGTATGGAAAAGTCAGTGATTATCATTCCCTGCCTGAAAGACAATTATTCCTATCTTCTTCATGCTAAAGATACGGTGATTGTGATCGATCCTGCAGAAGAGGAAAAGATTAACGATCGTCTTGAAGAGGATTCTCTCCCTTTAAACTATCTTTTATGTACTCATCATCATACTGATCATATGGCTGGGGCCTTTGGTTTGAAGAAAAAGATTGGTTGTAAGATGTGGGGCCCTGACGAAAGGATTCCAGAGCTCGATCGAGTAGTGAGAGGTGGAGACAAATTAAAGATGGGCTCTTTTACCCTGGAGGTGATCGATACGCCTGGTCATACAAAGCGTTTGTTATTATTGGAAGAAAGGAAAAATCCTCTTTACAGGAGATGTTCTTTTTGGAGGAGGCTGCGGTAGGATCTTTGAAGGAACTCCGGAAGAAATGCTCCGATCTCTAAAAAAAATTGCTAACTTTCCAGATGATACAGAAATTTATTGCGGACATGAGTATACTCTGAAAAATCTAAAATTTGCTTTAACGTTACGAAGAAGCGGAAAGATTGAGAAAAATGAATAAATCGACTATGCCATCAACCCTGGGCCTAGAAAAGAAAACCAATCCTTTCTTACGTGCCGGTGCATTGAAAGATCGATATCAGCTCTCGGAGGTAGAGACTTTTGCAAAAATCAGAAAACTTAGGGATTCCTTTTAGATCGCTTTTCGAAGAAAGCCATCGAAGTCAAAAGGAACAAATTGTCGGACTGATACTCTTCGTTTTGGTCCATTTTTTCCTTCTGATTCTCAATCATTCCCTGATGGATCATCCTAATCTGAAGTCCTTGGCACAACAACTGCCTTCTGGACTCAATGAATGGGGATTTATTCCTATCTGGGTATCGATTTATGGGTTCTCTATTTTAGGTATATGGAGTCTTTGGAGAAAATATTCCCTTAGAGTTTTAAAGCTGGAGATCTCCTTATTATTGGCGAGCCTGTTTCTGAATTTTTCATGGTATCTCCTCTTCTTTACCTTTAATGAATCGTTCCTTGCTTTGGTCGATTTGCTCTTATTGAGTTGCTCCTTGCTACTCACTATTATGGTTTTTTGGAAGAAAGAAGTCCTCTCAGCAGTTCTTTTTCTCCCCTTTCTGCTCTGGATACTTTTCATGGGGAGTTTGAATATGCTTATGTGCATGTCTACATAAAAGGAAGAATAATGAGAACATCAGCTGCATCTTACATAGCTTTTATTTATGGAATTATCGTCATCATGCTGGGATACATGGGATGGCGGAATGTAGGCAGTATTCCTTCTTTTGTGATGGGAGGAGGGGTCGGCCTTCTAACATTGATCGGCTCCCTTTTTATGATCCAGGGAAAAAAATGGGCTGATTGGGCTACTATGGTCTTTGTTGCTATTCTAATGATCGCATTTGCCGTACGCTTCTATATGACTCATAGTTTCATGCCTGCCGTGATGGGCCTTTTCAGTGCTCTATTAATCGTTTTGATTCTCATGAAGGCCCTTAAAGAAAGAATTCACAGAATAAAACGTTATTAAGGAACAAAGCGTTCTTTCAGTGAAGCTTCATATCTTTGATTCACTTCATCCCAGTCGATATTGTTGAAAAATACATCGATGTATTTGGCCCGATTGAGTCCATACTGGGTGATATAGGCGTGTTCCCAAACATCCAGGACCAAAAGAGGACTTCCTCCTGCCAGATGGCCTACATCATGTTCGTTGATCCAGGTATTGACCAGTCTTCCATCTTTGGGATCCCGATAAAGAAAATGACCCATCCAATTCCGCGCATGGTCCCTGTATCGATAAAGTCCTGTTTCCAAGTTTCAAATCCTCCATACTGATCGGAAAGAGTTTTGTAGAGCTCAGATTGAGGGTTCAATGGTTTTGATCCGCCGAGATTGCTGAAGTAAAATTCATGGAGTCTCATCCCGTCGAATTCCCATCCGAGTCTTCTTTTCAAAGCTCCGAATTCATAGGACTTTCCCCTTCCGTCATCTGCCATACGGCTCAGTTCGCTCAATAGGTAGTTGGTGTTCTTCACATAACCCTGATAGAGGACAAAGTGCATCTTTAGCAATTTTTCTCCAAAGCCGGGCATTCCGATCAAGTGAGAGAAATCTTTTGCCTTATAAGGTGTCGGTGATTTTCGTTGGTTGAGGACCTGATTGGCTTGTATATGATCGACAGAATGAACAGAGGAAAGAGAAGAGAAAGCTAATGCGAGAGTGAAGAACCACTTATTCATAATGAACTCCTAACGAATTAAGTAAACACACTAAGGAAGAGCAGTCTTTTTTTCAATTCCTAGAAAGGGACGTTGGCAGAAAACAGTCCAGTGGGGTAATTTGAGCACTTTTTTAATATTGATCCGAGGCCAACATGCGTTATCTCTTTCTACTATTTATCAGTGTGTTTTCATCTCTCTTTGCAAGCATTGTTGAGGAGAAATTTCTTTCTGAATCGAACCGAAAACTCATTTATCCCGAAGAGAACATTCCGATCATTGAGACTGATAATCTTTGTAAGCTGGGAGAATTAACAGCTCTTCGTTTCATAGAATGGGTCATTGAAAATCCCGAAGGGGTCATAGCTCTTCCTACAGGAAAAACTCCCGAGCTTTTCATCCGTTACCTTCAGTATTACAAACGTCACTGGAACGAGCCAAATGTCCAGAAGGTGCTGAAAGAGTACAATATTGAGGGAAATGCATTTCCTGATACGAGTGGCTTGAAATTCGTACAGCTCGATGAATTCTATCCTCTGAATCCCTATCATGATCACAGTTTTACGACCTATGTGAAAAAGTACTACATCGATTTCTTTGGAATATCCGAAGAGAATGCCCAGACGATGGAAGGACTTTACGGTCCGACTCTTCAAGAACACGGGATAAATGCTGTATTTCCAGGGGGGAATTATAACGATGAGACAGAGCTTCAACAACAGGCCATAGCAGAATCAGAACAATTCTTCTCCGTGATTATGAAAAGAAAGTCCGTGAATGGGGAGGCATCGGTTTCTTTCTTGGTGGAATTGGTCCTGATGGACATGTGGCCTTCAATCAGAGACGCTCTACCCATTCATGCACGACCCGTTTGGTTCCATTGAGATATGAAATCGCAGCTGCCAGTGCTCAAGACCTTGGAGGTATCGAGCATTCACGGGGAAAATTGGCTGCCACCGTTGGCCTGGGGACCATTTGCTTCAAGTCGGATGCACTCATTATTATCTTTGCAGCGGGAGAACAAAAAGCAAACGCTGTGGCGCTTGCTGTAGAATCATCACCTTCTCTTGAATATCCTGCTACGGCATTTCAAAAGATGGAAAATGTCCGGTTCTATCTTACGAAAAATGCTGCCAAGGACCTGAAGATGAGGAAAATGCTGGATTACATGGGAAGATCATTTTTTGAAGTCCCTTTCCCATTTTTTGAGAATGCTTTTTGCGAGATTGCACTGAAGTTAAAAAAACCTCTTTTTGCCCTCAAGGCAGAAGATCTAAAAGAAACGCCGAGTGGAGAGTTCATTCTGAAGTCCTTTCCTTCAAAATTCCTTCGGATCAAATATAAGGTCCATAGGTCCTTACGAAATAAGATTCGTACAGCTTTGTCTTCCTTTGAAGACAAAACTATACTTCATACTGAGCCTCATCATGATGATATCCTCCTTTCCTACCATCCATTAGCTAGGTCTTTGATCGAACAAAACAGGAATTATTTTTGTTGTTTGACAAGTGGATTCAATTCTGTGAGTAACGATTTTATGAAAGACCGGCTGCAAAAGATGTTGGACAATAAGACGGCCGTTTCTTCTTTCTTCAATGAGGAGTATCCCGATTTGTTGAATGGAAAAGAAGAAATGATCATCGCAAAAAAAATCTCAGTAGAGTACGGCATCGACAATGAAAAGGATTTTTGGGAAGAAGTTCAGAAGTTAAAGACCTATTTTGAAGGAGCTACTCCAGGAATGAAAGATCCCAAGATCGTACAAGTCCTAAAGGGAAGTGTCCGTGAATCGGAAGAAGACAGGGTTTGGAATACCGATGGGGTTCATGTCTCACAGATCTTCCATATGCGGTCCCACTTTTATACCGCAGATCTTTTCTCTCCCTCTCCTACGATTGAATATGATGCCGAGCCAATGAAAGAACTCATTAACGAGCTGAATCCACATATTCTTTCGGTCGCCTTCGATCCAGAGGGAACTGGGCCAAGCACCCACTATAAAGTACTCCAAGTAGTAACAGAAGCCCTCAGAATAGGAGATCTACGGAAGAATCTGTCTATTTGGGCTTACCGGAATGTGTGGGACCGGTTTTCCTATGGGGAGGCCAACTTCTTCTATCCTGTGTCTTCTGAGGAGCTGGACTCTCTTCATCAGACTTTTATGAACTGTTATTCAACACAGAAAAAGGCTTCTTTCCCCAGCTTTATGCACGATGGACCCTTTTCCGAGCTTTCCATCAGGATCCAGAAAGACCAGGCAGAAGAATTGAAAATTCTTTTAGGAGAACGCTTTTTTAAAAATCATCCCGATCCAATAGTTCGAAATGCCAAAGGTTTTGTTTTGCTCAGGACGATGGGCGTCAAAGAATTTGTGGAACAGTCAGAGAGTCTGAGAAGGAAGATAGAATTAGAGAGGTGAGAACTGGAAAGGATATTTGGCTTTTTCTTTGAGATGATCTAGAAGATCTGGAATAGTCGGATATCCTTTTTCTTCGAGTTGCAGCTCAGGTATGTCATGATAAATCATCCAACGCCCCTCTTTTTCGAGGATTAAAAAGTCAGTGAATTTATCATTCTCTTCCACGAGTGTCAGTACATAGCAATGAAGAGGCTTGTTTTCTTCTTCGGAGAGCCTTTTTTCAATAGCATCTGTTGTGGCGTCCCCTTTCCGAAAAAGAAAGGTACCGGGAGGTTTTCCTCTTAATAGTACTTCAGCATCCTGCCGCGAGATATGCCCCATCCAGGCTTCACTCTCTTCGATCGGGCCTTTATGTTCTTCATGGAGAGAGGATAGATCGTCGAGCACAGCATGCTCCAACCGTCCGCTTCGGGGACGTTTTTTTATTTCTTCTCCTTTTTGGTTGAGAACCTGAAGAGTTTCATGAGCCACTCTTTTGGCCAGGGGCTCCAGATCTTCTTCTTTGAGATCGTTGTCATCTTCCTCTTTCATAGAGAAAGACTGTTTTTTCTCTTCTTCCCTTTCATCGACAGTCAGGCGGACTATTTTCCAGTCTTCTTCATCAAATCCCTCTTCTTTCAATCGACGGTAAACTTCGTCCAGTTCTTTGAAGTATTTAATGAAACGAATATCTCCCGTCTTTTTATTGATGATCGCCTGATAAACGGCGGTATCATGCCGGGTAACGTCGTCAGGAGTTGATTCTTTCCTTGTGACTCTTTGGAAGTCGTTGAGATTTCTTAAGACTTTTCCTGTGATGAATAGGCTCATTTATAGCCTCCTCTCAAATTCCATTGTAGGGATCAGGAGTTATTCATCAACACGAACCTATTCAGAACAGGTTCATTAACGATTGGATTTCAGTTTTTGGACCCATTCATCATATCGGGCCAGATCAGCTCTTGCACTGAGGCCAAGTGCGATTTCATGTGCCTTTTCTCCAGCCTGAAGGGCAAGTCCCTTCTCCTTTTTTTTATGATAGGTTTGGGAGAGGAGAAAATAGTAGTGCATTTTCAGTCTTTTCTGAGTGATTTTAGCTCCAAGCGGAAGCAAAACCTCGAGGGCCTTATTCGCCTCATCTTTCAAATAGTGGACTTTAGCCAGGCGAAGCTGGATTCGGAGAGGATACTGGGAGTGTTCATCAGATTGAAAGAGAGTGAGCGCTCCCTTGAGAAGATCAGCCGCTTTGTTTAAATCCGGTTCTGGTTTTTCCATATGGGTAGCGGCCAAGTTATAGAGGACTTTTCCCTGAAGGGCGGGAACCTGGAGTTTGTTGTCAGACAAGATCTGTTGCGCTATGCTTCCAAAACTGATGGCTGCATTGTACTCCTTCAAACCACGGGATGCTGCCGACAAAAGATAAAGAGATACAATTTGTCCTTCTTTTTGGTTCTGTGAAGAGAAAATTTCATAGGCATCCAGGGCTTTTTGTCTGCAAATCACAAAATCTCCCCGATAGAAGTAGGTAGAGGCAACTTGATTGGAAATGTGTGCTAGGTCAATGGGCTTTTTCTGCTCTTTGCAATATTCAATGGCTTTTTCTGCAAAATGGATATGCTCGTCCCAATCCCCTTCACGCTTCAACTCGCCTCCTTTCTGGAGGAGAAGTTCCGTTAATTGTTCCATCTTCTCATTTTTAAGGCAGCTCTCTATGTCTTGCAACAGAGGTGCTGTCCAGAGAGAGGCGCTAAAAATAAATGAAAGAATAAAGGTTTTCATGACACTCCTTCGATACCTTCGTAAGATTGAATGGATTCATTTTTCCCATCACACTGGATATGGATCAGAGCTGAATTGTGGATATATATCCCAAATTCATCAAGATTTTTTATCTCTGAAAACAGAGTTTTCATCACCCAGCCATGGGTTACGATGAGCACTTCTGCCCCAGAATGAGCATTCGAAATTTTCCGGAGACATGGAAGGATCCGTTTAAGGATTTGCTTGGCTGATTCATAGTTTTCATGAAATTGAAAACACTTTCGATCCTTTCTCTCCATGGAATGAAGTTTTTCAAGGTCTTTAGCATAAGTTCGTTTGAATTCCTCGACAGTCATTCCTTCCAGAGGGCCATATTGTCCCTCCCTAAGGTCTTTTTCAACCTGTACTGGAAGAGCAAAAACTTCTGACAGGATTTCTGCACTCTGCATTGCCCGAAGTAGAGGAGATGAGAAAATCGCTGAAAAAGATTTTTTTTTGAGCTTGGGAATCCAATCCTGAATCTGCTGCACTCCAAGATCGCTTAATGGAACGTCTGTAGAGCCCTGTATTCGCATTTCTGCGTTCCATTGAGTTTGACAACCATGCCTAATGAGATGAAGATTGCAAAACATGGCCTTAGAATGCCAATTCAGCGATTGGAAGAAAAGAGGAAAAAATCTACTTTGTAGTTCATGTGGAGTACATACGGTAGTTTCTTATTATTGGTTCTGACTCTGGTCTTCGTTGTCTGGCGACCTAGGAACCTGAGCATCGGCTGGTCGTCTATGGCCGGAGGGGCTATTGCTCTTCTGCTGGGGTTTGTTCATCTCTATGATTTGGTCTCGATCATCAGCCTTGTTTGGAATGCCACTCTTACATTGATTGCCATTTTCATCATCAGCATGGTTTTGCAGGACCTGGGTTTTTTCGATTGGGCAGCCCTCTGGATAGTGAAGCTGTCGAGGGGAAACGGAAATGTCTATTTCCTCTATGTCGTCCTTCTAGGGGCATTGATCTCTGCCTTTTTCACCAATGACGGGACAGCTCTGATTCTCACACCGATTATTTTGGCGAAAATGAGGCTGATGAAATTCGATGAGAGGTGGATACTCCCCCTCGTCATGGCGGCAGGATTTATTGCCGACACGACTTCCTTGCCTCTAGTCACAAGCAATCTTGTCAATATCCTCTCTGCTGACTTTTTTGAGATCGGTTACGCTGCTTATGCTGCGAAAATGATTTTGCCGAATATTGTCTCTCTTATCGTAAGCTTTCTTCTGCTCTTTTTCCTCTATCGAAGATCGATCCCAAAAACCTTTTCCCTTGAAGGGATGGCGGAGCCTTCAGAGCAGATACAGGATCCTTTTCTTTTCCGTTGTTCCTGGATCCTTCTTTTCTTGCTGTTTGCGTTCTGTTTCGTCAATCAGTTCCTGTTAATTCCCCTGTCCGTGATCTTTTGGATCTGCGCACTCATTTTTCTGGGGCTTTCAAAAGTCAGAGATCGAGTTCATGTCACCCATGTCTTAAGGGAAGCTCCCTGGGAGATTGTCTTTTTTTCATTAGGAATGTACGTAGTCGTCTATGGCATACACAATTCCCTCGGATTCTCCTGGATAGAGGATGGTCTTCTCTTTCTGTCTGAAAGCGGACTATATGCATCCATTGTTGGGATGGGCTTCATGTCGGCGATTCTCTCATCGATTTTCAACAACCTTCCGGCCATGATGCTCAATCTTTTGGCGATCGACGGTCTGTCGATTCAGGAGACGATTCGCCAAGGATTGATTTATGCAAATATTATCGGGTGCGATATTGGACCAAAAATGACGCCGATCGGTTCCCTTTCCACTCTGTTGTGGCTTTATCTTCTAAGAAAAAGGGATATACACATCAGCTGGGGATACTACTGCAAAGTAGGCATCCTCCTTACTATACCGACGCTTTTTCTAACCCTGCTGTTTTTCTGGTTTCAAACCTATGTGAACCTATCGAGTGGTTAGTGGAGGTAATGGGGGCTTCTATTTCTTGCTCCAATGACGGCATCTCCGTGATCATCGAGCATGTAATTTTCCAAGAGGAAAGCTTCGATATCGATATCCTTCATTTTTCTGGGAGTTTTTCGGCCCCTCTTTTGTATTTTTTTAGGGGCAGTTTTTTTCATCTTTTTCATGATCCACCTCCATGGGAAATACTTTCTTTGGTTTCCCGCTTCAAGGTATAACTCCGAAATAGAATCAGTTTCAAGAAAAGTTTTATTTCTCTATAAGGAACCATTTCTGAGAGTTGCACTTTGGCTGGCGCAAAACGATTTCTGAACGTCTTCCTGCTTTCTCTGCTTAACCTGGCGGTCATTGCCAGTCTGAGAAACCTTCCCCTAGTTGCAGAATATGGATATACTTCGATCACACTCTATCTGATTGGCGGCCATCGGATTTTTATTTCCTGTTGCACTGGCTTCTGCAGAGCTTGCTACGGGGTGGTCTGAGACAGGAGGAATTTATCTCTGGGTCAAAGAAGCCTTTGGAGCCCGTTGTGGATTTTTTGCAATCTGGCTGCAATGGTTTCACAGCTTGATGTTGTTTCCTGCGATCCTCTCCTTTGCAGCTACAGCCTTTGCCTATATTTTTCATCCGCCTCTGGCTGAGAGCAAGCTGTTTCTCTTCTTCTTCATCCTCATCGGTTTTTTGGGCGATGACCATTTTCAATTAGTCTGGTCTAAAAACATCGAGTATTCTCAGCGGGATCGGAGTAATTTTGGGAACCGTACTCCTAGGCCTTTTCATTATCATTCTCGGGTTCATCTGGATCGGTCTGGGTTGTCCCTGTTCAAGTTCATTTTTCATGGCCTGAGCTTCTCCCTGACTTCGCCCGCCCCAGGACGTATGTCTTTTTGGCCGGTATGTTTCTGGCTTTCGGTGGACTCGAAGTTTCTGCAGTCCACGCAAAGGAGGTACGGAACCCGCAAAAGGACTACCCCAGGGCCATGTTGATTGCAGCCTTCTCCACTTTTTTTCTATTTGTGCTCGGATCCCTTTCTATTGCTACTGTGATTCCCCATGAAAAGATCAGTTTGATTGCAGGAGTTTTGGAAGCGTTTGAAGTCTTTTTGGGTGAATATCATCTTCATTTTCTTGAGCCTGTCATCGCTTTCATGATTCTTGCTGGAGCTATTGGAGAACTCAACGCCTGGGTAATCGGTCCGGTCCGGGGGCTCTATGCTACTTCGGAACATGGCGATCTTCCCTATTTTTTCCATAAGATCAATGCAAAAGGGGTCCCCGTCCACCTTCTGATCTTCCAGGGGATCATTGTGAGTCTTGCCACAGTCGTGTTCATCTATATGCCCTCTGCAAGCAGTGCTTTTTGGGTCCTTAGCGCGATGGCCATTCAGCTTTACCTGATTATGTACCTCTTTCTCTTCGTTACAGTCGTCCGCCTCCGCTATACTCATGCTCATGTAAAACGCTCGTATCAGATCCCTGGTAAAAAAATCGGAGTCTGGGTCGTAGCCATTTTAGGTATAATAACCACGACACTGACCTTTATCACTAGCTTTATTCCGCCTTTAGGGCTTAATGTAGGCGATATTTACACTTACGAGGGGTTTTTTTGATATGCTCTACCCTTTTGATGTGCGCATTGCCTCTTATTATTTATCAATTCAGACGTAGGAAATCCAATTATGTCCCATGAAGTAGAAAACATCAGGAAAGCTCAATTTCCAATCCAGTCTTTGATCCTCAACCGATGGTCTCCCCGATCTATGACGAGAGAAAATATGACGGATGAGGAGTTAATGCCCCTTTTTGAAGCAGCCCGGTGGGCCCCTTCCTGTTTCAATAGCCACCCCTGGAGATTTTTCTATGCCAAAAGAGATTCTGAACATTGGGGTAAATTTTTCGATTTTCTCATCGATTTCAACAAGGCCTGGTGCAAAAACGCAGCAGTTCTCGTGGTTACTGTCTCTCAGGCAAAATTTGAAAGGAACAACAAGCCAAATCAGACCCATAGTTATGATACAGGAGCTGCCTGGCAAAATTTGGCTCTAGAAGGATCTGCTCGAGGATACGTTGTCCATGGAATGCAGGGTTTCGATTATGAAAAGGCAAAAAATTCACTGCAGCTTCCTGAGGATTATCAGGTAGAGGCTATGATCGCGGTCGGAAAAAGAGCTCCAGTCGATCAACTCCCTGCCGAAATACAGGGAAAAGAAGTTCCTTCTACGAGAAAATCGATCGATGAGATCGTGACGGAAGGGATTTTCCGGGGATAAAAAAATCGAGCAAGACTAGCGCCTTGCTCGATTCTAAATCATTGAATAAAAGAAGCTTAGAAGCTAAGTAAAGTTTCAACTTTTCTTCGTCGAGTAGTTCTTCGTCGAGTTCTGCGAACTTTAGGCTTAGCAGCAGTTTTTCTGCGCTTTCTTCTACGTGTAGTAGTTTTCTTAGCAGCTTTTCTTCTTTTTCTACGTGTAGTAGTTTTCTTAGCTGCTTTTTTTCTTCTTCTACGAGTAGTCGTTTTCTTAGCAGCTTTTTTTCTTCTTCTACGAGTAGCTGGCTTCTTAGCAGCTTTTCTTCTTTTTCTACGTGTAGTAGTTTTCTTAGCTGCTTTTTTTCTTCTTCTACGAGTAGCTGGCTTCTTAGTAGCCTTTTTTCTGCGTCGAGTTGTTTTTCTTTTAGCTGTCTTTCTTCTCGTAGTTTTTCTTCGAGTCGTCTTTCTCTTAGTTGTTTTCCGAGCAGCTTTTTTACGTCTAGCTGTCGTCTTTCTGCGTTTCATCGCCATTTTCTTCCTCCTTGTTTACCTAGATGGTATTTACAACTTCCAAGGACAAACCTTAAAATCCAATATCTACCTTACATTCATTAATATACATTATATTAATTAAAAAAACAAATTTCTAACAAAAATTGGTTTGAAAATCAAAATCAAAAATGTTATTATCCGCTTTAGAAATAATTCTCAGGCCGTTTTTTTAATTGAAAAAAAAGTTCATTTTTTTATCTGAATGATTGAAAAATGGCTTCAAATTCGACTCTATTTATTCAAAATATCATAAAATCAGATCGGTTTTCATCATTTTTAGATAGCTTCATTGTTATTAGATCTAACTATTTTTTCTTTCTAAATCCTTACAAATTCTAGAAGTTCTTAATTACCAAAATTTAAAGAGCTTAAAAAGAATAGGATAATTTCTCAGGTAGGCAAAAAATTCCCAGCTGAAAGAAGCTAGTTGAAAGAGGCTATATATAATAATGAAGAATCGGGGCAAAAAATAAGGGCTCTTTCTTCGGAAAGAGCCCCGTAGAGTTCCCTAGAAATAATGGATTAATCCAGCATTCCTATCGGCCTTTAGAATGCCAACGGCCTGCTACAGCTTTAAATGCTACACCAACGTATAGTCCAGAGACGCCGATGAAAAAGTAAAGAACTCTATCGATCCACATGCGTCCAAAGACATAGTCGACCAGATTGAATTCAAATACTCCCCACAGTCCCCAGTTGATACCGCCGATGATAAGTAGCAATAGTGCTAATTTATCGATGTTTTTCATATCGCAATTTCCTCGTGGTGGTAACTTAACCTTACAATTTGATTTGTGACAAAATTTAATTTAATCATCAAGCACTTTTTTGGTTTCTCCTCCCAAGATTTCTTTTTTTGACCTTTTTTCGACCTCTTGAAATCGGCTGATATCTGTTTTGAGGCGGGTCCTTTATTCGCCTTTGAATTTGCTAGATCTTGGTTCTTGTGGTACAGTTTACCCCGTTATGAAAAGGCAGTTAGCAGAAATCTTACGACCCAAAAGCCTGGATGAAGTTGTAGGACAGGATCATATTTTGGGTGAGGAGAGTCTACTTCGGAGGTGGATCAGTGAGAAAAAACCGGTATCGATCCTTCTTTATGGACCTCCAGGCTGCGGGAAGACAACCATCGCTTCACTGTATGCGGAAACTTTTTCCTACCCTTTTCTACCCATTAAGTGCTGTCGATACTTCGGTCTCCGAAATTAAGAAGATCCTTCATGAGGAAGCTTTTTTTCGTCAGCCAAAAATCCTCTTCATCGATGAGATCCATCGATTGAACAAGGCCCAGCAGGATCTCTTTCTTCCGTTTGTAGAAAAAAATGAGATGATCCTGATTGGAGCAACAACAGAAAATCCATCGTTCGAGATCAATAATGCCCTTCTATCCCGATTGAGAGTCCTCACTCTTCACCCCTTGAGTTCCTTTTCTCTTCAATTTCTCATAAAGCGGGCTGAAAAGGAGTTGCATTTAGACCTCCCTGAAAAAATCCGTGAGCTATTGATTGAATATTCCCACGGAGATGCGCGTCATCTCCTCAATTTACTGGAAAACCTTGAAGGGACTAAGAATTTTGATTTAGAGGCCATTGAAGCGCTTTTACAAAGACGCCTGGCCCTTTTTGATAAATCTCTGACGATGGACACTACAATCTCATCTCAGCGCTTCACAAGTCTGTTCGTGGATCCGATCCTGATGCAGCCTTATATTGGCTGGCTCGAATGCTTGAGGCAGGTGAAGATCCTTTGTTTCTTGCACGAAGAATGATTCGCATGGCCAATGAAGATATTGGGCTTGCTGATCCTCATGCTGCTTCCATCGCTCTAGAGGCTTGGCAAATTTATCATATGCTCGGATCTCCCGAAGGTGAGCTGGCTTTAGCCCAGGCTGTTGCCTATCTTGCTCTGGCCCCGAAAAGCAATCGGATCTATTCTGCTTTCAAGCAGGCGCAACAATGTGCGAAAGAGACCCATCATCTTCCTCCTCCCAAGCACATCCTCAACGCGCCTACCTACTGGATGAAGTCTGAAGGCTATGCCAAGGGATATGAATATGATCATGAAACTCCCCACCACTTTTCGGGACAGAATTATTTCCCGGACGGGATAGACAGAAAAAAACTGTATATTCCCCATGAGCTTGGATTTGAAAGAGAGATGAAAAAGAGAATGCAATATTTCGAAAAACTGAGAAGCGAGCTCAATTCCCAAAAGTAACCGAGTTTTGGGAGAGGCAGTCTACCCCTCCCATCAATAAGATTAACGAATAGTATTTTCTTTCCCTTCAGGGAATAATCTATTCTGATCTTCTAAGGAGAAGACTTTGTTGTCGTTTTTCTTGAAAGGAGGATTGGACTGCTCTTTCCCCTGGAAGACTCCATGTTTGGAGATCAGCACTTTCACTTTCCCTACCTCGTCGACGACGATCATGCTATTGGGCTTCCCACCGTGAATCAGAATTCCTTCGTTTCCTTGAGGACCTGAAATCAGTAGATGAGGTACTTTCTGCATCACGCCCAAAGCTGCAAGAGGTTCATTATGAGCTGCGAAGAATGCGATGCTCGGACTTGTTCCTCCTCGAATGATGGCAGCTGCCGCTCCTCTTTGATCGGCAAGGCCAAAGCCTGCTCCTCCATCATTGAGAACTGTCCAGGATCCTACGGTTTTATCGAGTTCATTTTTTAGAAAAATACCCGCCTGCTCCCCGCTTTTTACCATGAGAGAAGACTTCCCTTTCAGCTCGAGAGTAGGGTGTTCGCCGCCTGCAAGCTCGAACATCACGTCAGAGTTTTCACTCACCATTTGAATCAGAGGCTGCCCTCCTGCAAATCCAAGAATGATTTCACCTTTCCCATCGGACGATTTTATGGTGAGATGCTCTACCTCAAGGTTCTTATAGGCGCTTTTTCCAAAACTCATCGACATCAGTACAATCACGCAGATAGCACTGATCCCGATCAGACCGTTCATTATCCATTTTTTATTCATGCTTTCTCCCTTTTCGCAATCTTAACAAAACTTGTCAGAAAAGGTGAGTTGAGTTATCTTTCCAAGCGAAAAGAGATATAGGCCTTTCATTTTCCGTAGTTTAGAAATGGCATTAATGATGGAATTGAGCTCTTCCCGTAAGATCAAAATCAACCTTTCCGATTATGACTTCCAAAAGGATATAGAAAATCGCCTGCATATGGCGCATTTCTCAATTTCCGACACAGAGGTTTTAGAAGAAATTCTTTACAGTCCTCTAAAAGTCTCCATCGAAAAGCTGGCGCAAAGCTTGGAAGCCATGCCGCAAGACTTGCTTCCCATCTTGGAAAAGCTGAGCAAAACAGGCCTTTTAGCTCCTCAGGGAGACATGATCATTGTCGATAAGGAAATGCGTAAATACTACGAATTTCAGGTCCTCAAGTTTGATGATGACTTTAAACCCGATATGGAATTTTTGCAAGGCCTCCTCAAGAAGGTTCCCATTCATCTTTTACCTACCTGGTATTCCCTCCCCCGAACATCGAATAATATCTTCGAATCGATCATTGAAAAGTACTTACTCACTCCCCCCATTTACAAACGTCATGTGGAAGATATCAAAGCTCTCAATCCTATTTATGCTGGCATGATAGAAGATGTGTATGCTTCTCCTGACCTAAAGATCCGCTCACGCGACCTTCGTGACAAATACAATCTTTCCAGAGAAGAGTTTGAAAAGCATATGCTCTTTCTCGAATTTAGCTTTTCTTTGTGTCTCAGTTACAATCTTGTAGATGATCAATGGAAGGAAGTGGTTACTCCTTTTCATGAATGGAAAGAATATCTGTTGTTTCTGCGCCGAACGACCTTTTCATCCATTTCACATCCTGAAGAAGTTCAAGACAAGAAAGAAAACGAATTTGCCTTCATCAAAGATTTGATTGCGATATTGAACGTATTTGCAGAAGGTCCGTCAGATCTTAGGGACTCTAAAAAATGGGCTTCGATTCTGGGAACTGATGATTCAGCCTATGTCTCCCTTCTGTTGAAAAAACTGGAATTATTAAGGTTCATCGACAACGCAACATCTCTATCTCCAACAGGAGAGGAATGGCTCTCTATGGATTTTGAAAATAAATCCATTTTTATTTACCGACATCCTTCCAATCGTCTCCTTGAGGGAATTCCTGAAGAGATCTGTACTGAAAAGAACATTCGGGAGATTGAGAAAACCCTGAAACGATTTGTTCATGCCGGTTGGGTATACTTTGATGATTATCTAAAAGGAGCCATCATTCCTTTCAATTCCCATCCAGGCGTCTATCTGGAACGCAAAGGCAAGACCTGGCGTTATCACCTTCCTGAATATTCTGATGTAGAAAAGAAATGGATCCACGAGACAATCTTTGACTGGTTCTATGAATTGGGAATGATTGCTACAGGAACGCATCAGGGGCGTGATTGTTTCAAAATCACTCCTTTCGGACAGACCTTCCTGGAATCTTAGAGCTCCAGGATAAAGGTATACGCATGTTGATAACGAGGATCAGTAAGTCCCCGTTTTGTCAGAAAGTCGTAAATAGAAATCGCTGTAACTTTTTTTACTCGCTTCTTAAAGAGTTTTACCATCTGCTTTAAGCTAAGCTCGTTCCAGTAGTAATAACTTTTAGGTATGATTTCGTTTTCCTCATGAGGGAATATATTGAAGAAATCGATGTAAATTTTTTTGCGTGCGACACGACAGATTTCTTGAGCTGCTTTTTCAATGCCAGCGGAAGAGAAATGTTCAAAGAGATGCGACACTACTACATAGTCATAGGATTGATCTTCTGCATCAGCATAAAAGATGTTTCCCACTTCAAAAAAAGCATGTTTTTCTTCGCAGTTTTTTTGGGCGTTTTCGATGTTCTTGTAACTAAGATCGAAGCCCTTGTACTCGAGAAAAGAAGAGAGACCGTATAAAGCCATAAAACGATAATCGTTAGCCGAACCACAAGCAGGTTCTAAGACTTTGATCCGGGCTTTGTTTTCATTTTCCAGTGTTTTGGCCCAGCGTATCTGGAATTCATTCCACATTTGGGATGGGACTGCTTTTTCGAGAAGTAAAGAACTGGATCCTCCAAAATTGATCCCTAAGTACCGATCTTCTTCTTTTTTCAGAAGACGAATGATTTCTATACTGTTTTGAATTTCTTCTTCCTGAAGGGCTTTAAACTTATCTCCGAACAAAGCCTCCAGCAAAAAGTGCCGCTTCAAAACCCTTTGCATGTTACAAACTGGATTGTGGTAGCCGACAACCAGGTAGTTTTCTAGGATGTTGCTACTGTGTTCATTCCAATGTTTTTTCAGGAAAAAAGTCTCTTCTTCTAAGTCAGCCAATTGTGAAAATAACCTTCGGTTATATTTGTTTTTTTCTTATATAATCATATTCTTTTATTAGCTATCTGAACCTAATGACTTTCCAATTAACGAATATCCCCACTCTTCTCGTTCTGATCTTTTTGGAATTACTCCTCTCTAGCGACAATGCTCTTGTATTAGCTGTTCTTTCCAACTCATTAGAAAAAAAACAGAGGAAAAAAGCTCTCTTTATTGGAATGGGATCGGCATTCATTCTGCGAGCTGCCGGAATCCTTGCCATCACCCTCCTACTCGATTTTTATTGGGTTCAGATTCTTGGGGCCCTTTATCTGTTTTATCTTTGCTTACGTCATTTGCTACAGAAAGACAAACCTCTCAAAGAGAGAAAAAAGCAAAATTTTTGGAAGGTAGTATTAGCTATTGAGTTTACTGACATAGCCTTTGCTTTGGACTCCATTTTAGCTGCCGTTGCTTTCATCTCCTCCTATGGCTACTGCCGATGAGATCAACCCCAAGATTTGGATCGTTTATATCGCAGCTTTCATAGGAATTGTAGGAATCCGGTTTTGTGCCTCATTCATCAGTCAACTTCTCGATCGGTATCCCCGTCTTCCCCTGACAGCTCATCTGATTGTCGGCTGGATTGGATGTAAACTTCTTTTTGACGGTGTGATCCATGCTTTTTCCCTTTCTCCCCAACTCATGAAAGATTTTCTTCCCTTTTTCTGGGGTGTTCTTCTTGTTCTCTTTGGTTTAGGACTCACAAAAAAGCGAAAACCGACTATGATAAAAGACCATGAAAAAGAAAAAGAAGAATGACAACGAGCTGGTCAGTAACAGACGGGCCCGACACAATTACGAAATTTTAGAGACATTCGAGGCAGGCATAGCCCTGACAGGGACTGAAATTAAGTCCCTGCGCGCCCACTCCGGCTCTCTGCAGGATGCCTACATTGTGATTATGGGAGGAGAGCTTTGGCTGATCAATTCCAGCATTGCCCCTTATTCCCATGGGAATGTCTATAATCATGAAGAGAGAAGAAAACGAAAGCTTTTGATGCACCGCCGGGAGATCGAAAAACTGCAGAGTATCACTCAGGAAAAAGGACTCGCCCTTATCCCTCTTTCCCTTTATCTCAAAAAGGGCCGTGTGAAAGTGATGCTTGCTGTCGGCAAGGGAAAAAAGAAACACGACAAACGGGAATCTCTAAAGGAAAAAGAGCACAAGAAAGAGATCAGAAACTTATCCTAACTATCGAAGCTGAATCTTTTATTGAGATCGTTTCAAAGGATCTTGACAGGTCCTGAAAAATCACTTATCTTTTTTTCCATTCTGAACAGCCAGGTGATTCCATGAAAGCAGTGATTTCCAAATCCGATCTCGTTTCATTAGTTGGTAAAATCCAAAGCATTGTCTCTACGAAGCCCGCCATTCCCATTTTAAGCAATGTCTTGATCGAAGCTTTGGACGATCAACTCATTATCAGTGCTACAGACCTTACGGTCAGTATGAGAGCTTTCGTCGATGCGAAGATCATTGAAGAAGGGGCGACCACTTTACCGGCCCGCCGATTTTTTCAATTGATTCGGGAAATCACCTCTCCTCAAATCAAAATCACAACACAGACCAATGAGATTGCAGAAATCACAGCGGGTTCATCGACATTCAAAGTTCATGGAATGCACAAGAATGAATTCCCAGCTCTTCCCGATCTCAATGGCGCTCCCCAATTTTCCATTCCTTCTTCCCAATTCCGAGAAATGCTTTTCAAAAGCTCTTTTGCAGCCGCGCGTGAAGATAGCCGCTATGTTCTGAACGGGATTCTACTCAAAATCGAAAATCAGGTAGCTCATTTTACGGGAACTGATGGAAAAAGATTGGCCAAGACCCATACTTCTGTCGATTTGGATCCCTCTTTTCAGGGAACCTACATCTTCCCTCTCAAAGCTGTAGAGGAAATGACGAAGATGCTGGGTGAAGATGATACTCAAAGCTCATTGACCTTGATGCATGATAAAGTCTGTCTCGAAGCGGGCAACCTCACTCTTATGACCAAACTTCTCTCCGGACAATTTCCCGATGTGGAAAGAGTCATTCCCCAAGACCCCAAGATCTCCTTCCGTCTGCACAGAGAGGAGTTGATGTCGCTTCTTAGACAGGTCTCTCTCTTCACAACCGATACTAGCAGCTCTGTAAAATTCACCTTTGAGACGGGAGCGCTTCATCTCTTGGCTGAAAGTTCAGAGATCGGAGAAGGAAGTGTCAGCATGCCTGTCGATTATTCAGGCGAGACATTCACCGTTGCCTTCAATCCTTACTATTTTCTCGATATTTTACGCCACAGTCAGGATGAGACGGTCCTTTTTTCCATTGAAGATCCCTATAACCCAGGCCTCATAACGGACTCTACTTCATCCCTTTTCGTCATTATGCCGATGAGGCTGCCTGTATCCTCAACAGCTAACGACGATGTACCTGAAAAGCCTGCGCTTACGTAATTTTCGCAATTACGCTGATGCTACGATCGAATTTTCTCCCCAGCTGAACCTTTTCTGCGGGAAAAATGCCCAAGGGAAGACCAATCTTTTTGAGGCCATTTCTTTTCTAAGCACAGGAAGATCATTTCGTACCGCCCAATTGCGCGACCTCATCATGCATGGAGCCCCCTCTTTCTTTCTGGAAGCTGTCTTTGAGAAAAACAGCTTTGAAGAAACCCTGAAGATCTATTACGACGGCAAAGCCAAAAAGATCGAGTATAATGCAACCCAGCTCCCCTCGTTCAATCACCTCTTTGGAATCTTGCCCTCAGCAGTATGCTCTCCTCAAGATCTTTTCTCCTTTGCCTCATCTCCATCCCAAAGGCGCAGATTCTTAAATCTCCACCTCGCACAGCTCGATCCCCTATATGTCTATCATATGACCCGGTTCCACCGGGCGATGAAACAAAGGAATGCTCTCTTAAAACGAAAGACAGAGTCGACTCTCGACTGTTTCGAGCAGGAAATGGCAGCGAGTAGTGAATATCTTCTGGAAAGACGAAAAAAGATGGTCGCTGATCTACAAGCCCCCATCGAACAGTTCTTTGAGGAGTTTCCTGAACAATTCGTGATCCAATACCGATCCACCCTTTCTTCCAATAAGAGTTTTATCGAACAGTGGAAAAAGATGCGTGCTAAGGAACTTGGCATTGGATACACGATACTCGGTCCCCATCGTGATGATCTCATCCTGCAACTCGATCAAAAGCCGATGAAGGACTTTGCAAGCGAAGGACAAAAAAGATGCTGCATCTCAGCCCTTCGTTTTGCCGAGTTCCATCGCCTATCTCAAATGCTCGATGAAAAAGCGATCCTTTGCATCGATGATCTGGGAACGCATATGGACGAGACCAGACAAAAGCTTTTGAAAAAGTCTCTTTCCTCCCCTGCCCAAATCTTTGTCACGACGCCTTTGAAAAATCCTTCTTGGGAAGGAGGGGTATTTCACATCGAAAAGGGTAAGATTCTCAATAGCCTAAGTATTTCCTAAGGGAAAAATCTTCAATTTATAACATTCCTAACCTCGGAAATTTGGTGACAAAATCGAAATATAAATTTTTCTTTAGGAATCTCTCTGCTTGGGGGATATGAATTCGTTATGGTATAGTTAGTGGCAAAAAGGAGAATTAAGATGACAAATATAAATATCTATTTCGGACCAGTTGCTTCAGTGATGGGGATAGGCGGTATAGCATATGGTGCTATGGGATTATCTAAGGCAAAAAGCTGGCAAGATGCTGCTTTATCAGCTACCCTAATAGGAGTTGGGGCCATTGCAACCTATGTAGGCTACATAACTATAGAATTTTCGCTTCAAATGACTGCCCTGTCAGAGTCAGAATTATCGCTTCCAAAGACTGTCCAGTCAGACTCAGAACCTACTATAGATCAATCGGGATCAGAGGAAAAATCTTCTTCTATCAATATTTTTGAGGCTCCTAAAGGCACCATTTTTGAATAGGGAAAAGAAGAAGAACTTCAAAAGGCAAATCAAGCTATTGGAAAAGGCTCTACGTCTGAATGTTTGACCGTCATACACCTGAAGCAACTCTTGAACTTGCCAAAGACTAGTCATTGCGCTTTTCGATTTAAACGTAGTTTCGAGTCATTTTCTTGAAATTTGAAGCAGATTGGATAGGCAAGTAATATCCATTTAAATTAGGCGATAGAGTCTTTTTGACTGCCAAAGTGATATGATAGTCATGGCCATTGATTTTTGGAGAAAGGCCATATTTTTGTCTTAATAATTCGAGTTCAGGACAATCAATAGTTAAAAACCAAACGCGTTCCATCCCCTTCCATCCATCCGGTTGAACACTATAACAGCCCGTAATGGAAAAATCTATTTCGTGCCCCAGTTCTGCTATTTCTCCTATCAATCCATTCTCTTTTGCTTCTCTCGCAAGAATAACGCTTACGTGGGCTCCATATAATCTCTCGCCAAAATAAGGAGGTAAATCTATCCCATCTGCATGAATTAGAGGATAGAGTTCATAGATAAAGTCATCAGGAAGATCGATGTAAAGAAATCCTCTTGCATCCTGCTTTAATGTACCAGTCAAAGAGAAATGGTGAAGGGCATATTCGATGATTTCCAATGTGTTTTCAACTTCTTGAACCGGGTTAGGAACAGTCCTTAATGGAAAGGGCTCTGGTTTATCTTGCAAGCATTTTCCAAAGGAACGGGGCAAAGAGTAAAATCGGCCTTCATTCTCTTTAGAAGAGCTTTGTACTTTATATGGATAAGAGATAGTTATCATAAAAACCTTCTTCTTTTTTTTTAATTTTATTGTTTTGGAGGGGATTATAACAATAGTTAAAGAAAAGGCAATTATAAAAAGTATTTTTATAATAATTCTCGATTTATTCTCTTTTCGCGTTGTGGTGCTTCCTAAGAGAAATCTTCAACTTTTAACATTCTTAAAACCAAAAATTTGTAGATAAAATCGCAATATAAATTTTTTCTTATCTCTATTTGATCTGGGGAAAATCGGATAAGGAATAAATATTGATCATTAATTTGACAAATATTTTTGATCAATCAATAGTCAAAAACTATGAAAAAATGTTCATTCCTTCTCGTTATCTTCAGTACTATTTTTTTATTTGCTCAAGGCAATCGATTTGAAAAACCGAAAGACTGCATAACAGACTACGATTACCGTTTTGCATTAAAGCATCGGGAAGAAAGAGGAGTTGGATATCAGAAAGGATACTCGACCGCACAGATTTATTTAAGCAATCTCTGGAGAAGCAATTGCCAACCATTCTTGGTCTTTACCGATGTACGATTTCATGTGTTCAACGATGCACGCTTTGCATGCAATGCAGGTGTCGGAACAAGGCTTCCTACTTATGAAGATCGCTGGATCTTTGGAGCCAACCTCTATTATGATTACAGGCAGTCAAAACACTTGAAAACCCACCAAGTGGCAGGCGGTGTCGAAGTATTGAGCAAATGGGTTGATTTCCGTGTGAATGGATATGGTCCTGTAGCTTTTAAGAGAAGAGCAGGCCCTTTTGTATTGGAGCGTCTTGCAGGGAATAATATTTTCCTGAAACGAAGACTTGATTTTGCTTTTCCCAGCATACAGGGTGAAATTGGATTTCCTATCCCCGGCGCTGAGATCATCAACCTCTATGCAGCACTCGGTCCCTATTACCTGTTCAACACAAAAATTGAATGACGGTATTGGCGGATCATCAGGCAATACATGGGGTGGAAAAATAAGATTGAAAGCCCAGGTCTATGAAGGAATAGGACTGGGAATCGATTATACGTTCGATACCATTTTCCATTCCAGAGTTCAGGGATATGCCATCTTCAGCTTTCCTATTGGTCCAGCAAATACCCGCAAGGGAGGCTCTACTTGGAAGAGAAAATATACAGATACAGGATGCCAGCATGATGCTCTTGCCATGGCCATGTTGAATCAGGATGTAGAGAGAAATGAGATCATCCCTGTTATCGAGAAAAAACAAAGCGACATTCCTCTCATCAATCCAGTAACGGGACTTCCCTTTAACTTCATCGTCGTGAACAATCTTTCCAGCAGTAGTGGAACTTTCGAAGATCCATTCGGTACTCTTGCTGAAGCTCAGGCTGTCGCAAGTCCTAATGACATCACATTTATGTCTTTCCAGGCGATGGAACGACTACGGGATACGAGAGCGGCTTCATTATGTCTCCTGGACAAACCTTTGCGGGCTCTGGTCTTGACTTGCCATTGAATGGATTTGTCTTTCCTGCCCAAACACCAGGGCAGCTTCCAAAAGTGACAAAGACAGCAGCTGACGGTGCAGCCATTGTTGTAGCAAACAGTACTCTTGTTCAGGGAATTGAGGTATTCAATCCCAACCCTGCTTCGACTTCAGGAATTACTGGTACAGGCGTCTCCAATGTAACCATTATGAATAATATTGTCCGATCAGCGCAAAATTGCGTGAATTTTCTGACAGGAGGAAATTCAAATATAAACGTCACAAACAATATTGTAATTGGTGGAAACGCGGCCTTTGCAACTGGTTGTGTTAGTTTGACCGGTGTTTCAGGAACTTGCAATGTTTCGAACAATGTAATGCAGGACACGAAGAGTGCTATCACTGTATCTCAGGGAGGAACTGACAGTGGTCTTTTCTCATTCATGCATAACGATTGCATTACATCGGGCAATCCATTTACAGGTATTGACATCGCAATGACGACAAGCGCTTCCAATACCTTCAATATTTCAGATAATGTGATTGATGGAGGTGCTGGCTTCCCATCGTTCTCTTTTGTAAATACGGGAGGAGGTACAGGAAGGCAAAATCTTACCTCTGTGGATAATACGTTTGGAGGAATGCCTCTTACTGTCGCAAATACAGGTCCTCATCCTGTATGCATGAATATGAGAAACACGACATGTCCCGGCGGGTTTGACTTGCATAACCTGGGAGCCGGAACGTTTACAATACAAGCCCCTTCACAAGCAGCCTTTGAAGCATCGAATTTCGGTGGGCCGTTTACCTATGCCCCTGGAGTAGGCAGCTTCACCTTCTCTACGATTTGTCCCAAGCCTGAAAAAGAATTATTTTTTGAATAGATCGTCTGCTGGACGTGTTTTGAATTGGTCCAGGTAACCAAAGTCTAGATATTCTACCCATCGAGAGACTTTGTCTTCGCGGAACTCAAAGATACTTACAATAGGTATTTCTATCCACTTTCCCTCAACCTTCCAGATGTCCTTTCGTTCTATCCAGACAGTATTCTCTGATTGTACTGTTCTGGTAACTTCCCCTTTTCCATCTTCTACCCATTGAAAGAAAGCATCGAGGAGTCCTTCGAATGTAGCAGCGCTTTCGAATTTTTCCTCGGGACGGGCTGGAAGTTCAAAGACGAAATCTGAACATAAAAAATGAAGAACTTTCCTTTTATCTCTTTTGCAAAGAGCTTCGACAAGCTCCTTAACGATATCTGTTAAACCCATAATCAAAATCCATTTAAATCTTCGAGTTATTTCTTGTGGAGATCATCTCCAGGACGTGTTTTGAACATGGTTCATGTAGCCAAAGTCCAGAGATACTCTACCCAACGAGAGATTTTGTCTTCACTGAACTCAAAGATACCTACAATGGGCACTTCTACCCACTTCCCCTCGATTTTCCAGATATCTTTTCGTTCTATCCAGACCGTATTGTCTGATTTTACTGTTCGAATGATCTCTACTTTCCCATCTTCTGCCCATTGAAAAAAAACATCGAGTAGCCCTTCAAGTTGAGCAGCGCCTTCGCGCTTTACCTTCAGGGCGGGCCGGATGTTCGATAACGACATCTGAGGCAAGATAGGAGAGAGCTTTCTTTTTATCTCTTTGGCAAAGAGCTTTTACGAACTCTTCGACAATACCAACTAAACCCATTTTCAGAATCCATTTAAGTCTTCGAGAAATTCGAGATAGTTTTTTCCCAACTCGAAGTCACTCTTTTGTTTGTGTTTTTTTGCTTTGAAAAGTTCGATGAACTTATTGGCAAGGACCTTGCCCAGCTGCACTCCTTCCTGATCGAATGAGTTGATGTTCCAGATGAATCCCTGGAAGGCAATCTTGTTCTCGAAGTATGAGAGAAGCGATCCGACTGTTTCAGGTGTGAGGCGCGCACCTAAAAGAAGGTGGTTTGACCGGTTTCCTGAGAAACACTTGTTGGGATTGTCGCTTTTCTGACCGATGGCTAACGCGACAGATTGCGCGAGAAGATTGGAGAGGAGTTTTTCTTGGGAAGTCGTATCCTGGATCTCCAAGTCTTTGCTGTATTGGGATTCTTTGAAACCGATCAGTTCTACTGGAACGACAGTGGTGCCTTGATGGATCAATTGGTAAAAGGAGTGCTGCCCATTGGTACCCGGTTCTCCCCAAATGATCGGTCCTGTTTCAAAATCAACCGTCCCACCTTTCTTCTCGATATGTTTTCCATTCGATTCCATATCCAGTTGCTGCAAATGAGCCGGGAAACGGAGAAGAGCTTGAGAGTAAGGGATGATGGCAACGGTTGGAAGGTGAAGAAAGTTTCGGTTCCATATTCCCAATAAAGCGTTAACAAGCGGCAGATTGACATTCATGTCCTTTGAGAGAGCGATCTTGTCCATTTTGGATGCGCCCTTAAGAATTTCCAAAAAGCCATCGACGCCAAGGACAAAACTGAGCATCACTCCGCCCACCATCGAAGTGACGGAATATCTTCCTCCGATGTAATCCCAGATGTAAAAAGAAGCGCGGTAGCGGGATGGATCGTCCATAGGACTCCCCTTGCCGGTAACAGCGATGAAGTGGTCTTTCGGATTGAGACCTGCGTTGCGAAGTCGTTCACGGACGAGCTCTTCATTGGTCAGTGTCTCCAAAGTAGAACCAGATTTAGAGACGACGACGAACAAAGTCTTGGAAAGATCTACATCATTGATGACCTGAGTAGCATCATCGGGATCGACATTTGAAATAAAGTGTCCTCTTCGATGTTCTTTATGAAAGGCATGACATGCGATCGTCAACGCTCTGGGCCCCAGGTCTGATCCACCGATTCCGATTTGCACAAGATCTGTGAAATCCTTTTTATCGATCTCTTTCATAAAAGAACGAAGCTTTTCGATCTCGTCCCAAGCGAGCTTGGATGCTTCCCGGGCTGCTTTTGCCTGATTCTGATCCTCGAAAAAATCCCTCATTGCTGTATGAAGGACCATTCGGTTCTCACTTTCATAACCTTCGATTTTGTTGATGACCTCGCCTGATTGCATATCGTGCATTTTCTTCAGTACATGGGCCTCAGCTCCTAAATCGAAGAGGGCCTGCATCACATCATCGGTTACTCTTTCTGTCGCAAAAAGAAGCTTGAAGCCGCAGCCCTCGGCCTTCATCTTTTCCATCCGTTCTTTGGAAAGAATACCTTCTTTGGTCAGGTCAATGGGGTTTTCACAAAACTGTCTGAGTCTTTGAACATTGGAATATTGCTGGAACTGAGTCATAGGCCTTTTTCCTTCTTTTTTTTGAAAATGGCACAAACCCTCTCCCATGACAAGAAATTTTTAAACCTAATTTAGAAAGGAATTGATTGAGGAAAACCAGTCAATTAGGTAAATTTATGCGCAATTGCAATGTCTATATGCATTTTTCGGGGCATAGCGCAGCTTGGTTAGCGCGACTGGTTTGGGACCAGTAGGCCGGGGGTTCGAATCCCTCTGCCCCGATCCTCTATAAAGCTCTTAAAAGATACTTCAGAACTCAGATTTAAACTCTCTTCTTCAAAGATTACCCATCCCCCTGCTGCACAGAATCCTTCAAGCATCCTTTTAGGGATTTCTTGAACGGGGCCTTTTGGTATGAGAATGAAATCGAGACCATCCCACATCTCTGAGATAAAAGCTTCGCAAATGATACGGAAAGGAATGTGGGCATCTAAAAGCTGATCGAAAAGTTTTTCCATGTAGGAAACTTTGAAATGCTCATCGGCAGGTAGGCAAACACCGACTTTTTCTTCTTCCATTTGCTCGGGAATATTTCTCTCTCCCATCCATCCGGTGGAGTAGGCATCGGTATTCCAACCCATCGAAGTAAGAGCACCATCGGAAACGACAAAAAAATGTTCCCATCTTTCCTGTGAAAGAACAAAGGATGACCTGGCAAGAGGAGAGTCACTGGCATCCAGGAATGCAAAAAGTGGGATTTCATCAGGAATTCTGTGAGAGAAAAGCCTGAGATAATGGATCAGAACTTCCGTGCAGAAAAGATATTGTTCCTTTCTTTTCTTTTCCTTTTTCCACTTTTCAAAATTCTCTTCCTGGTTCTGTGTCCATAGAAATCCTGAAGAAAGGTCCATTGTTCCCCGATAAAGACTGACTCCTAGAGTTTTTGCTTTAAAATGGGGCCAAACTTCTTTTGTAAAATGGTCTACGGCGATTTGGAGGGAATAAAAAGTCAGCTCATCTTCAAAGTCAAATTCCTGTTGCGCGATTCCGAAGTCAAGATTCCACAGGATCCATCCTCCCTGCTCGATCATTTTTTCAGCGCGTTGCATCTCTTTTTCCCACTGAAGGTCTTCATGGATTTGAGAAGGAAGCGTAATAAGTGCAGAATTGAAACCATGAGGAAGAATATCACCAGTCCCTTCATAGATCAGAGGAGTGAACATCTTTTGATCTACATAGAGAAATCTATGATCCCAGTGCAGCAGCGGTGGTTTCTCTTCGTTTATTTCCATTTTGTATTTCCTTCTGAAAATCTAAATAATAAATATCCCGTCCCAGATCTTTCCATAATTTGTAGAAATAGGAAGTGCCGAACTCGGGCCATTCAGATACGTAATAGGGATTTTGAAAGGACGGATTCCAAGTGTGGTTTCCCATCACCTCTTCCACCATTTGATCCCGATAGGTCGTATCGTCTGTGACCAGAGTCAGTTTTCCTGCTGGCTGGGACACCCTTGCCATCTCTTCAATAAAAGATTCTTGGATCAGTCTGTGTTTGGCGTGCTTCTTTTTTGGCCAGGGATCGGGAAAATTGACATAGATCTGGTTGATGCAGTCAGCCTGCAGATAATAACGGGTAAAAGTTAGGGCCTCTCCAAAGACGACAAATAGATTTTTTAGATTTCGGTTTTGCGCTTTCGCCCAGATTTTCTTGGCCCGGTCGATTCTGATTTCGACGGCGATCCAATTTTTGTCGGGAGCTTCCATCGCTCTTTCGATGATCCACTGTCCATTACCGCTACAATATTCCAAATTCACATCATTTTTGTTTCCGAAAAGATCTTTCAATTCAGGCATCGAAAATTCAGAATGCTTTTCATAATAGGCTGGAACATATAGTAATCCGTCCAAAAGACAGGGATGCCTTTCTTCCCAGGAACAAGGAAGTTGTAGATCTTTGGGTTTCATGCTTCTGATTGCTACTTTCATCCAGGATGAATCGGTAGATTATAGGAGTGGACAGTTTTCCTTGCACTATTCTATTTTAAATTGCTATGTTCGGTTCGAGACCGTTTCGCTATGGTTTTACCTTCGAGAATGGAGAAATAGGAGTCCGTTCACAATGAAAAAAAACATTTTGATATTTTTTCTTTTCCTTCTGCCCTTTGCTTTGATGGCACAGGCAGAAGCCCCAAAGACAGTTCAACCGACAACGATCGAACAACCTCTTCCCCACACTCCTCCTCAGGTGAAAAAAAGCTCAACACTTGATCTCAAGCAGGTATTTTCTGCTGCTCCCATCATTTACTCTATGCTGTTCATTATGTCGGTGATGGCACTGGTGATCTGGCTTTACAGTCTGATTACCTTTCGTTCCAAAGACCTTATGCCCGATGCTTTTCTTTCTAAAATACGAGAAGATCTCCTGGATCAAAAATACGATGAAGCTCTCACATTTTGCCAGGCGGAAAACCATCTTATGGCCCAGATTGTGGGCTCTGGAATCAAGGTTCGGAAGCATGGTCCCCAAGTAATGGTCGACACGATGAAGTCAGAGGGAAAAAGATCGGTTGCCGGATATTGGCAAAAGCTCTCCCTTCTCAATGATATTGTGATCATTGCTCCGATGCTCGGTCTATTGGGAACTGTGATCGGAATGTTCTATGCTTTTTATGATGTGAACCGTTCTATCGAGAGCATTACCTCTCTGTTTGACGGTCTCGGCATTGCTGTCGGAACAACTGTTGTCGGTTTGATTGTATCGATCATTGCGATGGTTTTTGCAACGACTCTCAAGTACCGGATTGTTAAGTCACTTTCTCTTGTAGAAAATGAAGCCGTTTCTCTCAGTAGCATGATTGAAGCCAAACAGCAAAAAGCCTATTCTGCAAAAAGTTTAAAGGACTGATAGCCTCATGGACCTGATACCGGAAGAAGAGCTCAATCCCAAGACCTCATTCAATTTCGCTCCTATGATCGACTTTCTTTTTCTGATGCTTGCGCTCTTTGCGACGCTTGCTGTTACCCGAGCCACCTTATTCGATACCCAACTCAGTCTCGCCCAACTAAAACCGGAAACAGGAGCTGAACGGATCCATTCCAAAGAAGACCTCCATCAAATCAACCTCAGCATCAGTGATTTTGGTGAATATAAATGGATCACAGAGATTCACTCCTATCCCATGGACAATGTTCAGAAGATTCAGCAGGAGATTGCCAGGCAATACTCCATCGGCATCCTGCCATCGGACAAAACAAAAACCCAGGTACTCCTTCATATCGATAAGAAGGCGCCCTGGGATCCTATTGCTCAAATGATCTTTGGGATTCGTGAGATCGGTTTTGAAGTCCATCCGATCTACGAACCCCTTGATGAAAAGGCTGCTCTTTAGCCTTTTGCGTCTACTTGCTGCAGATTTGCTGCAATATTTTCTCTTGTTACACCGGGTACTTTTGCAACGTCTACCGCATATGTTTCTAGAGCAGCAGCTTGATCTCTAAGTCCATACCTACGCATCGAGACAACCATTTGGATCAAGTCATCCTTGGTGACTTGTCGGTCAAGATGTCCTGAAAGAACACCTCTATCGGATTGGGTTAGGCCCATAGCTTTAACTGTTTCATTATAGACGACACTCAATAATCTTTTTCCTTGGAGGTTCTCTGAGATAGTCCGTGCTCCTTTCTTATTAGTATGTCCGAAAAGATACTTAATATTATCGATGATTGCAGAAGGACCTTGAGATAGAATTTCCGCTATGGAACCGTTGTTATAATCCCCTGTTGCATAAGCTTTGAGGGCAACCAGAGGGTGTATATTAGTGTAGAAGGTTTCGAGTACAGTATCTTGGTTACTGCGCCAGAGGCGGCCGATGATCGGATCCGCAACATAATTTAGTAGTCCCCATCCAAGTGATATATCAGCCGCTAATTCCACTTCACGATGTGGAAAGGAATAACCTCGATCTTCTTCAGTACACACAGAAGGAGCTCCCAGGACATATGGATTTGAGTCAGGTGTAGTAGTTGCGGGCATGAAATAGGGAGCAACGTATTTTGATGTCAAATAGAGAGCAGCCCCACCTACTAAACCAACTTTAGCGAAAAAACCGCATACTTTTTGGCCCATATTCCGTTCTCTTGATTGTTGAACCTGGTCTAACTCATGGTCAGTGATTGTTCTTCTAGAAACTGTAGTCATATTATTACCTCATTATGAGGTAAATTAATTGATGGTATTATAATCAAATAATTAGTTTAAGTAAATGAAACTTTTATTGCTAATTACCAACTACTTATAATAAATAATTTTATTATATGATTTGACTATATTAAGAAATCGCTTTATATTGAAGGACAGGGACTTAGGTCATGAAAGACGCACTTTTAACCATTTTACGCTCAAAGGATACCGACCCGGCAGCCTTCCGGAAAGCGACCCATACGCTCAGCGATCTCATCGCGGCCGAGATTGCCTCAGAGGCTGAGGAGGCCCCTCAGGAGGGTTCTCACCACGAACGGAAAGGTAGAAGGATCGAAGCTTTTAAGGCCTCCCATTCTGATTCCTATTCTTCGGGCAGGAATGGCGCTTCTCCCCTCTTTTCTTCACTTTTTCGATACGGCAAAGGTCGGATTTATAGGGATTCGGCGGGATAAAGAGGCTAAACCGATCATTTATTATACTCATCTTCCCAAAATAACATCTGAAGATCACATTCTGGTCCTCGACCCGATGATTGCGACTGCGGGAAGTACCTGGCGACGATCCGTCAACTTATCGATGCTGGAGCCAAAGAGGAAAAGATAACCGTTGTTGCTATCTTGGCAGTCCCTGAAGGAATCGAAGCTCTTGAAGAGAAATACCCGAATGTCCTTTTGCATATCACCCAAGTCGATGAAGGGCTCAACGATATCAAGTACATCGTTCCGGGGCTCGGAGATTTCGGAGATATGTATTACAATACAGTCTAGAGCTGGCGGGGAAGAGCCTTGTTTCTGTATTTTGGTTTGCTTTTCTTCATCAGTCCCTTTTGATTCAGAATCCTGTCGGGAAGGACCATGGTACGAAAAGCATACAGATCCCTTTTCAGCTTCATGACCATTTGAATATCGACGGCATGCTTGATCTGATAGGAAATGACGAGCATGTTGTGTACGAGCTTCAATTTTTCATCGACATCGGGATCTTTTGGTGAAATCCTCTCCTGCAAAAAATATCCAGACAAGATGCTAGCAACATCATCTGCATAATGGGCTTTGTCCATGATCTGCAGAACCAGCTGATTTCTCATCTGGTTGGTCTGTGCTGGATTCATGCTGATTTCCTTGACGATCTGCTCAAGGGACATCAGATCTTCGTCAAGGTGACAAAAGACATCGATGTCTTTTTTCTGCGTCAGATCATCACATCCGCAAAAGAGCGATGAAGCTGAAATAAGAGCGACAATAAAGAGTATCTTCATGTTTTCTGAGATACAAGGCCTTCAAATAATATTAAAGCCTTTTTACAGCTTCAACTTTCATTCGTTGAACCTGAAAAGTAATTTCCTTTCGGTCAATCTCTCCCATTTTCTCTTGATAAAGCCTAGTAACTTCGCTCAGAAAATCTTCTTTTCTTTCTTTAGGAATAGGAGTCAGATAGGGAAACCATTGGCTCAAAGATTCTTTAAAAGCCTTCTGGGATGGAAACTCATGAAGAATTACTTCTACATCAATGGCTACCGGATCTAGAAAGGCATCTTTTAGTAGTTCTTGGTATTCATCTTTTTCGAAGAATCTCCATCCCGACGAGAACCCCTTAAAATATCCACTCCATTTCCCTTTTGCCATCACAGTTTTGACTGCCTCTTGCATTTCTCTTGGAAGTCCCATAGGGATATCAATGATCATTCTCCCCTTTTTTTTCAGAGATTGGTAGATTCCCTGAAGGGCGGTTTCCTGATTCGGAATCCACTGCAAAGTTGTAAATGAAACGACATAGTCGAATGACTCTTTGAAGGGAAGGTTCGTTGCATCCTGCACTTCAAAAAACAGATTTTCACTCTCATATTGCTTCTTCGCAAATTCGATCATTGAAGGAGAAATATCTACTCCTACGACCAAGCCTGCTTTCTCAGCGATCGAAGCTGAAATTTTCCCATCCCCACATCCTATGTCCAAAACGGTCTCCCATCCTTCCCAGATAATATGGGAAAGAACATGATCGACTGCAGCATGAAGTTGTTCCTGGGAGTGGTCATGATAGTCCTTTCCATCCCAATGAGTCTTCTTATGGTCTACTTTCGCAAAAAGACTTCCCAAAACAAAGAATGAAGTCAAAAATTTATCCATCGTCTACCTCGAAGTCTTTGAAAGAATGTACTTATTCGCAATTTTTTGACAAACGTTCGTTTCCACAAAATTTCTCTTTCAGTATAATAATGGCCTTTCTGTGCCCAGGTGGTGAAATTGGTAGACACGCTAGATTTAGGATCTAGTGCTGCAAGGCGTGGGGGTTCGAGTCCCTTCCTGGGCAATTTGAGAAGGTTTGAGGGGAAGCTTCTGCGTTACTTTTCCTCGTGAATACATTCGTATGCATTTCGGGAAAGACCTTTGAATCTTCCAACTCAAACCCTCTCAAATCTTATCATCAAGTTTTTTGCCCAGGTGGTGGAATTGGTAGACACGCCAGATTCAGGTTCTGGTTTCCCTTGGGATGTGTAGGTTCGAGTCCTATTCTGGGCAATTAAAGAAAGTTTTGATGAAATATTCGGCGTTTCTCTTTCTCACGAATGCGTTCGTATGCGCCTCAAAAGAGACCTTGAATCTTCAGTTTCTAATCCTCGGTGATTGCCCTGATCGAGCAGGGAGCAGATTGCAATTTGAAAACAAGGCCTCATTATTGGTCTGAGACGGAAAATTGGGATGATAGAGATTGGTCGGCTTGGGCCAGTGTGTTGGACTGAAGTCTCCCCGGTCAGGTTATCTCGCTCCTGTGGCAACTCCATTTGCCATTGTGCAACGCTTGCATCCTGGCTCAGATTCCTTGAAAAAATACTTGCAAGAGGAGGGTGGTAACGTGAAGTCTGTTATCCAGGAATCAGAGTGGGTACATCCCAGAGAAGCTATCTAACTAGATGATGTAAACAGTGTGCTTGAAGCCTTTGTAGACGATCTCTTTCTCAGGCTTCAGACCCTTTCGTTCGGCAACACGTTGGGAAGGTTTGTTCTCGAGACGAACGAGGGAGATGAGGCGTTTAAAGCCTTTGGCTTTTAGGTACTCTTCTACAGCTTTGGCAGCCTCAGTAGCAAGACCTTGATGCCAGAATTTCCGGACAAAGAGATAGCCGATCTCAAATTCCTCCTGCCCATCGATGTCGGGATGAAAGTGAAGGCCGCAGATGTCTACGAACTCCCCTGTTTCCTTGAGATGGCAGGCCCACATTCCTGCGTCGTATTTTTGGTAGTTGGTCTGGGCTCTTTCAATCCAGGCTTTGGCATCTTCTTCGTTGTACATGCGGGGATAATATTGCATGGCAACAGGATCAGAGAAGATCAGCATGAGGTTGCCGATATCTTCATGAGTGAGTTTGCGGAGAGTCATCCGCTCTGTTTCAAAGACAGTGTCTGTCGTAATGGGAAGGATTTTATGGTTTGATTCCGTTTCTTTTCAATGGAATCATTTCCTGGCGATCCAGATCACAAGATTGATGATGATTGTGAGAATAATACTGATGACAATTGAGGTGACGATGGGAAAATAGAGAGAAAAGCGCTCTTTTTTGATCGCAATGTCTCCGGGCAGTTTTCCCACCGGTATCCCTATTTTGGCTCCTCCCCAAAGGATGAGTCCCACGACGGCGACTGCGAGCCCCATAAAAATAAGCCATTTTCCCACGTAAGTCATTTTGCTGCTGCCTTTTTGTTCCCTGATAGAAGGATGACTAAAGAACCTCCAATGATGACCAGGATTACTCCAATCAAAGTTAGAATAGTAGGTGCTTGATGCCAAAAGATCCACTCAAAAAGCCCTGCGAAAATAACGGATGTATATTGGAAAGCTCCTACATCATGTGCTTCAGCGCATTGATAGGCTTTCACGATGAATATTTGAGTGAGGACAAAGCTAACTCCTGCCAGAGATCCGAAAATCCATGTTCTTATGGGAGGCGCCTCGGCGCGAAGAAAAGAAAGGGAATCATCAATAGGGCGCCGAAGAGGAAAAAATAAAAAATGATCCGATTGCCAGGCTCTGTCGTGGTAAGAAGCTTGATCTGAATGAATGCGAGAGCAAGAAAAAAGCCTGATGCGAGTCCCAGAAGTCCCCTACTTCTTTGAAGATGTCACATCGGTCGGTTTCAGAATCAGAACCACTCCTATAAAGCCAACGACAACAGAGAGCCAGATCTTCCAGCTCACTTTGGACTTTAGGAAGAAGATTGAAAGGAGAGGGATGAATAGAGGGGTCGTATTGAAGAGAAGTGTTGCATCCAACAAGGGAATCGAATGCATGGCCCATATGTATAAAAGAGTCGCCGCTACACCAAAAAATCCACGAAAAAAGTGACGTATGATTCGTTTTGTTTTTAAGAAAGAGGGCTTTTTCCACATGTAGAATGCGTGGAGAATAAAAGCAGAAAGATAGGCGATGAAGGTGACCCAAATTTTTGAACCACTTTCGCCCGCTACTTTCAGCAAAATACCAAAGACCGCAATGAAGAAAAAGGCGATGATCATGAAGATCGAGCCTTTGACTAGATTATGCTTTGGAGCCATTGATACATCTCTAGTTCAAAATGACTTCAAAGGGATTTCTTGACAATCTCTAAGAGCTTTTATATGGGAAGGAAAAGAAGAGGTCTATTTATGGAAGAGAAGTCTTACAAGGGAATCAAGGGATGGATGGTCGTATTGATCATCAATCTGATCCTATTTGGATTTGTGTATATCAATGGAATCACCAATCTCATACTTTCCAATTATGCTCCAGTAAGAGATTGGGGATATGCCGGATACTTGCTCGATGCTGGAAAATGGTTCAGCCTGATCAGTGAGGTTGTCTTGCTTCTGGTTCTTCTGTGCCTCTTTTTCCTGATCGCTTACAAAAAGGCTCTTTTCAAGCCTTGGTGCATCATCTTTTTCATCCTTATTTTTTGTTTCAAACTCATTCTAAGCATCATGATTTTTCAGGTATCCCCTGGCTCCCCCGTTCTGGGTTTTGCTGCAGTCGATCGCCTATGTGGTCAATACGGGTGTGCTGGCTTTGTTATGTGGATTGCGTATTTGATTCGATCGAAGAGAGTGGCCCAAACATTTACTAAGTAAGTTTCGAGAAGGACTCTAGAGTCTTTTTCATCTTCTCGGTATGGGATCCTTCCCAGTAAATCCTGTTACAGTCAGGACAAATCCAAAACTGGGTGGTTGATTTTTTGACTCCCTCGGGGATCTTGGCTGTGATTTTTTCCTTTTCGATCTCTTTGAGGAGTTGATTGCAGACCAGACAGCGGCTAAAAGGATGCAATGTCCAATCGATCTCGAGCTTTTGGTTCAATTCCCTTACGCAGTGATCTATGGAAGAATTCGTGGTAAGGTGGATCACAAGGCCATTTTTCTTCATTTTAAGAAAATGCTTATCTTTCGTAAGAAGCCTTCGGTTTTCTTTTCTGGCGATCTCCATGATTTCACTGTCGGCGATTCCATTATCGACGATGAGAGTGTCATATCCGGCGCACCGGAGCCACCTTCCCAATTGGGCTAGCATTTGATCGCATATGAACTTCATGATCCCTGCAAAAAGGAAACAACTTTTTCAACAAACTGGGCTCCCGCTTCGACCTGGGGCAAATGTCCTCCGGGAAACACTTCGACTTGAGCTTTGGATATCTGAGAGGCCAGATCCTGAGTCTGCTCTTTTGGCGTTGTGAAGTCTTGTTCCGATGCAATCACGAGAGTTGGAGATTGGATCTTTGCTAATAATTGTGAAACGTCTATTGACTTCAAAGCTTCCAATTGTCCCCTGAACCCATTCAAAGTAATCGGGTGGGGATTATTCTGAATAGAGTCGCGAATGTCGAGAATTCGATCAGGCTCCTCTTGAAGGAACTGTTCAGAAAAAAGCCAGGGGATGAATAAATCGAAGATCATATAGGGAGCGATTCCCTGCTCAAGAAGCCGGAATGCACCTTCGGCAAAATGAAAAAACCTTCGCCGTTCATGAGACGATGAGTTACTTACAATCAGTTTCTTCACTCTGTCAGGATGGGCAGCAGCGAGTTCGATCGCAACTACTCCTCCCATTGAATGACCCAAGATATGAGCTTGAGAGAGTTTTAGGTAATCCATCAGTCCAAGAAGGTCATCTGCCATTACATCTGTGGTAAAAGGTTCCTCGGGAGCTGAACTTTGCCCGACGCCGCGAGAGTCGAAAGTAATGACTTGAAAGTGCTTTGCTAAAGAATCTTGAACGGCTGCCCATGAGAAATGATCAGCCGTAAATCCACTGATGAGGATCAAAGGATCCCCGCTTCCATGAGTCTCATAATAGATTTCTATTGGTCCGACTTTTGCCTTGGGCATAATTTTCTACCTCATTGCTCTATTTGAATTGAAGGCTATCTTTTCAACTGATGATTTGTCAAGGACCTGGATTACTTGATCAGACTAAGAACATCTTCAGTTGCGCGCTTGGCTTGAGCGATGAGTTGTTTTCCACTTTTATCATGAATGAGAGGGGCAGCTCCGTGTTTGACTAACTGCTCCAATGTTTTGATGTGGTGGTTCATTGCTTTTTTGAGATTGGGCTCGAATCCCGGAGGATACTCCTCCATTAAATTGCAGAGATTCTTAGCATCGATTTCCAGGTCATTCAAGATCCCTTGTGCGCCGACCTCAGATTTATCTACCCTGTGCGCCTCGAGTTCTTTCAAGGCCATAGGCAATGGACTCACATGTACATATACCTTATGGTGAAAATCAGGGGGGTGGCTGGGAACAAGTGGCTGCGTTGAATCGGATGGAGGCAATGCCATATTTATTCTCCTTTGAACCTATTCCAAGCTATACAATCGCTTGCAATCTAACACAACCTTTTTGATAATTCCGGGTCTTAAAATGAACTGTAGAAGGTGAAATTGACGACACTCCTTAGAGAGAATTATAATTGAGAAAGGAAACGGCATTGATCTCATCATCGGAAGTGGGACGCTCGGCATAACACTGGATCAACAGGTATATCCCCGGTTTTTCCCGCGAGTCTACGGAAACGTCGCGAGTCTTCTTCTTTTTGAAGAGTTTTTCTTCATAATGTTCCCAGGGAAGAAGTTCTTTGGAGTGTTCTTGAAAATAAAGCTCTTTTTTAGAGATGTCCTTTTCTGTGAGGATCGTAAAATATTTATAACCGTTCTCTACACAAACCTGAGAGGCACGATAGAGGGCGTATTTCATCACATCCTCAGGGTCTGTGAGCGTGTTGCCCCGAAAGGTGACAACGAACCTATTCTCGCTAAGACGAAAATCGGAGTACCCGCCATCAGTATACCAGGTTTTGGCATGGTAATGGGTCGCGCAAGAAGAGAGGAGGAGAAAAGTTCCAAAAAATATTTGCTTCATTTGAATGATTTTAATTTAAACTAGAGCTAGTATCATTGTGTTTTTTGTTTGTTTTCGTCAATTTTTATAAATTATAGTTTATAAAGTTTAATGCAATATTAACAGTCGTGCATTATATTGCGGGATCAATTAAATAAGGAAAATTGTGGTTACAGCTGTTTCAAATTCAAATTCTTTCTTCCCTGAAAGAGTAGAGCTTCAAAAATCTCTTCACACTCAAGATCAAAAGACACAGAGTGTGGCAAAAGTGATCTTTGATCAGTTCCGCAAGGTCTGGGCCTACGTGGGGAAACTGATCATTCTTTCCAAACAGGTTTTAAAGATCATTTTAAACAGCTGCAAGACTTGCGCCAGTAAGATCAAACCAGCATTGGTCCGCATGAAGATCTTCTCCTTTGCAACGCTTCCTCTCAATGCAGAAAAAGCGGTAAAGGAAGGAGCGAAGGTAGGCAAGTCTGCAAAACTTCAGGATTATGAAGGGGCAGCTCTTTCTTCATTATCCATTGCCCTGCTAGCAGGTGATGCTGTCGATTCGGCAGTAACATTTACAGAAGGGGTACTTGAACTTGCCTCTTTGCCTGCTGTTGAGTGGATGGGCAAAGTAGGGCTTCCTCTGGCTTTCGCACTTTCCACCTTAGGAATTTTTACCCGAAGTTATGGGATCTGGAAAATTCAAGGCTTCCAAAGAGGTTTCGACACCGATCCTCTCCTACAACACCCCTATAAGGAAGAAAACCATACCTTGATAGAAAAAACTCTTCGCCAAAAATTGGAAAAGCATCTTGGGATTACACCTGAAGAGATGAAAAAGATCGAAGAGATGTCCCTGAAAGAAAAGAATCCTCTTGAAGCCCAGGTTCGGGCGATGAAGAGGCTCGAGATGAGAAAGGAAAACGCATTGGGAAGGGTCACCTCTTCAAAAGTCGCAGAACAGATGAAAGAACTGAAACAAATCCTGGGTGCGAAACCCTTGACTTCGTCTCAGGCGAAATCTGCCTTGGATCTGGCATCGAATATTCGGACGACGAGCTTCCGGAGTACCATGATCAAAGTAGCTGGAATTGCAGCCAATGTGATCACCCTTGTCGGTCTGACCCTATTCTTCTTTACTGTAGCTCCGTATGTGCCATTCATCTTCCTTGCTATTGCGATGGTTGTTCGAATTGGAATATTGATCTACGAAGAGTCCTACAAAGAAAAAGGACTTTTGGAGGTCAACTTCGCTCCAAAAGCCCCTGTTAGTGTAGAAATGCAGAAATTGGCCTAAGCCATCACTGTTGCATTTGTTCCATAAACTTGGTCATCGTCTCATTCCTCTTCTTGAGATAGTCGGCCATGATTGAAGAGACTCTTTCTTCTACCTGATTTTCAGGGCTAATTGTTTTATTCGCCAGCTCACTAAGATACTCTTCATCATGCATCGTCCTATTTTTAATGATTTCATTGTCATACGACTCAGAAAGTGCTGAGGACATTGGATGGCCCGGGAATTCTTTAAGAATTCCTTTTACTTTTTCAATTCTTTCCAGGGTAAGGGCCATCATGTATTGCTTCAATTGATCCTGGCGCATGCCCTGCTCCACCATTAGTTGTGGAAGGAGCGAATTTTTGAGCATATGTTTCATCATTTCCTGCCAAATGCGGACAGCCATAGGATCGTCTGTCCAAAGGAATACCTGCAGATCATCAACAGCCTCGGAGAACATACTGACTCTCTCCTGAATGATTTTGGAGACCAATAGATCCGGATGGTCTTTTGTAGCAGAGTGAAGACGTTTGTTTGTTCTCTCGTCCAGTTTTGCAAGAGCTTTCTGCATTTCTGCACTCACCTGCTTAAACGTTGAGTTTTCACTATTTTTCCAGGCTTCGGCTGCCTGTTCCCATGCTTTGAGATGGGCATCAAATCTGCCTTCTGCCATTCCTTCTTGGTATTCCCAGTCCAAATCCCCGAGAAACCGGTTGTATGAACCGTTTTGGTACTCTTCGCAGATTTCCTGAATCCACTGAGAACCTATTATCCACTCTGAAGCCTCACCTGAAGATGGTTCATCAGCTTTTAAGGAAAGTGCGCTGATAACCATTGTGGAGATGAACAACCATTTTTTCATAATACCCTCACTTTTATACAAAATTAGAGGGCAATGGTATGGATAGGGAAAATAAATATCGAATAGAAAACGGACTTTTGGACGAATTCCAAAAGTCCTTATGAATTTAGAGGAATTTTCCGATGAATGAATCGGCAGCTGGAGTAAACTGTGTACAAGTCATGGCAAAAGCAAACAATACGATTTTTAACAGAACCATTATTGCTCCTCCTCGAGATATTTCTTAATCATTCCGTCTCGCTTTTGGAGATAGTCGGCCATGATGGAAGAAACTCTTTCTTCTGTCTGGTTTTCAGGAAGTTTTGCTTTAGTCCCTAATTGGACAAGATATTCTTTATCATGGGACTTTCCTGCCTTTGTCAAATCGAGATCAAAAGACTCAGACAAAGAGAGCGCCATCGGATGATCTGTGAACCCTCCCAGGGCTTCCTTCATTTTTTGCGCTCTTTCAACATTGAGAACGGCCATATAATTTTTCAATTGATTTGGACTGATGTCATCCCTTCCCATGATCATTACGTGAAGAGCTGCATGTTTGATGGCGTATTCATTGATGACATCGCGAACGCGAATGGCTAAAGGGTCATCATTGAACCAGATAAAGTCATTGGGATCTGATACAGACTTAGGGCTTTCTTCTACTCTTTCTTGGATGATTTGAGAGACCAATAGATCTGGGTGGCCTTTGGCAACAGCATGAAGACGTTTGTTCGTTCTTTTGTCCAATGTTGCAATTTCTTCCTGCATTTTTTCGATTTTTTGGCGGTATTGAATACCCTCATGACTTACATCTTTCCACTCTTTGATTGCCTCTTTCCACTGGTCGAGGAAAACGTCATACCGGCCTTCCGCCATTCCTTCCTGGTATTCCTTGTCCAGTTCTTCAAGAATGTTGTTATAGGTTCCGTTCTGATATTGATCACGAATTCCTTGAATCCATTGAGGACCCATGACCCATGCAGACTGTTCGTCTGAAGACGGTTCGGCCGCGCCCAATGAAAGCGAACCTAAAGCAATAGAGGAGATTAAAAACCATTTTCTCATAAAACCCTCATTCTAAATGAAAATTTAAGCTCATTTTATTAATTAAAGAGATAAAAATCGAACAGAAAATAATAAATACTTTTAAAAAAAAAGTCTATCAGAAAATCGTCTTGAAAAGAAGTAAAGAAACATTTTAAATAGCCGAATTTTTAATCAGGAGATAATTATGAGTGTAGCGGCTTGCTTCCAGGCAATGAAAGATAAATGTACTTGCTGTTTTTCTAATAAATCGACAGAGCTTCAAGATCAGGAGGAAGATGATAGAAAACAACCGGTTGAACTTCATACACCTCCTCCAGCTAGTGACACATCGGGTGACACAACCTGACACATGCCGGAGTAGCAGGTGGTGAGGACGTAAGCGTTGCAGTTGTTCCTAAAGATGAGGAGATAGATTGGGAAATCATTGGACAGGGCGGGGTGAAAACCTAGAGCTTCTCTCTTAGAATTTGTTCGATAGGTTCCAGGAACCGAAAGGTGATTTCATCCTGATTTGCTGGATTGATTTCCGTCTCATTTTCAATGATGAGATCAAAATCAATAGTTTGGCCGCTTTCGACATATTCTTCGTAGTATCCCCTTGCTTCCAACAGCTCACGCAGAACGTCTTTTTCTCCATTCATGCGCCCTTCTGTTGTGAGGTCCCGCTCATCGATTCTTCGGAGGGCCTCTTCTTTACTGACATCGAGCCGGACCCAAAGGTGATCCATGTGAAATTGGTCCAATAAACCTCCGAGGATGTCTACCTTTCTTTCAAGGGCGCTGTCGACAATGATCAGTTGGTTGGGATAGTGCGCCAGAATAAAATGCATCATCGCATAAAGATATTGGTCCATCTCCTTCGGTCCCATTGATACCTTTTTCTCTCGAAGAAGGTTGCGTATTTGGTCGGAACTGATCCGGATCGCCTGATATTTATCTTCTACAACGCGGGCCAATGTGGATTTTCCCATACCGGGAGTTCCGGAAATTCCGATCATGACGGGAGAATGGGGAAAATGCAGGTGTTCGAATTGGGAGAGGTGCTCTTCGAAGATATCGAAATGCTTTACGAGAACGGAGTAGGGAATCATGGAATGAAAGGAGCTTTCATCGTCTTCCCAGATGCCATCGGCGATGAACTTGCGGATTTTCCGATCATTTTCTTCCTTAGAGTAGAGCGTTTTTCTTCTTTCCGTGCCTGTTGTATACATCAAACAGAGACCGGGGCAAAAAGAAGAGAGACTCTTCTCTACTTCCTTCTGAAGTTGCCGGTTTCCTCCTTCGAAATCATCGATCAGTAATAAAAAAGAAGGTCGTTGTTTCATCTGCTCCAGAAAATGCAGGAGGACCTGCCCTTTAGGCTGTCTTGCACCAAAAATGACTCCGTCATGAAATTGATATTCTAGATTTTCCGTTTGATATAGGGAAAAATCTCTTCCTAAAATCGTAGGTGAAAAATCGAGTCCGAGCTCTTTGAGCTGCTGGATCAAAAAAGGGCCGGTAGGGGCATGAAAATCAGTAGCAGGACGGGAAGTAAGGGCAAATACATACTTTGCCTGATCTCTCAGACTCTTTAATACCCTACGAGTCTTTTCCCCTTCTACAAGCTCGACTCTAAGGTGAGTGAAAAGCGCTGCGAGAATCATCTCCTGAAGAAGAGGGCTGCTGGTTTTTTCTTCGAGTTCTTTTTTGTATCTCATTCCCAAGGCTTTCATCGAAGGTTCCTGGCGCATAATGAGAGTGTCATCGATGTCTAAAATGACTATAGAGCCTTTTGGAAGCGTGGGAAATTCAGAAAGAGAGGTGATGCATGAATGGGACTTGGGGCTAGAAAACGAAAGATCTCTTTCATGGGACCCCAAGAATATAGGAAGAAAAAAAACTAGAAAAAAATATCTCATTCTTACTCGGGGAAAATAATTGATCCTGGATCTTTAGCTTCAAGATCAGCGATACTAGGTGCTAGTTTGATCCGATCAATTGCAAATTCATCAGGTTTTTCAGGAAATCCTAATACCCTGTAATCATTCGTATCTTTGGTGAAATCAAAGGTTCTTGTCAACTCTTCAGGTGTCAGACTAGGGATGAAAATCATATCTGTTCCGTCCACATTGATCGTAATTGAGACGATTTTGAAAAAATCAAAACCATTCGCTTCCGCTACATTTGCTCCTTCGACTAGCCCGACAAGTACCGCTTGGATTTGGTGAAATAGCTCCTCTGAAATAGCTCCTCTGCTTGATCGGCAAAAACAGGACAAATCCATATAAGCATCGCAAAAAGCAATTTTTTCATAAGACCTCCGTAATAATGGAGATTGTTGTAAATCAAAAATTTCTTTTTCGTCTATGTTCATCTCTCGAAATTTAATTCATGGGTAGGTATCAAGAAAATAAAGACGTCGTAAGGGAACAAATTGCGAAAAGGATTTTTGGTATTTCTTTTTCTTATGAACAGCGTTTCTTGGAGTCAGGAGATCGAAGATCTTAAGCAAAATCTTCGAGAAGAAGTGAGGCAAAATTCAGAACAGGCTGAGATCTTGCGAAAAGAGCTACAGGCGCAATTTGAAGATCAGAATCTTCAAGATTTTCAAGCTGAAAATCGCAAAGAAAGAGAAAAGCTTAAACAACTAGTTACGGATTCGAACAAAAAATATCAATCTCAGCTCGATCAAATCCACCTCACGGAGAATCGGCTGCATCAGGAAATATCTGACATTATCGAACTAGAAAGAGAGACTCAGACTAAAATCGGTCAGGAAATTTCAAACCTTCACGAATTAAGGCATAAGAGAGAAAAAGCTATACCTTTAGAAACAATAGAGGTTGAAATCGAGGCACTCAGAGAGAAAATCGAAAAAATGGAAGTTCTTCAAGAACAGATACGCTCTTTGAAAAAAGACCCAATAGGTCCATTGCGGAAACAACTGGAGAATTTAGAAAAAGAAAAGAAATACATTGAAGAGTTAGAGGATGCCCGAGAGAATCTGATTGTACTTAAAGAGTAAAAAAATTCAAGAGCTTAAAAAGAAACAAATCTATCTTCAAAAGAGACTACAATGGATTCAAGGTGAGTTAGCCGAGGTTCAACAGAAGGAAGAAAGACTTAGCGCACAATATCAGAATCAGCTAGTTGTCTATAAAGAAAATCCTCAACTCTTTGGGAACCGAGGACCCGCCTCCCCTGCCTCCAGCTACTCCTTCTCCTCCTTCAGAGATCCCTTCTCTTCTCGTGCAGTTCAAGCATAGAGAACCAAGAGGAATTGGATATGACGAAGGTTATACCTCTGCTGAGATATTTTATACTCCGAACTGCAGTTTCGTCACAAGATTCCAGCCATTTGTCGATTTACATCTTCATCTATTTAATGATGCCCGGTTTGCCTCTAATATCGGGATTGGAACGAGACTTCTCTTCACTGATTCTTGGATTTTTGGGATGAATGCCTATTATGATTTGCGTCTGGCAAAAAAAATCAATGCGCAGCAAATAGGATTAGGACTAGAGGCTCTCAGTAAACGCATCGATTTTCGCTTGAACGCATATATCCCTGTCGGAGCTCAACAAAAAACCGGAAAAATACTGTTTGGTCATTTTCAAGAAAATGAGCTTATATTGAAACGGAAAGACAGAGCCGTCCTTCCCAGCCTTGAAGGTGAACTGGGTCTCTCTCTTTTGCGAAAAAAAAATGCCCAGATTTATACTGCCATCGGCCCCTACTATCTTTTTCAGCAGAAAAACGATCTTCAACACCTGGGAAGATCGCTTGGAGGAAAAGGCCGTCTCACAGCTTCATTTTGGGAAAAAGTTCAATTGTGCTTCGATGCGAGTTATGACCGAGTCTTTCATTGGAGAACAGAAGGTACGATTGCACTTAATTTTTACTTTGGAAAATCCGACTCACAAAGGAAAAGCTCGAGTACCTACTCTACCATGAATCAACTGATGGTCCAGTCTGTCGAAAGAAGGGATATCATTCCAATTGAAGAGAAGAAGGAGGAGTTTGTTGCCGTCGATGAAAGAACAGGAAATCCCCTTCATTGGATTTTCGTGAACAATACGGTCCCTTTTTCCGGATTTGGAACTTTTGAAGTTCCTTTTAATTCTCTTGCATTAGCCCAAGCAAATTCACGCCCGTTTGATGTGATCTATGTCTTTGCTGGAGACGGAACAACGACTAACATGAGCTCTGGGATCACTCTTCAAAGAGATCAGTGGTTTCAAGGATCAGGGTTAGACTTCGTAATTTGCGATGTTACTATCCCAGCCTTCACTCCAGGGATCAATCCAACGATTACAAATATAGCAGGTACCGCTATCGAATTGAGTGCGAGTGGAAATGTTGTGGACGCATTCAATATCACATCCCCTACTGTCAATGGGGTTAACTCAGTCTTTGGAGGGAATTATCGTATTTCCAGAAATACGATTACTGGAGCTTCTGTTGGAGTAAACTTTGTGGATCAAATTGGAACAAATCAAGTCATCAATAATACAATTACGAGTACTTTCGTAAATATTTTTCTTAATGTGGGGGCTGGAAGAAGCGTTACAGATGTATCGAACAACATTGTTTCAGGCGGGGCAGCTGGGATGGCCTTCATCAAATCAGCTAGCCTAACTGGCCAATATTGCTTGAAATTAGCCAATAATGTGAATACAGCCCCTGGGACATATTTCATCATCAATTCATCGGCGTCGGCTTCTCTTTTCCAAATTGAATCTCCAACTGCTTCCCTAGCCGGAGTACCATTAATGTAGGGACTTTTGGAACTTTCGGTCCTCTCCTCTTTGTTCTTCCTGGCACTAGTTGCCCTTAAAAATTGTCTTTGAATACAAAATGAGGTCAAAAAGTTCTTGTCTTTGTTTCAAAAACTTTTTATATCCTGAGTTTAGGAGTAACATTCTATCTCGAGGAAGAAAATGAAAAAATTCCATTTGTTTCTGGCCTGTGTATACCTCACTGCCCTTGCAAGCTTTATGGCTGGATGTGAAGGCTGTGATACGCAAAAAGGACCAGCGAAAGCAGAATCGGGCCCATGCAGTCAACTCTCCCAAAAAGAGCAGGATTTTGCAATGAAATTGAGCCAGCTCTACCGCGGCATCTTTTGTCAAAGAATGAACGACTCGGAGCGTGAAGAAGCCATGAGCATGGCAGCTCAGACCGGTGATGCTGATATGGCTGTGGAAAAAGTTCTACAAAAATACAAGCAAAGTAAAACTTGTCCGAACGAATCTTAGGACCTATCCCAATCATAGGTTTATTTCTGGAGTGCATTGCTCTCTCAATGCACTCTAATTTTTTCTTATCTAGACCTTTATTCCCCTATTTTTCATGATGTCCGCTCATTTTACAGAGAAGACGTTATGAGCATTGATTTTTCCGGACATATCAGAGGTAAATTCTCCTCTGAAGAATTCGGTGTTCAAAAAATTGATATACTCGCAGCAAAACATGAGGTGCGGCCTACCTTCAGTAGAGTCCATAAGATAGCCCTGGGGGTGATCGCTTTTCTCGTTGAACTTCCCCTTAGTGAGTTTATCTTCAACGGAACGGTTTGGGTCCTTGAGAAGTTGGGGGTAAGCGATTTTCAGTCTCAAAACTGTATTCAGATCCTTGATCGTCTCGAAGGAAACTGTCTGATGAACTTCTCCCAGACCGCTCTTCGAACTTTGTTTATTGCATACATCGTTTTTGGTGCGCCGATTATTGAAGAATGGATTTTCCGGGATGAACTTTACTCTGCTCAATTGTCCCTGGACAACCATTCCATCGAATCAGGCAAAGTAGCCTCCCGGGTGGCATGGAATGGGGCGATTTTCGGATTATGCCATCTCGATCCTCTACAAGGCTGGACCAATGTCCCTATCTTCGTCACCATTTCTACAATGGGAATGGTTCTTGCCTATCTCAGAGAAATCACCGGGGATACAACAGCCTCTACGACGACTCATATGCTCCACAATGGATCGGCAATGCTTCAATATATGGGTAAGGTTTAAGATTCTTTAGACTGGTAGGCGATTTGTCCTTTGCAAATCGTCATGATGACTTGCAAATCTTCATCAAGAATCACTAAATCAGCATCCTTTCCTTCTTTGATGCTTCCGATTTGGTCATAGAGATGGAGTTCTTTTGCAGGATTGACTGAGGTCATTTGAATCAGGTCCTGAATGGAACAGTCTGTATAGGCAAACATATTTTCAAAAGCATCTTTCATTTTAAGAACGCTTCCTGCCAATTGCTGGGAAGCCAGGCGTGCTTCATTGCCTCTCACACGAACGGTTTGTCCTCCAAGATCAAACTCTCCGTCTCCCAGACATTTTGCTCTCATTGCATCCGTAACAAGTACGAGATGTGCACTCCCTTTCATGCGGAAGGCCAAGAGGTTCATGGCAGGATGAAGATGCACTCCGTCTGCGATCAATTCGCACATGACCCGGTCATCCAAAAGAGCGGCAACTGCTGCACCCGGGGCCCGATGATGAATCGGAGTCATTGCATTGAAAAGATGAGTAACATGGGAGGCGCCTTCATTGAAAGCGGCCTCAGCCTGTTCGATCGTCGCATTCGTATGGCCGATTGAAACGATCACCTTTTGATTTTTCAAGTGGTGAATGACTTCCAGTGCTCCTTTTTCTTCCGGGGCTATAGTGACCATTCTGATCGGTGAAAGAGCAAGCCATCTTTTCATCAATGCGAGATCTGGCGCAAGAATGTTCTCTTTCTGCTGTGCTCCTGGTTTTAATGGCGAGAGAAAAGGGCCTTCCAAATGCACCCCTAAAATCTGTGCGCCTGTTTTATTACGGCCGTTGATGTAATCCTTCACGTTCAATAGGGCTTTTTCGATTTTCTTAGGGCTTTCACTCATGGTTGTTGCCAAAAAGGAAGTAGTTCCTTCTTTGGGAAGAGCTTCACATATAGTAGAAAGCGCATCAGTCTCAGCATCCATGACATCAGATCCTGCGCAGCCGTGGATGTGAAGGTCGATCATTCCGGGGATAACGATGGCGGATTTAGGAAACTTTAAGGTGTTCGCGTGGGATACGACGCCAATTTTATGAATGGTGCCATTCTCAATCCAAAGACTGTCATTCTTATGGACTCTGTCTTCTCCATAGATCGTCGGACCTTGAATCACAAATCCATTTTTCATCTTGTTTTGGTCACCTTCTTTAAATTTTTCGGATGGTCGGGACTTTTTCCTTTTGCTGCAGAAAGATGTGCGATCATCGGATAAAACGCCTGAATTGCCATAATGGGATCGCATAAAGAATCCAGACTGGACGGAAGCGGTAAAAGAATCGAATCAACAGAAGTGATATTCACTTCAGATTCTAAAGATTTCGGATAGGCAATTAGTGGTTTTCCCCCTAGCGAAATCACCTTTTGCGCGAGCTCGAGCATCCCACGATAGGTAAGATCTTCCTGAATGAACATGAGAACAGGATAATCTCTTCCTACAAGAGCCAAAGGTCCATGGAGGATCTCTGCACCGCTGAAAGCTTCAGCATGAATGGAACAGGTTTCTTTAAATTTCAAGGCAGCTTCCTGAGCAATAGGATAACCAAATCCTCTAGCCACAACGAGGGCATCATCATATTCTTTAAGGAGATCTACGGCGCCAGACCAGTCCATCGTTAATGTTTCTTCGAGTACATCGGGCAATTCTTCCAGTTGGGAAAGAAGGTGATAATCCTGCAGGTAGATCGCTGAAAAATGAAGGATGGTGAAAAGAGAAGAAATATAACTTTTCGTGGCTGCTACCGCCTTTTCTTCGCCAGCCCAAAGAGGAATGACGTAATCAGCAAGACCAGCCAAGGGTGAATTTATATCATTCACCATAGCAACGGTGATCGCTCCTTTTCTTCGGGATGTTTCTAAGATTTCACAAACATCGGGACTTTGACCTGACTGGGAAATACCAAGGACTAATGCATTATCTACATTGAGATTTGCTCCATACATCGTCACGACAGAAGGAGCTGCGGAAGAAGTGACCCATCCGAGGCGGGACTCGAAAAGATACTTTGCAAAAGTGGAAGCATGGTCGGATGATCCCCTCGCATCAGTCATGACAAAAGGAGGAGGATGATTCTGAAGCCTTTTGGCCAAAGAACCTAAGATGTTCTGGTTTTCCTTCAAAGCTTTCCGGATGACTTTGGGTGTCTCGAAAGCTTCTTTTTCCATGGCAGTTTTTTTCTTCATGATCGTCTCATATCCTTCCTAAGACTTCTTTCCGTATCATATAGATGCATCCTTTGGTTGCATCATGTTTTCTTGGAACCAGTCTTTTACGCAATTCTTCTCCGATCCAGGGCTCGATGTATGGGGAAACACCTCCAAAAAAAGCACAAGGCAGGGGTTTGTTCCCTTTTTGAGCCAAAGCAGCAGCCACCTTATCGATCTCACTCGCTGCCATCTGCACAAGACGGACAGCTAAAGGATCTTCCTTTTTTACATATTCAATCACGAATGGGGCAATCTGTGCAAATCGGGAAGAATTCGCTCTATTCGCCCAAACAACTAGTTTCACAAGATTACAGTCAAAGGAATCGAAGATCGCTTTTGTCAGTGGGGTTTTCTCTTCCCGCAAATCCAAAGCCTGAAGAGTATAACGGATTGCTTGCAAACCTAGCCATGCTCCTCCTCCTTCATCTCCATGCGGAAATCCCCACCCACCTACCTGCAGGGTTTTTTCCTTTTCGATTTTATAACCTACGACTCCCGTTCCAATAATGATGATTGATCCATCCTCTCCTTCATGCGCTCCCAGGCAAGCCGCATAGGCGTCCGACTTCAATAATACTGTTTTGAATGGATGCAGAGTTGCGAGGAATTTGTGAATTGCATCTGGTATTTCCGTTCCTGCCAGCCCAAATCCTACATGGAAATGATAGGCTGGATCATCGATTTTGAGATCGATACTTTTCAGAGCTGCATTCACCGCATTGTGAATAGACGTCCAGGAATTGGTAACAGAAAGACGGATGTTGGCAGGGCCCCCTTTCGACTGAGCGAGAAGATTTCCTTTTTCATCTTCCATTCGGAGTTTGGTCTTTGTCCCTCCTCCGTCTATTCCAATGAAAATGTTTTGCGTCATGCCTTTTTTCCTTTCTTGCGGAAATAAAGCTCAATTTCTTCAAGAGTTTTGCTTTTCGTTTCTGGCAAGACGAAGGTTGCAATGATAAAGTAGATCACTGTGAAGGCACCGCACATCCAAAATGCTCCTCCATATCCAATCCATGAAACGAGGTCGAGATAAACAGTGGCTAAAATAGTCGAGGCCATGGAATTCAGAAAAAGGGCCAAAGCCATTCCCCTTCCTCTGATTGGCATTGGCAGTAGTTCCGAAATAGCTAACCAAACGACTACGCCGGGCCCAATAGCAAAAAAGAGGATGAAACCGATCAGACCGCCCATGACGAGATACCCCTTCAAAGAGCCTGATTGTAAAAAAAGATCGCAAGCTCCAGTGAAGAATAGAGCGATAACAACTCCTGCCGTTCCGATGATCAAAAGAGGTTTTCGTCCTAATTTATCGACCAATAGAAGGGCGATGATTGTCATGATGAAGTTCATCAGTCCCACTCCGACGGATCCCAGCATCGAAATGATATTGGAGGCAAGTCCTGCTTCTTTGAGAATCACAGAGCTGAACTGCAAAAAGATGTTGATTCCGGTCAATTGATTGAGACAGGCAACAGCCAGGGCAATAATGAGAGGAAGAAGATAATAGTGTCTCCATTTCCATCTTTTCCGGGATATGGGATTGAGCTCGTCCAGTTCCATTTTCAATTTTGCCATTTCCTGAAGTTCTAACTGGGAAGCATTCACTGTTCGGGTTTTCAAGAGCGCCTGAAAGGCCTGGTCTTTTCTTCCCTTGGCAAAGAGCCAGAAAGGAGATTCAGTCAGGAAAAAGGATCCGATGAACAGTAGTCCTGCAGGAGCAAGTACACAGAGGAACATTCCTCTCCAGTCTCCTGAGCGGGCAAACGGGATATCAATGACATACGCGAGAAGTATCCCGCCTGTCAAAAAAAGCTGAAACGTCGCAACGCTTCTGCCTCTTAACTGGGAAGGAGCTGTCTCAGAAAGGTAAAGAGGAATAACGATCGTAATGGTCCCGATCCCAATTCCCTGGATCAAACGTCCTGTTAAGACAGTAGAAAATTCATGGGAGCCGACCAAGACGATCGTTCCAACAATGACGAAGACCGCTGCTATGCTGATCATTTTTTTGCGGCCGAAAAAATCTGCCAATGGACCTGAGATCAATGTTGCGATCGAGCCTCCTCCTAAAACGGCAGCTACGATTAGTGAAAGCTCCGTTGTTGAAAGAGAGATATCTTTCTTCATGAAAAGAAGAGCTCCAGAAATCACTCCGATATCGTATCCGTAAAGAACTCCTCCAATCCCTGCAAAAAGAACAATGAAGAAGGTGAACAATCTTCTTGGAACAGCGGAACGTTTCATAGAGAATCCCCTTTTCCTCAATATTCAAATTCTCCCAATTTAATAAAAGACTTTTCAGATGAATATTAATTGAATATTTCTCTATGGGAATTAATTAGATAATTTCTTGAAACACGATCGGTATTAGTCCAAGAAGGCTTTTGCTAGTTGAATAGTGCGGGGATGCATGCTGATCCAGCTGTGTCCCGCATTAACGCATTTTAGAGTATAAGTGGTCTCTAAACAGACTTCCAAGATTCCAACCTTTCCATCATGATCTCCATCGATCCAAGGGTTGGCGCCAAAGGTTCCTGCGATTACAAGAACACCCATCGTTTTAGGAAATCTCCCTAAATAGGAAAAATCCTTTTTCTCCATCAGTTCCTTGCCTGATTTGGATCCTAGGATCCATCGGCAAAATCGATATTGGGATAATTTTCTCGCAAAAACAGATCCTCTGTTTGGCGGGGCGATCAGCACGGCTTTTCCTTTTTTTGCCTCTGAAGGACAATCGGGGTGATTGACAGCGGCCCGGACGACGAGCCCTCCCATGGAATGAGAGATGAAATCGATCGGTTCCCCAGGATGCGCGCTTGGGCCATTTCATTGAGTGTTCCCACAAGATTTTGAGCGTGCTTCTGAATGGTATCTTTTCTCGAAGCGTACCCGTAATTGATCACATCCCAGCCTTCTTTTTCAAAAGATCTCGCCATGGGGTACATGAACACTTTCGGACTCATGAATCCATGAACACAGACAAGATTTCGGGCATCTGCCTGGCTGATTAATAGAAAGAAAAGAAACAACAGGGCCTTCATGACCACCTATTATATACTGACTTTGATTAAGGGAATATATCTCATATATTAAGGGAAAGTAAAAATTTTAATTGTTAGCAAAAGCACACTCTCGATATATTCCCCGGCTAAACAGGAGGTATCTTTTTATGTTGATGATCAGCTCTCGCAAGTACTTCTTCAACCCCGAAGAACATGCACCTATGGTGCAAGTCGCCAAAGTGATGGCAGATGGAAACTTTGCGAAAGATTGCAATCCTTCTTTGGATGTTTTGAAAAATAAAAGGATTCTCGTTCTTGTCCATGGCTACAATGCTGATGAAAAGAGAGTTGTGGACGCCTATCACGAAGTTCGGGGCAAAGTCCATTCTCAGTCTTATTGAGCCATGGCAGGGTTGCCTATGATGCAGTTGTTGGTTACCTCTGGCCCGGCAAAGGAAGTGCCGTTGACTATTTTCCCGCAAAAGAAAACGTGGAACTGTCTGCAGTACATCTACGTGATCAATTGGAAAAGTTATGTGCTATTGCATCCAAAGTAGATGTCCTGGCCCATAGCATGGGAAACCGGGTGGCATTAGAAGCGATGAATCATATGGGGGGAGTTAAGCCTATCCGGAATTTCTATTCTTTAGCTGCTGCCATCGATAATGAGGCAGTTCAAACAAATGGGCGGTATGCGAAAGGGATTGAGAAGTGTGAGAGAGTTTATGCCTTTCATTCCCGGGAAGATGATTCGCTGAAATACCTTTATCAACTGGCAGAGTTTGATCGAGCCTTTGGATATGATGGAGCAGAAGAGTCAAACAAACTGGCTGATCATGTGCAAGTTCTAGACTGCAGTGAAGTAGTGGATGGACATCTAAAATATCGTAGTTCTCCTGAAATCTTTGAAATAGCGCGGAAGATATTACTAGGACAGCTTCCCAATGCCCAACAGCTTAAGGTGCTGCCAGGAGGAAAAATCGAAGTGATTTCTGGAGGCAGAAGATCTCTCTTCGAGCTTTTCTGCGGAGCGATAGGATCCGTTTTCTGTTGAGAAACGAACCCGAACTCAGATTAAGAAGCTTCTTCCTCTGCGAGAAGTTTCTCCAGTTTTTTAGACGCTTTGGAAATGGAGACACCATGGGAATCAATCCCGCTCCATGGATTTTTTCGCCTCTGGAAAATGTTTTTAATGTTGAACTTCTGAGGGTGGAATCCTGAAGAAAAGAGTTCGTTCCAATCAATGGGAGTGGCAACGGGTGCTCCATTCAACGCTCGAACTCCATAGGGGGCTACCCCAGTCTGGGCATAGGCATTGCGAAGATAATCGATGAAAAGCCTTCCCCTTCTTTTCTCAAGGCGTGTTTCCGTTGTGAATTTTTTGGGTTCTTTTTCAGCGATTAAATTGGCGATCCTCCGAGCAAAAGATCGAACAGTTGCGAAATCAGACTCTCTTTTCAAAGGTATGACTAGATGCACTCCCTTGGATCCTGTCGTCATGAGATAGACTTTGAAGCCCAATCCTTTTTCCAGAAGCTGCCTAAGTGCTTTCGCTCCTTCTTTGACGAGGCTCATATTGTTTTTCGGAGGATCAAGATCGAAGATCAGTCGGTCAGGAACATTGAGCTTGTCTTTCTTTGAAAGCCAAATATGGGGAGAAAGGCATGCCTGATTCGCTAAATACGTCAGAGTATCCTTGTCATTACAGACAAGCATGCGAATGCTCTCCTTAGACTGTCGTTTGATCGCTTTGGTTTTGATCCAGGAGGGGAAGTAGTCGGACACGTTCTTTTGGACGAATCCATCTTTGTTGATGCCATTGGGAAATCGAAACATGGTGATAGGCCGGTCTTTGATAAGGGGCAGCATTTTCGGTGAGATTTTTTTATAGTAATTGATCAGATCGAGTTTTGTGTACTTGTCTTTGGGGAAAAGGATTTTATCAGGATTGGTGATCTCTACTTTGGGCATAACTACCTGCTTCTTTCTCTTTTGATACTTTTTGCGGATTTGTCAGTACGTAGACCGATGAAAGAGGGATGTCTGAGTTTCCCATCTCTTGTCCATTCGGTGAATTCAACTTCTGCCACAAGCTTCGGCTCCACCCAATGGGCACTCCGTAATGGGGGTTTACCTGTTTTAAAGGGGCAGGTTTTCCGTTCCATCTTTTGAAGTCGTTTTCCCAGTTTTTTTAAAAATTCGGTGTTGTATCCGGTTCCGACCTTGCCAGCAAACTTCAGTCCTCCCTTCTCGTGAAACCCGATAAGGAGCGCACCGAATCCCACCCTTGATCCTTGAGGAGGAGTGTAACCACCGATTACAAATTCATGCCGGTTGACTGCTTTGAATTTCTGCCAGTCTTTTGTCCTTCTCGAGGCGTATTTTGAATTTGCCCTTTTGGCTATCACGCCTTCCCATCCTTTTTTACTGGCTTCTTTGAAGTATTTTTCTCCTTCCTTGAGTCGATGAGGCGTGTACCGAATGACACTGTTGTATTGAAGAACGCTTTTTAGTAGTTTTTTTCTTTCTATCAGAGGGACTTTGGTTAAATCGAACCCTTCAAGATGGGGAAGATCAAATGCATAAAAGTGGATCTTGATTTTCCTTGCTGCAGCGGTTTTCTCTTCTTTTTTCAAATTGAGACGCGCCTGCAATTTGGAGAAGCTTGTGATCTTTTCTTCGAAAGTGACGATCTCTCCATCTACTATGAAATTTTTGCACTTCTGTTTTTTGAAGGCTTCTACTAGCTCGGGATAAGTCCGATCCAGTCTGTTACGGTTACGGGAATAGAGGTGCACCTCGTTTCCTTTCTTAAAGACAAGACATCGCACACCATCGAACTTCGGCTCGAAAATCCATTCCTTATCTGAAAAAGGCGTCTTGACGAGAGTGGCCAATTCAGGGCCCAACCAGCTAGGCTGCCTTTTTGGCCGCGCGTTTTCTTTTACTTGTTCTACGGTTTTTTGGGATTTCACACTTTTAGGAGAGCTTTTTACGATATTTTTCTTATCGTGGGCCTCCTTGTCCCGCATTTTGATCAACAACCAGTTCTTGTCTCGAAAACGGACGAGGGCAAAGCCTCCCTTGAGTTTCTTTCCTTGGAGCCAAATTTCAATCCTTCCTTTTCGGAAGCATTTGTCCATAGGGACTTCCTCTCCCTTCGCGTCCTTTTTTAAATTCCGATATCGCCCTTTGTCCCAAACGATAATTGTTCCTGCCCCATATTCTCCTTCGGGAATAACCCCTTCAAAATTGGCATATTCCATGGGATGATCTTCGGTAAGAACGGCAAGTCGTTTATCTTTTGCTGAGGTCGAAGGACCTTTGGGAACAGCCCAGGACTTTAAAGCCCCGTCTATCTCTAGGCGGAAATCGTAATGAAGTCTTGATGCATCATGTTTTTGAATGACAAAGAGAGGTTTTTTCCCTGATGATGCTCGCTTCTTACCTTCTGGTTCACGAGTCTTTGAAAAGTCTCTCTTCTTTCGATAAACTGTAAGTGAATCCTTCATCGCTTTTTCCCCCTTCTTCCGTTTCTGTATCATAACGGGGATCAAGGAGCAATAAGGATTTTTGATTTCGAGCGGCAACTTGATATCCGCAGCCTTTCAAAATGCGTGGTTTTCTAAATGATTCAATGACAGGCCAGGTCCGACAGACCATAGGGCGAGTTCGGTAATGTGCACATCGGCCATCTTTTTTCAAATATCGGCATCCCATAACCCACATTGGCTTGCCATCACTCTCGATTTTCTCCTTTTGACGAAGGTAAAATCCATTGAACTCAGTATTCCAAAAGAGAAGGAGTCTGCCCAATATTCCTTTTCGGTATTCCAATAAGATATAATGGCAGCAATTGCCCCGTCTTTTGCACTTCCCTATTTTTTTAAAAGGAGGACGAATGATCCATCGGGCAACCCTTTGCATGGAAAGATCCAAAAGTAAAAAGGGAAGGATCATTATTTTAACAGGCCACCTCAACCATCCGCCAATGAGTTGGCGAGGAATCCCTTCCTTCGGAGGTGCGGGAGGAGCTGTAGACTCCCCTGCTTCGGAAATAAGCTCTTCTATAAGTTTCAACTTCAAGCTTTTTTCTCTTTTTGATAAATCCAATAACACTGATAGGGATCTGCGATCAAATCGACATAGCAACGAAAGTGATCTTGGCGCAGCATGTGAAACTTCACATCGAATGTCTGAGTATAGTTGTGCAGTTGCCGAAAAGCTGCAAAACCAATTCCATTGAGAGCAATACTCTTGATATGACAGCTTTCTCTAAAAAACAAAATTCCCTCAGACTTCAACCAGCGAAAAATTCGATCACGCAGTTGTACCACTTCTTCATCTTTTAAATACATCAGAAGCCAGTTTATGAAGACAAAATCGAATTGGTTAGAGGCAAAATCGAGGTCCATTGCATCGGAGAGAATGTATTGGATATTTTTTCGATTCTTGTTCTTCTCCCTGTTCTTGTCTAAAAATTTTTTTATAACATCGACACAGACGAGGGACTTTGCCTGATCTGCCAGATGCCCTGTCAGCCTTCCGATCCCTCCCCCGATTTCCAGAACATCCTGATTTTTTAATGAGGGCAGAATTCGAAGAGTCTCCTCTCTATCCTGTTTCATTAACTCATCACGGGAATCGAGGATCATTGTTTTCTCTTCGGAAGGAAGACTTCCCCAGAACTGAGTTGTTTTCTCTCTTCTTTCTTGTTCCATTCCTGAATCGCCGGATTTCAAAAATTCAATATGATTTTTGATCACTGGTATTACATTGACTTTAATCAGTATGCAAGAGAAAATGCTTCATAAATGAAATTTTGGACATCTATGAAAGCACTTACCGTAAGTATTTTCTCCTTGATCGGATGTTCAACCGTTATTGTGCCCCTCGGGGCATAATCTTTTTTTCTTACCACCAGATCTTTTCAAACAACACATTTATCAAGGAGAATCAAAACCATGTCAGCTAAAGAATCATCGTTAAAAATTTGGGCAGCCGGATTTGCTATGTTCGCAATGTTTTTCGGATCGGGAAACCTAGTCTTTCCTATTTTTCTAGGAACCCAAGTACAAAGCCAAACCTGGATTGCAACTCTGGGCCTGATGATTACTGCTGTCGTGGTACCCTTTTCAGGAGTTCTCTGTATGATTCTTTATCGGGGAGATTATCAGCAATATTTTCGTCTTCTCGGTAAAATTCCATCTTTGATCGTCTGTACAAGCATCATTGCCCTGATCGGCCCGTTCGGCGTTCTTCCGCGATGTCTCACCATTGCTCACGCGACTGTAAAAATGTATGCTCCCGGCTTTCCGCTCATTCTTTTCAGTGGGTTGGCCTGCGCGTTGATCTTTTTGGGGACTATGAAGAAGGGAAGGTTAATCTCTTTGCTCGGTTACCTCTTGACCCCGGTACTTCTCTTCACCTTGGTGATCATCATCATTAAGGGATTTCTTCAAAGCACCCCTCCCTTGCAAAATACCTATACTCCGATCAATGCCTTTGGAAGAGGAATATTAGAGGGATACAATACAATGGACCTTCTAGCGACATTCTTTTTCTCCAAAGCTGTTCTGAGTTATTTCCAGAGAGACGAGTATCCCACTTCACCGGCTTACATTGTCAAATCCTCGTTAAAGTCAGGAATCATTGGAATGGGCCTTCTGGCCATTGTTTACATTTCTTTCTGTTTTTTGGGAGCTTCCTTCACTCCTTTTCTAAAAGATGTACCACCAGAGCAGATGTTGATGGCCATTGCTTTCAATGTTCTGGGACCTATCGGAGGGATCCTTGCCAGTATAGCCATCGGTCTTGCCTGCTTGACCACGGCTATGGCCTTGGCCGAAGTTTCTGCGCGCTTCCTCTCTCAACAATTGACCAATGACAAGCTCAAGCCCGCGTATTCTATGTTGATCGTACTGGGAATCTCTTTGGGTGTTTCCACATTTGAATTTTCCGGAATTGCCAGATTTTTGGTTCCGGTTGTCAAAATTTGCTACCCTTTTCTAATTATCCTTACTATGATCAATTTGATTTTGAAATTCGTCCCTGTACGACTCTTTAAAAAAAAGGAAGAGTGGTGGAGCTAATTTTTTTCACTTCTATCCTGATTCTCATCCTCAGTGTTGTTTATTACGCACTGAGGTATGGGATCGGGCCAACACCGTCCGGAAAATCCGCCATTGAGGAAATTGCCTCTCTCTCTCAGAAAAATCCGGAAGGCACGATATTGGAACTGGGATCCGGCTGGGGAACTCTCACCTATGTTCTTTCAAGGAAAAATCCAGACCGAAAAATCAACGCTTATGAAATCTCACCTTTTCCCTGGCTCTGTTCTCTTGTTTTGCTATGGAGACGAAAAAGACTCTCTTTGAAGAGGAAGGATTTTTACAAAGTCTCTTTTGAAGAAGCATCGGTCATCATCTGCTACCTTTACCCTGGTGCTATGAAGAGACTGAAAGAAAAATTCGAAGAAGAGCTTGTAGATGGAACAATCATTATCTCGAATATTTTTTCCATTCCAGGCTGGAAGCCTGCTTATGTGAAAGAGCTCGATGATCTCTACAGAACGCCGATCTATTGTTATTGTTTTTCTCGCACTTCTATGGAATAGATGGTGATTCCGCCGATACGTCCTGGAAGGGTGATTGTTCCCAATTTCTCGGTTTGGAACTCATCTCCAAGAGCAGTAAAGGTCGCTTCACTGATCAATACAGGCTTTTGCGCCTTTTTCGTTTCCTGTTCCAAGCGGGAAGCTACATTCACAGTGTCTCCGATTGCAGTGTATTCCATTCTCTTTGTCGATCCGATATTTCCTACGACAGCAATCCCTGTATGAATTCCGATGCCCATCTCGATCCGTGGTTTTCCCTCGGCTTCCCAACGGTCGCAAAGACTTTTTAGCCTCTCCTGCATTTCCAAAGCTGCTAGGACGGCATTTCTCTCCTGGACCGGATCCTCTAGGGGAGATCCGAACTCTACCATCACACCATCTCCTGTGAACTTGTCTAGTGTCCCGTTATTTTTAAACACGATATCAATCATCTCTTCAAAGAACTCATTCAATAAAGCGACGATCTGCTCCGGAGGTAATTTCTCCGCCAGATAGGTAAATTGCCGGATATCAGAAAAGAGAACGGTGATTTTTTTTCGCTCTCCTTCGAACTTGGTCGGAGTATCGGAGTGCATGATTTTTTCAAGGACATGTTGAGAGACATAACGGGAAAAATTCATCTTCATCCGGTCTCTTTCTTTCAGCCCCTTGGTCATTTGGTTGATCCGGGCTGAAAGATCGGCAAACTCATCTGAAGCATCCAATTCGATTTTCTGCTCTAAGTCCCCTTTTCCAATCTCTTCAACAGTACGATATATTTTGTGCAAGGAATAGGTCGCCGTCTTCGACATAAAATACGCAACTGTCAAAGCCAAGATCAGAGAAGCCAACAGAGCCGTTAGCCCAAACCAAATAAGCTGATTCAGTTGGAGGTTCACATCGGTGGCATAAATATCCACTCCGAGTGTCCCTACATATTGCCCATGGGTGTCATAAATAGGAGCAAAACCAGTCAGCCAGGAGCCGAACTGATCCTTTAAAAACTTTTTAGGGGCGTATTCTTCATGAAGATGCTGCAGGACAGACTTCAGCACAGGCTGGGCATTGATTTGACCGACATGAGACACACTTTCAGGACGGATGGAAGCATCGACAACTGATTCAAGGTTCTCGGGATGGGTCTTGGAAGGACGTAGAATGAACATGTATTTGACATAGACATCATCTCTTCTATTGGCAGATCTTGCTCTTCTTAGTTCATTTCTGAGTTTGATGTAAGCTGGAGAGGATTCATCCTGCCGGGTCTGAATGGTAGGGACTAGGTTCCCATCGATCAATACTGCCGTCGTAGCCGCAATCGACTTGACCTTGCTTCTCAACTCGTCGAGAAGTTGTCTTCTCGTCTCAAAATACACGATCGCAAGCGCCAGTAGTACGCTTTACTGCGGCGATAGAAACAAAAGCGATGTATAATTTTGTGCCGTATTTCATACAGGTCCAGAGGGTGCCCCTCTTCGGAACCATATCCACGGAACCTCTTTTATGCAAGCGGGCTGCCTAATAGACCTCAGGCGCCGACGGCCGCCCACTGAAGACGTGCTACGAAATCGGTATCATATTCCTGGGTGGCCTCTGGGAGAATTTCTCGAAGCTGCACTCGAGCCCTTTGATCTGAAAATTCCTGGAATTTTGTAAAGGTAGGAGTCGGAAGCTCTTTCATCAGCCATAATAGAATTGCATCATAGGTACAGGTTCCCCATGTCTGCAGATAGTGGCGGTCTCCTTCTATCCGTTTTCCCCCGTTTCTGACAAAATAACGATCGATAAATTCTAACACCGAGCCCATGTCTTCCACTTCATTGGTTGATGAAAAACGGACCATCGATCTGAGGAAGAGAGGGTCAGTCATCGCCTCGAGAGTGATATTTTCATAATCGACAGAATGGAACTGTCCATCCCAAAAGATAGCTTTCAAATGAGACATAAGCCCGTTATTGAAATTAGCTCCATCGCCGGTATTCAATATCTCGAACCGATACCTTTTTTCACCAAAGAAATTCGTGTAACAACCTATTTTATAAATGACAGCGTGTCCCGATTTTTGGTACTGAAATCCCCCGGGAATGATCATATCATCGCCTGGTTCTAAATGCCGGATCTTCTCTTCCCATCCATAAGCTACATTTCCTCTTCTCTCTTTGGCATAAATGTCATGATTTTCCGGTCTTTCAAACCATTCTGAAAAATGATGGGTGCTGTGCATCAAACTAATGAATTCCATTTCTGTGGATGCCTTTGCCGTCTCTTTCAGTTGAGAGATAATCTTGTCAATACGAGGATGTTCCTCAGGAAGGAGAGCCTTTCGAAATTCTTTCAGATCTTTTTGGACACTTTTGAGAGTCCAGGCAAAATTACAGCCTGAAATTTTGTTTTTTTCGAGAGCTTGCAAGGTATGGGTGTCGGTTTTGCGAAAAAGGCGGAAACAACATTGGGTTACTTTCATGTTGGTAGAGTTCCGGGCTATCCTGCATAATTTATTATAAATCGATCTTCCCTGGAGACCAATCTTATTCATAAATCCTGAATACCAGAAGTCTCCATACGTAATCCTCTCGTAGAGCCTCTGATACGGCTCTTCCATCGCCCGAATCGATTGGATGGTGGCAAAGATTTCCTTTTCTTCTGAAGTGAGGCCAAATCCAAAAAACCCAAGAACTCTCTTCCAGATTGATTTGGACTGGCTGATGTGATCAGCCAAAGATTTCAAAGACCCGGTCAATTCACTGTACGTTTCAACCCGGCCAAACAGGCTGTATTCAGATCCTTTCTCGTATTTTCTGGCATAGGAAAGAGCCTGATGACAAATTTCTTGAATTGCATCAATATTTTTTTGATCGGGGTTGAGCTCTTGCCGCCCGTCCCAATCGGATGCTCTTTGTTGAATTTGAGCAGAGTAGTTTCTAACTTCCTCTCGAATATGCACTCATAGCCCTTATTGTTTATCGGCCACCAATTATACCCACATCTCATTAATGAACAGTTAAGAAATTTCATTTCAAAAAGTTTTTTAAAACATTAAAAGTTTATTTGTGTTTTTCTTTTAAATTATGAGTTTAATATATTTTTTCCTTTAAAACAGAGGCTAAATATTCATAAGAGTATCTTCTGCTTCAGCTTTGTTTTTCTCCTATCATTCTGCCATGCCACGACCTATCGCGCTTTGGCCGATCCTGACTTTTCTCCCTACATTGGATCCGAGGATTTGATCACAGCTCATGCTATCGTGCAAGCTTCTGAATATCCTCTTCGCAAAACATTTTCTAGTACCCGTTGGTGGAACTTTTTTCCAAGGACCATTGAACTCATCTGTTTTTGGTGGCCTCTGAATGAAGCAACGATGGTCGTTCAGCATGAAGTTTTCGGACACGGATATAGAATCCGAAGCCTTGATTCAAAGCTCGCCAAAGTTTCAGGATATGAATTCAATTGGCCTTTTCCGTATGGGAAAGGAGGTGGAGGTACTTCTTTTCAATTCGATGATCGGAATATGAGTACCTCCCGACTTCTCGCTATCGATATAGCTGGAATGGAAGCAACAGCGATCCTTTCCAATCGGATACGTTTTAAGTGGCTGGAAAATGGAAGAGTCAATCCTTTGATTGCCTCGCTTTATAATGATTCCCATCACGACTTGACCTTCTATGTGCTCTCCTTAAAAGACGACTCCAAAATCGATGAGGGTCATGATGTCGATTCCTATATTCTTCTTCTCAATGCAACCTATTCTTTTACTCATCTCAGCAAATCAACATTGAAGAAAAGAGCGCTCATCAACTTCATCGATCCCTTTACTCTTTATGCACTTTGGGCGCAGATTCGCTATCTCGCACGAGGAAAAGATACCCGCCTTCATGGGATCCCTATTTATGCCTATGAATATCTACCTTCTGTTCGTTTGGGCCTCACGCCTTTCGGACCTGAATATTTTTTAGAGAGTTTTCTCTGGAAAGATCATCGTCCTGTTTATTTCTATCTGAAATGGGGAAAACATGGAAAAAATCAATACTGGGGCCTTGGTGTGGAAATGGACGAACTTTTTAAAGAAGACTTCTATTCTTTTGGATTCCGATTTGATGGTTGGTACCAACCCAAAATATTGGTCTCCCCCGGTCCCGTCCCCACCATCGATGTTCTCGAGACCCAGCCTGACTTACTCTCTCCTGGATATCCCGAAAACGTCCTAACACAAAAAAGGGCAGGAATCAGTCTTTCGCTGATCGCTTCCTACCAATTGATCTCCAAAGTATTTGCGTATGGGCAACTCGGGTATAAGTCAATTGGGTTTCTTCCGGGAGAATCTCTCAGTGCCAGCCCTATATTCAGAGCCGGACTTCAAGCCCGCTTTTGATAAATCCAGAATGCCTGGAAAGGATTGGCTTTATAATCTATGTAACAATGCAAAGAATCCTGATCTATACGATAAAAGATAGCATCAAAGATTTGGCGTATAGATATGGATTGGGCGATAAATGGCATAATATTCACCCGACTTCGACAAGGCAATCCTTTCAGGTTGGCATGATTCCCTGAAAAACAGAGAACCTCCGGGTTTCAGCCATTGAAACATCCGGTCACGGAATGCAAGAACTTCTTCATCCTCCAAATACATCATCAGCCAATTGATGAAGATAAAATCAAACTGACCTTCTTCAAAGTTCAAGTCCATGACATCGGACTGGATATACTGAATATTCTTCTTGTTTCGATGGCGCTTTTTGTTTTCTTCTAAAAATGAGGAGACTAGATCCACAGAAATCACAGACTTTGCACTTGTAGCAACAGCACCAGTAAACCTGCCGACTCCCCCACCAAGCTCCAAAACATCCAAATCATTGCATGGAGGTAGTTTTGAGAGAATTTCTTTTTTCTCTGCATTTTCTAATTCTAGATTCCTTATAAGAACCATATTCAAGTCGATAGGGAGAATGTCATCATTCCAAAAACTGATGACCTTTTCTTTTCTATTCATAACAGAATTCTTTTCCTCCTCTCTGGATCTAAGCAAATTGTAAGGGTGTAGTCAAATAAAAATTTAAATCCATTGCTTGGATAAGGAGATCTTCTTATAATGCCGCGCAAAAATAAGGGATTATGGAATCTGCTACTCTACATCTAAATCTAAATCAAAATTTAGTTGATAAGTCAGACCCTGGAAGGGCCCATTATGCTTTTCAGGCTGTGAAAGAGCCGTTTGTTCTGGTTGCTTCAACTGCAATGCGTATTGCAAAAATTGCTTTGCATTCAGTACTGTTGTTTTTTCTCTGCTTTTGACCTTGCCCTGCTTCTGTATTTCACCCTATTTTTATACAACCCTTACAACAAGTTCTTATAAGGTGGTAAAAGAAACTTTGGGAATTGGATGGGACTTGACTCTTTTTTTTAAGAAGGAACCCCTTCTTATCTATGGGATTTTTCTTCCTCTCCCTCTAACATAATAAGCGTGAAATTCTCTTCCACCCGAAAGAAGTTCCATTTCTTCACTCTTATCTTCTAAAAATTCATCACAGGCAAGTTTCACTCCAGGCAGACTATTCTGTGTCTTGTGTACTTCTGGGTCACAATAGTCATCGACAATCACTACCGCTCCTTCAGAAAGGCGGGGATAAATTGCTTGCAGGGCCCTTTTTGTTCCGAGGTAAAAATCTAAATCGATATGGGCAAAGGAGATTTTTTCTGGCAGATACTTAGGAATGGTATCTTCGATCCAACCTTCATGAATTTCAGGAAGAGGAACAGATAAGTTCTGGAATGTTTCTAGAAATTCGTCTTTGGGACATTGGAACCACCTTTCTTTCACTCTCCGATTGTCGAGAAAAATCACTCTTTTGGCCTGATGATTTTCCTGTAGAAGGTCTCGATCGGACTTTTCTCCCAGCCCTTGAAAGGAATCGTAGACATGCAGCTTTTTTTCAGAATCGAACTGGATCAAAGTTTTTTGAAAAAGAAGAGAGGTCCATCCCCGGTAGCATCCTATTTCTACAACATCACCCTCGATTTCCCTGATCAAAACTTCTCTTAAAAGGTAATAGAGATTCAAGTTCTGTTCGAGTCCCATCATGGACCGATTTTTTTCTTGAATTTCTTGAAGAAAGAAATTTCCTGATTTTTTATGATCGTAAGACAATATGACAACACCAGTTCAAGCAACTAGCTTTCCTAAGGACTCACTTTGTTGTAAAGAACTTAGTGACTGCATCCAGCTGAAAGCACGGATTACCTGTCTTGCAAGCAGCGTTATCCTTCCATTTGCCTATATAGCAACGACAATCGCCCGAGTAGCCTTGATCGGTCTCTACTTGGTCGGGCTCGCTTTTAGTCTGACCTTTTCCATCCCATTTTTATTTTGCCATCAGGAACTCAATGCCTTCACCGTTCATAATATGAAGGGTATGTGGGGCAAAACATTTTTGGAATGGGCTCAGATGCCTTCCGATTCCTCTTTATGGAAATCAAGGTCATCCTAGGTGCCCTCGTTCACCCAAGTATTGTCTAAAGCCCCAAATGTCCGCTGATTCGGCCCAAATTGAAACTGAAAATCTCCAAGAGGCCCGCTTCGCAATTTTCGTCATCGAATTTCTTATATACGTCTTCTAAGTCTTCGATATCCTGTTGCACTTTTCGCGGTAAGCCTTTGTGGTGGCTTTTCAGATCTTTTAGTAAACGTCCCATTTCCTGGTAAGTTTCCTTCATATGAGCTTCGATCTTGTTCTTCTCGCTCATGCTTCTGGCACTGTGGTATTTCTCGTGGTCAACCTGCATTTCAACAGCATGTTTGGCGAGAAAGCTAACATCAGAGCGAGCTTTGAGCATAGTCTTATTGTTGGAATCACTCCTAGCTCTAGCAGCCATGTTCTCCTCCTTTCAGAAATAGGCAGGACTAATGAATTTAGCCCATCCCTTAATTGTTATTATAACAGTTATGGTTTATTTGGGGTATAATATATATTTAATAATAAGCAAGATTCTTAATTACAATTATTTAAACAATTTTAAACATGATTAAATCAGTTCAAATTTTCTATTGCCTTTGGGGATTTATTCCAGTATTGTTCCCCTTTTTCAACTCAGGAGACTCCCAATGAAGACGGTGGATTTTTCACTACAGACCCACCTATTTCTCAATGAGATCAAAAGACTTGTTCAGAGACATCCTCCAATGCTTTATTCCCAAAAACCAGATTCCTCTTCCCGGACCGAAAAAGAAGAAGCACTCATCCGCCACATAGAGAAAAGCATTCAACGTGCAGAGAAGGGAGAATCGGAGCTGAGCCCTGCAATATTAGCTTTGGAGGGATACTCGAGCGCAAAGGTAAGGCATTTCCTTAATAATCTGTGCAGCAGGGAAGGTACCAGGTATTTTGAAATTGGGACCTGGAAAGGATCTACTTTTATATCAGCTCTCTATGGGAACCAGAAAAATCTGAAAGATGCAGTTGCGATCGATGACTGGTCGGAATTCGGAGGACCAGAAAAAGATTTTCGGTCCCATTGCGCAAGCTTCCTCTCTAAGGTCAAACACCGCTTCTATGCAGAGGACTGCTTTTCCATAGAACCCAGAGATTACTTTTCTGAGAAGATCAACCTCTATTTCTATGATGGAAACCATAGTGCGGAACATCATGAAAGAGCTTTTACCTACTATGTCGAGATCTTTTCAGATCTCGTCATTAGCAGTCATTGATGACTGGAATGCCTATCACGTCCGCCAGGGAACATTCCAGGCCTTTGATAAATTGGGCTATAGAATCGCTTATGAGAAGGTCTTGCCTGCTAAATTCAGTGGAGATAAGGAAAATTGGTGGAATGGAATCTATCTAGCTGTCATTCGAAGAGATCGATAACTGGCTTTTTTAAAATATTGAACAGAGTTCTACTCAATATCTATTTTCCACTCATCTCTCTTATTATCAGGAAATTATAAGACCAGTTAGCTCTCATCGGGGATTCTACAGGTCTTCTGGAAGGCCTTAGCAAGATTAAATATTTTGAATCCAGCCAATTAGGATCTTGTCTAACCAATGGAAACCTTGGGAAGGGTAGCTGAGATAGCCGATATGTCCCCCTTTCTCAGTCTTGAAAATCGACACATTATCAGGGACGGTAATCCCATCAAGAACACTTGCGCAGATGATAGGGTCGTCTTCTGCAAAGAGAATATGACAAGGGATCGTTATATCCGGAATGAGCGGAGCACTCGAACATTTTTCATAGTAGTCCATCGCACCGGAAAAACCGCATTGAGGGGCCGTGTATAGCTCATCAAAATCGAAGAAGCACATTTTCCTGGGTAGGTCCACTTTCGGTAGATCAGGAAAAATCTTATGTCGGTACATCACATCCGCTCTTAAGAGACGAATGAAATAGCGTTCATACATTCTGTTTGATCGATAGGATAGTAGATCCACACTTGAATACAAATCGACGGGTGGATTGATGGCTATCACTTTCTTGAGAACTTCGGAAGCTGAAGATTTCAACTCCCCGGCAAGTTTCAAGACTATATTGCCCCCCAATGAGAAACCGACTAAAACAGTAGGTGAATCGGGTGTTTCTGCTTTTAGAGCCTTCAAAGAATGAAGGACATCCTCGCTACGTCCACTATGATATATATGCCTTGCCAGTCCTTTTCCAGAACCGCATCCTCTCATATTCATTCGAACAACCCTGATCCCCTTATCAAGGAGCTTATTGGTCATCCGGATGAGATAGGGAGAATGGTGTGATCCGGCAAGTCCATGGAGCATTACGACGGTCATATCCGTCGACTTCCAACCCTTAGGCATCGTGACTTCCAGGGAGATCTGGTCTTCATCGGGAAGACGGACTAGCATTTGCTCAGATCCAGGTTCTCTTTGCCAATTCAGCAATGATCCCATGACCGTCTGAGTATGCGCCCCCTTGAAAAGCGGAAAAGGAATGAAATTAAGATCTTCGCACATTATCTTCCCCTAATTTTAGTTTTCCAAATTAAAACAGAATTAATCAACAAATTTATTTTAATTTAATTTCTATTAAGGACATTTAGTCACAGGGATGGACAGAAAAAAGACTAAGGATTCTTCTCCCGGATTCTTTCTTCCCATGCTGGCATTGGAAATATGATAAAAATGAGCTCCGGCGCGCATGCAATTTTTAAAGCGCCACCCCTGCTCGATTCCGGAACGGAATTCTAGAGGAAAGCCCAGATCTTTTCCCCCTCCCTGCCGATACCATCCGGCAGCAAAGTTTGGAGTAAAGACGAGCCGTTGTTTGATGATGAAATCAAGCCCAAAGCCAAAATATAGATAAGTAGAGCCTTTGATCGTAGCCATAAGCCCTACGAGAGGACGGATCGATCCCCGGATTGTTTCCTTTTCTTTGAATAAAAGAGCCTCTAGCCTAGGACGGTATTCCACTCTGAATTCTGCCGTGCGGTGTTTTGCTTTAACGATGTTGAAAACCCCTCCCCCTATACTGATAAGGGCAGGTTCTTTATCTGCATAGAGATAGGGATTGAGAAGAAAGAAAAGGAGGAGAAATCGTTTCATTAGGAAATACATTACTTTTTCGATTACAAAAAATCAATCCCTTGCTAGGCTCCTGCCCCCTAACTTTTAATAGAGATTCCTTATGAAAATATTAAAGTCCATCCTCTTTTTAGCTGCATTTACCTCTCTTTTTGCAGCAGAAGACACATCCCATGTCATCATCAAAGAGCGAGCAGTCAGTGTAGAGAAACAGGATTGTCTGGAAATAGAACGTTCCAAAGAAAGCAGGCCGCCTCAGCAAAAGGTCAGGGCCGGAGCCTATTTTCGTACACAAACAGTCCAGTACCCACCGTTTTACTTCCCTTCTTCTACTCACTGGCTCTCATCCGTCTCGATTTTGGGCGATTCCTTGGAAATCGAAGATGGTTCGTTTTGGAAAATTGCCTCAGGCGATGAATACAAAATCCTCTATTGGCAAGCCAGCGATCCTCTTGTGATCACTCAAAATACGAACTGGTTTTCCTATTACGACTACAAGATCATCAATAAAGCTGATGGATCTGTTGTCTATGCCAATCTTTCCATCGGACCAATCGTTGATGGAGAATATACCCACTGGATCGTTGCCATTGATTATGCCAGAGGGGAAATCATTCTCGAAGATTATTCTCATTGGAAAGTCTGCTCAGCAGATGATTACCTTTTTGACGAATGGGCATTGAACGACACACTCATCATTGGAGTCAATTCAGGGTGGCATTCCTCTACTTCCGAATACATATTGATCAACGTCAATATGAATAATTATATCCGAGCTTCACAATATTAATCCGGGAGGAGAAACATGGAATGTTCAGCCGTTCTTCAACATGTTCAAAAACAAGATTTTCATGATTCAATGAAACAAACCAACTTGGATGTACAGGCATGCAGGATCATGGTGATTGCTCTTGCCCTGTTTTCAAGTATTGCGAGCTTTCTGGTTTTCGATCCGATCACCTCTCTTACAGCAGGATGCTTTATTTGGACAGGCGCATTGATCCTGTCATCAGATGGAGGTACCTATGAAACTTCTTGCTCTCCTCCTGTTTATGCTCCTCGTCCCTGGTATTCCTATGTGTCTCCCTGGCATTGGCGTCCCAAGACCTACTGTAGTGATCAATCCTTCCCCTACTGTAGTTAGACCTGTCCACGTTCACGACACACGACCAAGAGTAGCCGTTGGAACAAGAGAAGTGCACCATGCCCCTGTGCATACAAGACCTTTTCATACTTCGGCACCAACTCATCGTAATGTGCATCATGTTCCTACTCATCCTGTCAGGCATCACGACTCGCGGTCTCGTATTCCTGTAGGTGAACGAATGCATCGTCCCCTTCCGTACCGCATCATCCACCATCCAGGAGGACCAGTGTTCATCCGACAAGCATGAGAAGCGATCATCAAAGAAGCGCCCCGAGAGTACCTGTCGGGCAGCGGAGGCGGTAATTTTTTTTGTTAAGTATTTTTTTTAATGACAAAAATACATACGACGATAAAAATGTTGGCCGCTTAAAACTTAGAGAGGAATTATGACTACAGTTGCATCTGTTGTTTCTCATGTTCCAGACTTTCTGGAGAAAAGACCTTCTCAAGAATTAGACTCCAAAATAGCAGCCCAACCATTTGATTTCGATGCTATCATGAGTAGTCTTCTAATGGGGCTGGATCAGCCTCATTGTTGTATTAGGATTTCGATCCCGTATTCAGTTTTTCAAGAGGTTACATTCGAAGAACTAAAGGAACTCGTTGTTCAGTCGATGGTGGAGAGAGGTTATTCCGGTCTAAAGATTAACAAAGCTGTTTCCATTCTAGTGGAAAGTTACCTCCATTGCCTTGCCGACAGTCCGGTTAGAATTTGTGCAACTACCTTGGAGGCAGAAATTCCTGAACTTCTCAGGATTACATCTCCTGAATATTTCTTCCAACAACTCGAAGCAGCAAGAGAGGCAACGTCATTCGTTAACATTTTAGACTTGTCTCCAGCTAAGAGGGATGATCATCTTGCTCAACTCTCCACTCTTTTAGCCTATTTGATGCGTGTTCAGGGACTTCTTTGGTACTTGGGGGACAACCAAACTTGCAAGCGCACATTATGGATTATGCTTCAGCAGGACAAAAGGATGTAATGAGAGAGTTTCTTCCTACTGTTGTTAGCCATTTTTCTGATTTTTGCTCCCAGCTTAGAGTCATGGCCACAATGAAAATAGACAGCTGCATCCAAGAACTTCAAGAAAGAATTCATCTCGTAAAAACGTTGAAGTTAGTCTCGCCAGACCACACTGAAGATCAGGAAGCAATCGAATTAGCTCTATATGAGAACCATGTCCAGGGGTTTGATAATGCTACTATAAGAATTATCAGAGATGCCCAGCTTATTTCGATTGCCAGATTGAAAGCAGAAGGGAATAAAAATGCTGAATTATTATCTGTTTTGAACCAGGCTTTAAGCCGTCACCCTACCTGCACAACAAGAGATATACTAAAGGTGGAGGATCCTTCAGATGTGATGACAGATCGATTTGTCAGTGAAGTTTGGGAATTCTTTACAGATAAAACAATTGAGGATCTGACCCTTCTTGTATTGGAAAATCTAGGGACGTCTGATTTTGATGACTTAGACAGTGCTTTGGAACTCATCGAGAAAAATTGCATGCAAGCATTGGACGCCGATGGAAAAAATGCCAGTGGAACGATTATGCATGTCTATCAATTCCAAGAAGATGAAACTTGTCATCAGGCAATGACTAAGGTTCTTGGAATGAAATCTTTTGAAGAACTAATTGAATGGTGTGAGACATGAGGTGTTTTCACTGTCACAAAGAATATAAGCTTACTTTAGGAAAATTGGGGTTTCGTGAAACCTGCTCCCAGTGCGGCAGAGACTTGCATGTCTGCAAAAACTGCCGCCATTATATGCCAGGCAAGCCCAATGATTGCAATGTGCCTGGAACAGAGTCGGTCAAAGATCGGGAAGCGATGAATTTCTGCGAGGATTTTTCCCCATTAAAAGACTCATCCAAACAGAAAGATTCTTCCTATCAAAAGGCAAAGGATCTTTTTGGCGAAGAAGTGGATAAGAAACCGAAATCGGGAAAAGACCGATTTGATTCTCTATTTGATGAATAAAAGGTAATCACTATGGCAAGTACAGCTGCAGTCGCCGTTGTTGCTCCAAGTACAGCTGCGACTATCTTTGAAAGATTGAACAAAGAATATGAAGAAAAAAATCCAGCTCTTGAACAAGCTGTTACTGATGTTTGTGCATTTACTTTGGAACTCGACCGTTACAATGAAGGGCTAAATGCAAAACATGATCACGAGCTGCCTGATATTTCTGTACTAAAAGGAGATAGTGAAGTTTTTGCTAAACGGTTGGAGGAATTCAAAACAGTTTATAGAACGATGAAAGTATTCCAACAGACGCTTTGTCGTGCTAGAGAGGACTTCAATCGTTGCATTCCACCTGATATATTCGATACGATCCAATGGCTCAGTCCTGATTTGAAAACCCAAATCGAAGAGTTATATCATGCTGCTCTCCAGAGCCATCAGAGACTGATTTTGATGTGCGATCTCACAGGACAAGTTGCTCTGCTTAAAGATAAAATCACACACAATAACGATCATCCTCAACGGCAGATCCGTCAAAGAATCGAAATCATGGACACAGGAGGCAACCCCTCATCTTGCCCTGCAACAACTCTACATGAGAGCTCAAAGATACGTTACTTCCGATACTCTTGTCCTTGCACCTGCTGATCATAAACATAGGGACACTCCTGAAACAGTATCTGTCGATCACGATCGTGAAGAAGAACCTCTTGATGAACCGGTCGTTGTAGCCGCCGCCGGCGCTTCAGAAATGAAAGCTGCAGAATTAGACGGCAGTACATCTGGTTCTAATGGAGGATCAGCTGCTGTAGGCAAGACGAAGAAGAAGAAAAAGAAGAAGAAAGGAAGTCCAGTCCAGTAGGGAAAACTAACTTTTTTGGCGATTAGCCCGAATCACATCGATAATGAGAAAAAGGATCAAAATAGGCAGATAAAATGCCTCTGGTTTGGAAAGAGTCAGCACATAAGGTGCAATCAAATAGACTAGAAATCCATCGATGATGAAAGTCGATATCGCCACTGTAATCGGGTTAAGTTTTATCCCTAAAAGACGGCGTGTCACAAAGTTCAGACCCCAGATCACAAGGAATGTCCCAATCCACTCTAGAATATAAATAAATATATTCATTTTGATTTATTCTCCTGGATCCTATTCCAGATGAGATCGACCATGAGCCACAGAATTAGTGCAATCACATACTCTGCTACGACGACATCAAATCCCGCAATCCAGCTGATGATAGGCGCCATGATGACCAGAGCGATCCAAAAAGAAAGATAGCATGCCGTTGACTTTGAGACCTTTTTCCTTAATAGCCAGTTTGATATGCGTGTCCAGACCCCTGTGATGATCACTGCGATAATGATATCCCGAAAAAAGATCATTCCCTCTCCTCTTTTCCCTTATAAATAATTGAAATAATTTTTAATCCAAAGAGAATTCTTTTAATTGCAATCAACCTGTATTCTTATAATAATATTCGCCATTAAACTGAAAAAAGTTATTTTAAACGGCAATTAATATTTCGAATCAAAAAGCTCTTTCTTCTCAGAAAGCGAAGACACATCTTCGTGAATCGAGCCATCAGATTCTTCAGAAGTTGCTCTTGTATCATAACCTACTTGAATCGGTCGAAAACCCCCACTTGGAAAAGGAAATCCTGGAACGAATCCGCGACATCCCCTCCCATCATTCTCCTGAAGAAGTTTTAGAAAAACTGAGAGATAAAGAAGGGACCAAAGAGATCATCCGTGAGTTCCTTGAACACTCTCAGAGAAAGGAACCTAAAACACCTGTAGAAAAATCAGTTAAAATTCCCCAAGAAGAGAAGGTTGTTGCAGAGTCCATCTCGATTGAAGATTCGAAAATCCACCCTTTCGATCTATTTTTCCGTGATGAAATCTCCCAACTTAAAAATCTTGACGAACTCTATCAATACATTTCCCAAAGAAGATCAGAGATTGCCGACCAGAAGACTCATTTCTCTCCTTTGGTTGAAAAGCTTAAGGCCATCTACTCCGATTTCCATACCTTGTTCCAAGAGACTCATCAAATGGGATCGCTCAAGCCGGTTGCAGAAGGAGCTGGGGCCGCCTATTTTCTCTATAATGAAAAAGGAAAACCAAAGTTCATCGTAAAGCCGGTCGATGAAGACATTTTCTGTTTGAATAACCGTAAAGGCTACGTCAGTATCCAGACTGGATACCGTACAAGGAAATGGGTTCCGGTATACAGAAGCGCACAGACCGATGTTCTTTGCTATGAAGTGGCGCAAATCATCAATACTTCGACCATCACTCCGAAAACGAGCATGGCGATTGTCAATGATGAGGGATTCTATGACCTTACCGAACGCGTTGGTCATGCATATAAGGACGGGCTCATTACCAAGGGCGGTCATCCCGACAAAGAAAAGCTCTGTTCCATCCAGGAATACATTGAAGATTCAAAAGACCTGTTCGAAGTATTGAACCGTTTTCAGCATATGAAGCTCTCTGACAAGGAAATCAAACATGCTTTTGATCAGACGGATTTTGAAGAGGCAAATCTCTTTTTGTGGACGACCTACGATACTGATGGCCATTTTGGAAACTTCCGCGTCTATGTTAAAGGAGTCGACCCTTTAGGAAGAGAAATCCTTGGAATCAAAAAAGTCGATAATGGCCTCGCTTTTCCTGAGAAGAATGAGCAGCTCCGCAATGGTCTGGTCCATCTTCCGAATGCCAAGCGGCCTCTTTCAGATTCAGCAAAAGAGAAAATCAGAAATATCGATGTGAATGCTATTGTGAACCGGCTTCGTTTTTATGAAATGGACGAATGCGTCGATGCCTTTGTCGAAAGGATCGGGATTCTTAAAGAACTTGCTGAAAGAGATGGAATGAGCATTTATGAGATCAATTATCGAATGGGCCTCATCGGAAAAGGAGAGGTTGGAAAAAGCCTTGCCCTTTCCCCTATTCCACTGAAAGAATTAAAAAAAAGGTGAAACACCTTAAGGTGAACAATGAAGGCTTCTAAAGGTTTGTTTTTGGGCTTCTGCCTATTTGCAGTTTTTTCCCTTACCTCTTTAAGCATCAATTTAATGCAAGGAGACCCTATGAAACTCGTCAACAAAGATACTAAAGACGTTGTTATTGAATTCACAGATTCCAAAATCATTTTCCACGATCGGTTTTTAGAAGCTGAAATGTCCGAGAACGGAATCACAGTCCCGCCTGCTCTTCAAAAAGAGTATGGGAATAAAGAAATCGTTTTTGTCGAAGATGCCGAATTCTTAAAGGCGTTCAAAGAAATCTATTATCCTTCCAGCATGAACTCGAACGTCTTCCAGTGGGAAGACTAAGACTCTAATAAACCCCTAACAGATCCAATAGAATTAAGATGATCAGGATAGGCGCCGTAAACTTGATCGTAATTTGGAAATAACGCGCCAGGATCGGTCTTGCATGATGGAACATCTCTTCTTCCATTCTGAGATTGTCAAAAGCTTCTCTCATTCCCCATCGCCAGCCCACTAGTAGAACAGCCAGTAACCCTCCGATCGGAACAAGGATGTTGACCGATACAAAGGAAATGACCGTGTAAAAAGTGGCCCCGAATACTTTGACATCTTTCCATAGGTTGAAAGAAAGAGCTGTAGGGATTCCCAGTAAGAAAGCAACCCCGCTGCTGACAACGACTGCTTTCTTTCTTTTCCAACCCCGTTCATCGATCAAATAAGAGATCACAGGCTCTAGGGCAGAAATTTCAGAAGTCAGTGCTGCCAGAGTGACCAGAACGAAGAAGAGAACAGCCAGACCCCATCCCCAAGAAAGCTGACTGAAGACAATAGGAAGGGTCTCAAAAATCAATGCAGGCCCTGCTTCGGGCTTCAATCCTACGGAAAAGACGATGCAAAAGACAGCAACACCTACTAAAAGAGAGATCGCTGTATTCAATAATACAACAGGAATGACGCTTTTGGGAATATCCTCCCTTCGGGAAAGATAACTACCATAAGTCACCATCGTCCCTTGTCCCAAGCTCAAAGTGAAGAAGGCCTGCCCCAATGCGAGGACAATCGCAGCCGGGGTGAGACTTTTAAAATCGGGAGCAAAAAGAAATTTCAAAGCCTTGAAAGAAGAAGGAAGAGTCAGACCTTTGATCACTAAAACGATCAAGACCAGTATGAGTAGGGGCATCATGATTTTGCTCCCCATTTCGATCCCCTTTCTTACTCCTGAGATCAGAACCAGAACGCAAAGAATCATAAAAATAAAATGAAATCCAACACACCACCAGGCCGATCCGCTGAGAGCCTGAAAATGATGCAAAGCATCCTGGGCAGAAGTAAAATGGGTAAGATTCCCTTTCAATGCCTGGAAGAGATATCCAAGCGTCCAGCCCGCAATCACACTGTAAAATGAGCTGATGATGAAACCGGTGAATATGGTGAGATATCCTCCCCATCCCCACTTGCGGCTCCTTCCCAATAACCGGAACGATCCATAAGGGCTTGACTGGGCTGTTCTCCCCACGAGGATTTCAGAGACCAGGACGGGAAAGCCGATCAGAAGAAGACAGAATAGATAAAGGAGAATGAATGCCGCTCCCCCATTTTCCCCCACAATATAAGGGAAACGCCAGATGCTGCCGAGTCCGACAGCTGACCCCAGGGCTGCAAAGATGAATCCTATGCGCGATTTCCAATTTTCCCGTTCGACGTATTCTTTTTCTTTCATTTTACCTATAGGAATTTTCAAAAATCGTAACCAATCGATCAGTAAAAATAAATGTCTAATTTTTCTTAGATATTGTAGTGAAAGAGATGAGGGATATAATCGAGTCGATGAAAACCCAGGAATTGAGCTTTTTTTCTCCCGACTCGACTGAGGCTTCAGACCTTCCTTTGTTCCTCGCTCCGGTCACCGCCGGCTTCCCCTCACCTGCCGAGGATTTCATGGAGCAAAGGCTCGATCTCAACCAGCATCTCATCGAGCATCCGGCTGCTACTTTTTTTGTCAGGGTGGAAGGAGATTCGATGCGCGATGCCGGTATTTTGCGCGGTGATATTCTCATCGTCGACCGGGCCCTCCGCCCTTCGAGTGGAAAGATCATTATCGCTGTCATCAATGGAGAGTTCACCGTTAAACGGATCCGGATTCAAAATAAAACAATTTTTTTAGAACCGCAAAATCCCAAATACCCTTCCATAGAGATCGATCCCGAATCCGACTTTCAAATCTGGGGAATCGTCACCTACATTATTCACAAAGCAATTTAGACAGTGTTTGCACTAATCGATTGTAATAATTTTTACGCATCATGCGAGGAAGTATTTAATCCCAAGTTGAAGGGGAAACCACTTCTTGTTCTGTCCAATAATGATGGATGCGTGATCGCCCGATCGAAAGAGGCCAAAGAGATGGGCATCCCGATGGGGGCCCCGGCCTTTGAATACAAAAAACAGATCGAAGGAGGGCTGCTTCTCGCCTTTGCCTGCAATTTTACCCTTTATGGAGATATGTCCGACAGGGTCATGACGACACTGGAAACCTTTGGGCTTGAAATGGAGATCTATTCGATCGATGAAGCTTTCCTCCAATTATTGAAGGACTCGGAAGAAGGCCATCTTCGCCTGGGCTGGCAAATTCGGAAAAAGGTCGATCAATGGACGGGTCTTCCCATATCAGTAGGAATTGCCCCAACAAAAACTCTGGCTAAAGTAGCCAATCATAGGGCGAAAAAACAAAAGGGAGTGGATGTCCTTACCGATCCGGAAAAGATCCAAAAAGTGTTGACTACTTTGGACGTCGAAGAAGTTTGGGGAATTGGCCGAAGGCTTGCCAAACGCCTGCGAAAGAAAGGAATTTTCACAGCAGGACAGCTAGCCTCTTCCGATGATCAGTGGATCCGCAAAGAGTTCAGCGTGATGACGCTCCGAACAGCCATGGAGCTTCGAGGAGTAAGCTGCTTTCCATGTGATGAGGTTCCCGAGGTAAAGAAGTCGATCCTCTGCTCCCATACTTTTCGCAATCCGATCGACAATAAACCAGATCTGATTCAGGCAGTTGCTGATTTCACAACGATCGCTGCAGAAAAATTGCGCAAACAAAACAGTCTGGCTCCAATGATCTCAGTATTCATTGCCACCAGTCCCTTTCGAGACAATTATTACTCCAATAGCAGCCACTTTACCCTTCCCATTCCCTCTTCCTATACGCCGGAGCTCATCACTTATGCACGCCAGGCGCTCGATACGATCTATCGTTCTGAATATTCCTACAAAAGAGCAGGCGTCCAGTTCATCGATCTCGTAGATGCGACGGCTCTGCAAATGGACTTTTGGGACAAAGGCAAAGACTTCGAAAAGAAAAAAAGGCTGATGGAAACGATCGACAAGATCAATGTTCGGTATGACAAACTCGCAGTGCATTCAGCATCATTGGGCATACAGCAAAAATGGAAGTATGTGCGCTCCCGTACTTCCCCCCGCTTCACAACAGACTGGAACGAACTCTTAAAAGTAAGATAAAATGTTCTCTGCCGCTTGTTTTGCCATTGTAGTTCGGCACTCGACAGTTGCAGATCCGATGTGGGGAACGATGAGGCAGTTTTCAAAAGAACATAAAGGATGATTGCCAGGCAGAGGTTCAGGATCGGTGACATCCAAAGCCGCGCTCCTTATCCATCCTTTTTCCAACGCTTTGACAAGAGCATCCGTATCAATGATTGCTCCCCTGGCCATATTGATCAAGACTGGATGCTTTTTCATCTTTTGGATCGCTGTGGCATCGATAAAGTGACGGGTCTCTTTTTTCAGCGGAATATGAAGGGAGATATAGTCAGAAGTTTCATAAAGTTCATCAAGGGAAACCTGTCCTTTGATTCCCAAATCTTTGTAATGGTAGAACTGTACATTCATGCCAAAGCCTTTGGCCCTTTGAGCGGCAGCTTTTCCGACCCTTCCATATCCGATGATTCCAAATGTTTTTTGATGAAGGCTCTCTCCAAAGAAAAGATTGGGATCATAGATCTTCCATTTGTCTTCCTTAACGAATTGCCTGGCCTCGGGAACCTTACGAATAAGGGAGAGGAGAAGCGCAAAGGTGAGATCGGCCGTACTTTCTGTAACAACGTCTAATAAGTTATATACAGTAATTCCTTTAGTCTTTGCATAGGCGACATCAATATTGTCTAAACCGATTGCATAATTGGAGATAATTTTTAATTGAGTTGCGGTTTCCAATATTTCCTTGTCAATAGGATCGGAAAGCATCGTGAGGATGGCGTCATATTCCTGAGCGGCTTTGATTAATTTATCTTTTGGAATCGGACAATTTTGTTCCCATTCTTCAACAATAAAAATTGTAGATAATACTTCTTTTGCAATAGAAGGTATCTTTCTTGTAATTAACGCTTTTTTCATCCAATTACACGTCCGTTTCATCTTCTAAAAAATCAGTCAATGAAGTACAAGTTTTGGCAAAATTGAAAGACAGATTTATAGATTCTTAACAATCGAAGAGTAAGTTATAGATTCTTAACTTATTTTATAAGTAAAAATTTGAGATAACATGGCTATTTTCAGTTCTTATCAACCTAGTATCAACGCGGTAACAGCCGCAGTCAACGCAGGACCGCCTCCAGCTGCTGGAGCAATTTCTGTTGAAGCCGGAGTAAAAGCTTATCTCCAACATGCGAATAATCTTCATACACGAGTAACGAGATTGGAACAAGAGAGCAAGAAAAGTCCAGACGACCGATTGATCAGATATCTCGCAGCATCTGCGCGAATCCTGGTTCAGGATTATGACGCCCTCCGGACAGCACCTGGAGCGGCTGCAAATCTTAATGCTGCGATTAATGCTCAAGGTCCAGATGGAGTGGCTTTAAGAAGACAGCAAGTAGCAAATCGTATCTTTGACGATCTTGGACGACGAATTGATGTTCTTCGTTACAAACATGCTCCTGGATGGTTGGAATGGCTCGGACTAAGGCGTTCTCCAGACGCTGTGAGCTATACGCCTAGTAAAATGACAGTTGCAGGAACTGCTATGCTTACCTGTCCACTATGGGTAGACAGCGTGCCTGAGATTCCAGGATTCGGGCCCAAGGCCGAAACCCTTGATCATGGAGAAACCCTTACAGACACATTTGCTCCTCCTACTCTCGAACAATTGGGTAACGCTCTCGGAGAATTTGGCACCGTTGTTCGCAACAACAAAACGAATATATCCTATGGAGCAGCAGCTGTCGGGGGCTTAATCTTTGCTTCCAAATTGGGAAACTGGATCTGGCATAAAATCGCTTATGGAAAACCTACCTTGGATACTTCTCACGAGCTTCGAATCAAATTCATCGATGTAATGCCTGATCAACATGAGGATGATAAGCATGTTAAGGCTTCAGTGACAAAATTGGAAGAGGGATACAAATCGGTTCTTGGACGATCTCTGAGACTAAGAGATTGCGTTGAAGAGTCCAAAAAGAACCCTAGCTGGCTTTATCCTACGCTTTATGCGGATTGGGAAGTAGTGACCAATGAAGCACGTACTCTGCAAGAAAGTGTGGACGATCTTCAAGAAACCACAATGGGACACACAACATTTAGCGCCACCCTTGCAGAACTCGATACGCAAGTAAAGGCAATGCGTAATAACCTTACGAGAATGTGCGAAGACATCAGTTGGAGTGCTTATAACAGATCTTTACCTCGAAGATTCAATGACTCAATCACAAAGACACAAGTCCTCGGCCTTTGCATGCTGCCGATAACTGTTGGAGCTGAAGTAGTAGGAGCTGTTTCAGGTGATCCAATGGTCAGTTATGCTGCACATGGTGCTGCGGCTTTCACTACAGCCCTTCTGTTGGGACAGCCTGTATCTGGATGGTTCCGTACGGATCCGATCAAAGCGCACCTAAGACAAGTAGAAGAACATGGTACCATCGAGCCTCACTTTCCACGCATTGGAAGAATCCTAGCCGATTACTTATCGAGAAAAAATCGAAAAGGTGCGATCGATGCGTTTGACGAAGAGGTAACCCGTCTTGAAGAGCAGGTCAAAGAAATGACACGCAAAGTGAAAGGCGGAGTGGTCCAGGATGATACAATCAGGGTCGATGTAAAAACATTAGAGCTTGACTGGAACGCTCTTGGAAATGTCTATCTCGATGTCGATCGTGAAATGCAGATTGCCGGTGAAATCAGCGCCAAGCTCGACGCAGCAAATGATAAGAGATGTGATATTGGGACATCTATTGTAGAGCTTCGCAAACTCGCAGCTGGAATGCCGAATAAAATCTTCACGGTTGCACGGGCCGCTGCTGCATTCAAACGACCTCTACTGTTGAAGGCAAAAGCAACGATCTCTTCTCAAAGAACCGCGATTCGATCAGCTGAAGAGAGCTTGAAAAGTGGAAAAATAAGAGAAGCGATGGATGGCTTCAAAACATTTGTCACAAAATTCAAACATGACTGCGATGATCTTAGAGAACATCAGGAAGGTGGAAAATTAAAAGGCGAAGTCCTGAAAGCAAATCTTGCTATCTTAATGGACGATTATCGAGAATTGACACGATTGGCCAACCTCATCCAGGAAAAGCTGACCGATGCCAAACAAAATGATGAACCGTTCAGTCAAAATAAAAGAATGTTAGCTGCTTTAGAGAACACTCTCCGTACTCTAAGAACAACAATTCATGCCTTGAAAGATGATGAAGTGCCTACGGCTTCGACCGCCTGGTTCTCCAAAACAACGAAAGTCGCCGTTCCTTGTATTGCTCTTGCCGGTGCCTCTTACTGGCAAAATGACATGGTTGAACAATGGGCCGGTGCAGAAGCTGCTCAATATGCTCCTCTCGCACTTGGGGCAATAGCAGCTACGGCTGTGGCTTGCAAAGCAATTGGATGGCTCTGGGGACTAAGAAGTTCTTCTTCCGCGACAGTTGGGAAACCAGCTCCTACCGTTGCCGAGCAAAAACCGAAATCGCCTCTTCTTACAGCAGTTGTCGAAGAAGCTCAGCGAAGAAAAGCTGAAGAACTGCCAACAGCTACTGTTCCCCCAATGGTTCAAACAATTCCGGTACGCTCTGAAGATATAGCAGCTTTGAGATCAGGATTTGAAGCGACAAAGGTTCAATTGATTGGTCTCATCAGCGAGAGAAAGTTCACAGAAGCGATAAGAGTCATTAACGATACTCTTCAACAGATTCAAACTTTGATGACTCCTGTGATTTCTTCTGCAGACAGAGCAAGTCTTCAAGAAGTCGTCCAATACTTGGAAGAGCTGCAAGGACAGTTGCCTTCTGATCGAAGAGTGCAACACGCTCTCTTTACAAGTACACCTTCTACAGTTCCGTCTGTAGAGGTAGTGCCTACAACAGAACGAGTTGCAAAAAAAGTCACTGTTTCTCCTCATGCTAGGAAGAAATTCGCTACAGAAGTGGAAAGAGGAACCTATTCTTCTGGTCAGGAAATCAACCTTCATAAGCAGGCATTCTCTGCAGATGAGGCCCAGCTTGCGATTGCCCTTATCAGTGTAATAGCCGCCCTCAAAGGAAGCACGGGAACACTAGGTACTGCGGCTCAGTATGGGGCTTACAAACATGCACAATTCATGGAGAGCAGCCCTGGAGACCTCAGTGATCCGGCCCTTTATCTGCACCTTCTAAGTCAGGGAAAAAGAGTTGCTCCATTCCGCATAGAAAGAGAGCAGATTTGTTCAGGAAGTAGCTCTAGCGTCGATTTTGAGAGAACGCTGGCTCAAATGGATGAGCTGCGCCACTCTGGAGGCCATAAGCAAATCCTCGTTCCTGTTGTCATGCAGGGAGTTTCCTACGCTTTGGCAATTGAAGGAAAAGGATCAACAGAAAGAGAAGTTGTTCTTTCCGGAATACATCCTCATCCTCATGTCCTCGGTTCAGTTGGACACTTCCGTAAAACATTCTCCTCTGTTGAAGAAGCAGGACAATGTCTGGCGGCCATGAATGAAGAATTGGCTAAGTTTGTTCCGGATGAAACACCAAAAGATGTTGTCTTCTATCCTTGCATACCTACGGCACCGATCGTAAGAGCAAATGGAAATGCTGCTGCAGCTGCAGCTGCAGCTGCAGCTGCTTAAGAGAAATATTCTTCTTTTAAATTAAAAAGCTATTTAGAATAGGGGTCCTTAATTGGGCCCCCTATGACTTCTAAACGAACTCTGAATGTCTTTTTGCTCGCGATGATCAACGTCGCGGCTATCACTAGCCTTAAGAATTATCCCCTCACTGCAGTTTACGGCCTATCTTCCCTATTCTTTTTTATCTTTTCTGCAGTGGTCTTTTTTATCCCTGTATCCCTGGTCTCAGCAGAGCTTGCGACCGGCTGGCCCCAGCGGGGTGTATATATATGGGTAAAAGAGGCAATGGGACCGAGAATGGGTCTCTTGGCCATATGGCTTCAGTGGATCGAAAATGTGATCTGGTACCCTACCGTCCTGTCCTTTTTGGCAGCCTCAAGTGCCTTCATATTCAATCCAGAACTTGCTCATGATAATCGATACATCGTTTCCATCATCCTCATCACCTTTTGGGTTGCCACCTTCCTCAATTGTTTCGGAATGAAAATCTCCGGCTGGATCAGTACCGTATCAGTCATATTAGGAACGATCATTCCCGGGGCTTTGATCATTTTTCTTGGCTTCCTTTGGATCGGAGAAGGATTTCCCTTGCAGATTTCCTTCAGCTGGGACCAACTGATTCCTAACCTTGGGTCAGTCAATGAACTCGTACTTCTTGCAGGAATCCTCCTTGGCTTTGCCGGGATGGAAATGTCAGCCGTCCATGCGAAGGAAGTGAAGAATCCACAGAAAGACTATCCAAGAGCCATCCTCCTCGCTGCGCTTATCATTCTAGTATTGTCCATGGTGGCGACATTGGCGATTGCTATCGTCGTGCCAACTCATGAGATTAATCTGGCATCTGGGGCGATGGAAGCATTCACCCACTTTCTAAATGCCTTTAAACTGGGATGGGCGATTCCTATTGTTGCTTTTTTCATGGCATTGGGAGCTTTGGGAACAATGAGCACCTGGATCGTCGGACCGACCAAAGGGATCCTGGCGACAGCTATAGATGGAGACCTTCCTCCCTTCTTTCAAAAGACCAATAAGTATGGGATGCCTACCCATTTATTAGTTCTTCAGGGAGCGATCGTATCTTTGCTTTCTCTCGTTTTCCTTTTCATGCCCAACGTCAGCAGTTCTTATTGGATGCTTGTCGACCTCACAGCACTTCTCTATTTGATCATGTATATCCTGATGTTTATCGCCGCTATTGTCCTTCGGTATAAATGTCCTGAAGTAAAAAGGGCATACAGAATACCCGGCGGCAATGCTGGAATGTGGATCATCGGTGGAATAGGAACCGTAGGGTGCTTCTTTACCTTCATCATGGGACTGTTTCCGCCAAGTCAGTTAAAAACTGGGAATATGCTCTTTTACTATTCTTTCCTGATAGGAGGACTCGTTATTTTCTGCGTCCTTCCCTTCATCATTTATCAATTGAAAAAGCCTTCCTGGAAACAGAAGAGCGAAAAAGACTACTAATCTTTCATTCAGAGACTATCTCTTAGAGCAGCCACCAGGTGGCCAGCGACAAGTAGAATAAAGTTGTTAATACGTCGGCGAGCATTAGGACCACAGGACCTGAGGCTACCTTTGGATCAAGACGGGTCAGATGAAGGATAATAGGGATGGTGATGCCAAACAGAGCTGTGACGGCAACAGAGAACATAATGGCGATCCCTATCGTTAGAGAAGGCAAAAATCCATCGCCCCAAAAAAGGGAAACAGCTCCAACCATAAAGCCGCAGCTCACAGAAATAGCTCCCACTATCTGCCATTCTTTCAAAGTTCTTAAGAAGGAAAGACGCCAGGTAATTCGTGGTCTTCTTAAAAACTGCAAACTCTGAGTCATCGATTGCATGGAGACCGACTCACTGAGTGTGAGGACAAGTGGGATAAACATGGCTAGAAGAAGAAATTGCGCCAAGACATCCTCATACATACGTGAAATAAAGGCGCAAATGAATCCCCCGATCATATTGCAAAAAAGCCAGGGCATCCGGATTTTATAGTGGCGCATGATGGAGATGCGCTTCCCCTCTTCGATAGAAAAACCAATGAGCTGAAAGACATCTCTTCTATGGTGAGCGTCCGCTACATCAAAAGATTCTTCGATATACATCTCAACATCAATCGTTCCGATTAGCCTTCCCTCGGTATCGATAACAGGGAGGGCCAAAAGCCTGTGGACTTCAAGCATTTCAAGAGCATCTTCCAATGTTTGATCAGCATTGATGGATGTGACATGCCTTACCATGATGTCATCGATCTTCGTGGTCGGATTGCTGAGTAGGAGTTTACGCGTTGGAACGATTCCCTTCAGCACTCCCTTCTCATCAACGGCATAGAAATAGACAATTTTATGTTCGATCGACTTTTCGCGTAAAGAAGCCAGAGCTTCTTCAATCGTATGATGAGTCTGCAAAACTGTGTCCACTTCCTGCGCACACTTGCGGACGGACTGGGAAAGATCTTGTTTGCCTATTGAATGCATCTTCCTACTGATACCTGATTCCAAATAAGTTTCCAATTTTTTTGGACAATAGGTGAGAAATGTTTTTTGTAAAAAAAAAATTTAAAAACGCTTCTTGAGTGAAACCCTCCCCTAGAGATAAAATAGCTGCATTATGAAACACAAAAGAAGCAATACATCCACTGCCTGGGAATCTGTCGGCCGCTGGTACGACCATCTTGTCGGTGAGAAAGGACAGTACTACCATGAAAAAATCATTATGCCCAATATTCTGAGGCTTCTCGAGATGAAAAAGGGAAGTAAAATTTTAGATTTGGGCTGCGGTCAAGGGATACTCTCTCGATACCTGCCCGATTGGATCGACTATTCAGGAGTGGACCTTTCTAGAGCTTTGATCGAACGGGCCAAGCAATACAACAACCGGAAAAACTGTCGCTATTTTCATGGTGACGTAACAGAAAAACTCAATCTGAAAGCCGAAGAGTATTCCCATGCAGCTTTTGTGCTCTCTCTTCAAAACCTGGAAGATGGTAGACAAGCCATTCAGAATGATTTTTCCACACTTGAAACCAAAGGGCAAACTCATCCTGGTATTGAATCATCCCTGTTTTCGCATCCCACGCCAAAGTTTTTGGCAAGTAGATGATGAGAGCAAGATGCAATACAGAAGGATCAACCGATATCTTTCTTCTCAGAAGATTCCTATTCAAACCAATCCTTCGCAGGGAAAAAAAGTCAACGACTTACTCTTTTCATCATTCCCTTTCCTCTTATTGTGACTGGCTTTTCAAAAGTGGTTTTTCCATTCTTAAAATGGAAGAATGGTCTTCGGATAAAAAAAGCACAGGAAAAAAAGCGCATATGGAAAATCGCGCCCGCACTGAGTTCCCTCTCTTTCTGGCGATCTTGGCCGAGAAACATTCTTAATAAAATTCAAAGGAACAAATCTTTTCGAATATACCATCAATGACATAAGATGTGGGCATGTGTGGAATATTTGGATACGTTGGCAAAAAGGACTCTCTTAAAGTTTGTCTTTCTGGATTGAAACTCTTGGAATATCGGGGATATGATTCTGCGGGCATTGCTGGTCTTTCAAAAAAGGGACTTTTTTTTTGTAAAAATTCCGGAAAAATTCTCGAGCTCGAAAAGAAAATAAATAAGTCTCCCGTCCGTCTCGATTTAGCAATCGGCCACACAAGATGGGCCACTCACGGGAAACCTTCCGAGGTCAATGCACATCCTCATTATGATCATAAAGAAAGCCTTGCCATTGTTCACAATGGGATCATTGAAAATTATGATTCCCTTCGAGAGATGCTAAAGGGAAAGGGAATTCCATTTCATTCGGAAACAGATACAGAAGTCATCGCGCAGCTTATTTCCTACAATTACAAAAACAATCTTCTCAAAGCCGTCCAAAAATCACTTAAACTTCTGAAGGGATCCTTTGCCATTGCATTGATCCATAAAGATCACCCAGAAAAGATCATTGCAGCTACTAGAGAAAGTTCTCTTTCTATTGGCTATGACAAACAGCAAACTCTTCTCTCTTCCGACCCAAATGCTTTTTCCGGTCATTGCCTGAATGTCCTCTTTTTGAAAAATGATGAAGTAGCTCTTGTCGAGAATGGATCCATTCAAGTATTTGACAAGCAATCCCATCCTGTTAAAAAGAAGTTCGAAAAGCTCGATGCCAAATATGTATCCCCCTCTAAAAAGGGATTCGAACATTACATGCTCAAGGAAATTTATGAACAGCCCCTGACTTTGCAAAAGGCTGTTTTGGGAAGATTTTCAGAAGATTTTGGAACAGCAGAATTTGAGGACTTCAATTTCAGCTCGAAGGAGCTTCTTTCTACAAGACATATTCTCATCGTTGCTTGTGGAACTTCCTGGCATGCCGGGTGTATCGCAGCTTCCATGCTTGAAGATAAAGCCCGTATTCCTACACAGGCAGAAATAGCCTCTGAACTGCGCTATAAAAACCCGATCATTTCCAATGAGACTCTCGTCATCGCAATTTCCCAATCAGGCGAAACCGCAGATACGATCGCTGCTGTACGCGAAGCAAAAGCAAAAGGAGCTAAAGTCCTTGGCATTTGCAATGTAAAAAATTCCAGTCTTACTCGAGAGTCTGACAGCTGTATTTTCTTAAAAGCCGGTCCCGAGATCAGTGTTTGTTCGACAAAGGTCTTCACTTCTCAAATCAGCGTTCTCCTTCTATTTACTCTGTTGATGGCCCGCCTAAGACATATGAACAAAGAAGAAGGTCAGCTTTTTCTACGCGAGTTGAAAAAGATTCCTCAAAAAATTCGATCCGTTCTCGATCATGTAGATCAGATCAAAAAACTTGCTGTAAAGTATGCGCAATACAATGACTTCTTTTTTCTAGGAAGAAGATACATGTATCCCACTTGCCTTGAAGCTGCGTTGAAACTGAAAGAAATTTCCTATCTGAATGCCAATGGATATCCTGCCGGAGAGTTAAAGCATGGGCCCATTGCTCTTATCCATCCCAGACTTCCTGTGATTGCCTTTTGTTCCAATCATCAAACCTATGACAAAATGATCTGCAATCTGATGGAAGTCAAGGCAAGAGGAGCACCTATCCTTGCCCTTGCTCCAATGGGTGCAGACGAGTTAAAGAGCATTGCAGATGATATTCTCTGGCTTCCTGACACCATTGACGAGCTGGCCACATTCCCCTCTTCGATCGCTGGGCAATTGCTTGCTTATTATATTGCCAAACAAAGGGGCACTGAGATCGATCAGCCACGTAACCTTGCCAAGTCGGTAACAGTAGAATGATCGACCCTATATTCTTTGCGTGCCTGCTATTTGTATTAATTGCTATTGGTTCAAGAAAAGCCAGGAAGATCCAGAAAGAAGAGACCTATCTTTTTGCCGACCGTTCAACCTCATTTCTGAGCCTTTCTTCAACCCTCGTTATGACTGAGCTCAATCCTTCCACTTTGATATCCTTTGCATCCTTGGGATATCTTGCTGGGTTGAGAGCCTTGCTACTCCCGCTTGTTTTTTTGATTGGTCTTCTTTTTTACGGAATCACTGTCGCAAAAAAATACAAACAGACCGATGCAACCTCTGTGTGTTTTCTTTTCCGTCAAAAATATGGGAAAAATTTCAGTAGAATCTCCTGCTTCTTCCTTCTGCTTGCCATGATCGGATTCAGTGCAACTTATGTGAAATCTCTCTCATTGATTTTTTCTCCTATTGTCCCCCAGGTATCTCCCTGGATCATTTCGGCTCTCGTAGTGGGCATGACTCTCTGGATGACATTGCGAGGCGGGCTGGTCTCCATCATCAAGACTGACTTATGCAGCTTCCTGTTGACTCTCATTTTGATTCCGGCATTGTTCTTTTTTACCTCTTCTTCTTCATCCCATGTCAAACCCGAGCACTTTGCAAATGCAGAACAAATATTGAATGTGCCCTTCGTTCTCTCTTTGATCTTTCTAACCATGTTCACCTACATATTGGCCCCTTGGTATGGCCAGAAAATCTTTTCTGCCAAATCGGAAAAAGTCGCCTTTACTTCTGTGCTCTTTTCAGCCTTCTGTGTCTTTCTCCTTTATAGCCTCATTGTTGTAGCAGCCGCTTTTTTAAAGACGACTCTCTCTCTAGCCCACCCCGAAGAAGCCCTTCCTGCTCTGATTCAACGATTACCTGTTGGATGGAAAGGGGCTTTATATGCTTTTCTTTTTCTTGCCGGAGCAACAACTCTCTCTGGGGTATGGAATGCCATGACCTCTCTATTCATCGCTGAATTTTGCCAAAGAAGCGAAGAGCAGGATTTTCATCGAAGCTACTGGACGACTCTCACTTTCTCAATGACCTCCTTTCTTCTCGCCCATCTTTTTGTCGACTCGGTTTTTGACAAACTCATCCTTGCAAATATCCCCGTACTCGCCCTCTCTTTTTCTCTTCTAGCTGGATTTTACTGGAAAGGATCTCGACTAACGGGCGCCTATCTCAGTACATTGATCGGTTTTTTCTGGGGAGTGTTCTGTTACGGCTATTGGGGAGACGATCGGGTTTACATCTGGTATTGGGTGATGGGAGGAATTCCCCTTATCTTTATTTCTGGAATATTAGGATCTCTTTGGGAAACAGGAAGAATAACTTTGGTAAATGCCAATGAAAGCTGAACAACAAAAAGAACTGCTGAAAAAACGGAAGAGTGGATCTATCGGGGAAAGGTTGTTCAATTAAAAAAAGAGACCTTTAAATTCGATCATAAGATCAAAACAACAGAAATCGTCCAACATCCCGGCGCCGTAGTTATGATCCCTGTTGCTCCAGATGGAAAACTCTTGCTTGTACAGCAATACCGGAGAGCTATCGGTGAGATCATTCTCGAGTTGCCTGCCGGAACAATCGAACACAATGAAGATCCCCTTTTGTGCGCTCAAAGAGAGCTTCAGGAAGAAATCGGCTTCAGATCAGAGAAAATGACTCCATTGAATGGTTTTTACAGCGCTCCGGGATTTTGCAGTGAATACCTTCACCTTTTTCTTGCAGAAGATTTATTTCCCAGTGTGTTAGAAAGTGAAGATGAAGACGAAATGATTGATTTGATCCCGCTTTCTATTAAGGAGTGTCTGGATAAAATCGAAAAGGGTGAAATCTGTGACGCAAAAACTGTCAGCGGCATTTTAATCTATGAAAGGACGATGAAAAAATGAAAGCATTCTGGATCTCTCTGATCTCTGTAATTTGCATAGTTATCCTCTTTTTTTTATTTCTACCTCAACTCGCTTCGACTTCATGGGGTAAGAATATCTTTGTCAAACTTGCCTTCGGTGATTACTCAACAAAGGCTTCCGTTGGAACTCTCAACCTTTCCTGGTTCGGTCCACAGGAAATGGGAAACCTGGAAGTCAAAGGAAGAGAAGCAGAGGTCGAACTGGAATACCTTCATGCTGACATTTCTTTATTTGCTCTCTTTACTCTAGGCGATCTCGATCCGGAAATTTTTGAAAAGGTCAATGGCAAAGTAGAGATTGAAAATGGGACAGTGAACTTCCCTTTTCAAAACACAAAGTTTCATAACATTCATGGTGAATTAGATCATTCAGATAACGATGCTCCTCTTGCTTTTTCCATGAGGGGGCAATCTACCGAGAGAGGAAACCAGGGCACCTTCGAAGTCAAAGGACATGTTGATCATCTGGGAAAAGAATGGAATGAGTTCGTTTGTAAGGGCAATCTTGAGCTAAATAACATTCCTACAGCAGGCATTGACAGTCTTGTCTCCTTTCACTTTCCAAAACTGGACCATGTTCTCATTCAAATCCTAGGTCCACTCATGACCCTGCACTCCAATGTATCGATCGACCAGGGAACGGGAAGGATCGATGGAGACCTCCGTTCAACCCGTCTGAAAACCTATTTGGATGCCACATTCTCCCACGGAATAATCACTTTAAACCGGAACCTCATCGCAACCATCCAACTTACTCCGGCTCTTAGCAATTATTTACTCCGCGACTTTAATCCTCTCTTCATAACAGGGATCGAAGCAGAAAACCCCATTCAGCTTGAAGTTTACAGCAGAGGTTTTTCTCTTCCCGTCCATCCCTTCGATATCAGCAAAGCAAAGATGAAGGCCAACCTGGACATGGGGAAAATCAAATGCCAGAATGGAGGAACTCTCTCACTTCTAATCAGTCTGATGAAGTACCACACTCTCTTCGGTGTAAATGAGATGAACGTATGGTTCACTCCTGTCAATATCGAGCTGCAAGAAGGGTATGCAATCACAGACAGAATGGATGCTCTCGTTGCCGATACCATACATGTTTGTACCTGGGGAAAAGTCAACCTCAAGAATGACAAGATCGATATGATTCTGGGCTTTACCAGACAGGCTCTAGAGCAGGCTTTTCATATCAGCAACCTTCCCCGAGATTATGTGATGCAAATTCCCCTCAGAGGAACAACAAAAGATCCCAAGATCGATATGGGGAAAGCTGCTGCAAAAATAGCCGCCCTTATCGCAATCAACGCGACAGATAAGACAAAAGGATTCCTTGGCGGACTCCTCGGCAAAACCATCGCGCCTGAACCACCCGCTCCTCCTCCCAAACTTCCCTTTCCCTGGGAAGGCAAAGTCCAGCCTGTGCCGAAAGACAGGCCTGAGGCTCAAGACTTCTTTGATCTCTTTAAAAAGAAATAAAATTATTTCTTTACATATTAATTATATTAAACATTAATTTTAATTAAAAAAAACCATACCATATTAAACTTTGTTTAATAAAAGGGAAGAAGATGACTACAGCAATTGAACCAGATGATTCCTGTCCGATCAGCCTCGATGAGTTTGATCAGCATGATTCTGTTATTTTTCATGAGAAACGACACCCCACCCATACTGATTGCCTAAGAAAATGGGTTATGCTCCATCCTACCTGCCCAGTCTGCAGGTTAGAATTGAATACTGATGGTATCTTGGCGACTAGAGAAAAAATCCAAAAGCTTTTGATTGATTGGATTTATAGAGCCGCCGATTTCATTTTTACCCCAAATATAGACGGGGACCCAGACCTGGAATACGTATAAAAAAGGAGATATATAGAATGTCGATAATACCTATTCAGAAAGGAGACACCTGCCCTATTTGTCTTGAGAAATTTCAAGTGAATCAACGTCTAGCCTATCATGATGTAAAACATCCTTTTCATTTTGATTGTATAAAAGATTGGGCTTGGAATAACAAAGACTGTCCCGTTTGTAGAAGAGAGATAAAGCAGGATCAGTTGTTCACTCCTATTGAGAAAGCCCAAAAGGCTATTTTGGTAAAAGCACAGCAAATTGCAACTTTTCTTGTTCAAGCAAGTCGGGAAGAGAGACAACCTACTGCTCTTGAATTCATTCTCGATAATAGTATGTAAAGACACTCGATCTCAACTACGCGACATGAATCTCTTTGCAGAGATAGACATCCTGGATGGTATTGAGGAGCTTTACACCCTCTTTCAAAGGCTTTTGGAACGCTTTGCGGCCTGAGATCAGCCCCATTCCGCCACCACGCTTATTGATAACCGCTGTTTTGGCGGCGACTGCAAGATCATCTTTTCCGGAAGCTCCGCCTGAATTGATCAGGCCAATGCGACCCATGTAGTTGTTGGCCACTTGGTAACGGAGAAGATCGATCGGATGATCGGAGCAAAGATCGGTGTACATGAGATCCGAGTACTTACCGAATTTGACTGCCTTGTATCCCCCGTTATTCGTGGGGAGTTTTTGTTTGATGATGTCTGCCTGGATCGTAACTCCGAGATGATTGGCCTGTCCGGTGAGGTCTGCTGCATTATGATAGTCTTTCTCTTTCGTTTTGAATGCCGGATTTCTCAGGTAGCACCATAGGATGGTCATCATGCCAAGGTCATGGGCTATCTCAAACGCTTGGCTCACTTCGACGAGTTGTCTTCTGCTGTCTTCAGAGCCGAAATAAATCGTAGCTCCGACACCAATGCATCCCATTTCAAAAGCCTGCTGCATCGAGGCAAACATGATCTGATCATAAGTATTGGGATAGGAAAGCATTTCATTGTGATTGAACTTGAGAATGAAAGGAATCTTATGCGCGTACTTTCTTGCAACACTACCTAATACACCTAAAGTTGAAGCAACTCCGTTGCATCCACCTTCGATGGCCAGCTTCACGATATTTTCAGGGTCGAAATAATCGGGGTTGGGAGCAAAGGAGGCACCAGCACTATGTTCGATTCCCTGGTCGACAGGCAAAATGGAAAGATAGCCGGAATTTTTCAGTCTTCCATGGCCGTAAAGAGCTTGAATACTGCTAAGGACTCTTGTTGGACGGTCTGTCTGCATAAATATCCGGTCGACAAAGTCAGGTCCGGGAATATGAATTTTTTCTTTCGCAATGGTCTTACATTTATGCGTAAGCAATGACTGGGCATCCTTACCCAAAAGAGATTCAATAGCAGCAAGAGAAGACATAGACGCTCCGATTTATTTAGAGTGTGTTGTCCTAGAGAATAGAGATTTTTGATTTAAATGCAAACGAGCTTGGAACGAGGCTTAGAAACAACTTTACCAACCAGGTCGTAATCGGCAGCATCAGTGATTTCGACTTCATAAAATTCGCCAAAGGTGTCGACTCCTGTTGGATCATTGATGATGATTTGTCCGTCGATATCGGGACATTGATGCTGACTTCGAGCTATGATTAACAGTTCTGACTCAGGATGATATCCTTCCACAAGAGCTTTAAATCGTTTTCCAATCAGCGCCTGGTTCTTCTTTTTCACAACCTCTTGTTGTTCCTTCATCAGAAGTTCGAGTCTTTGCAACTTTACTTCCTCAGAAATTTGATCGGGTAGATTGTAAGCATAGGCTTCTTTCTCACGGGAAAAGGAGAAAACACCAACGTGGTCTAACTGGTATTCTTCGACAAAGGCAACCAGCTCCTGGAACTGCTCCTCCGTCTCTCCAGGGAATCCCACCATCAGACTGGTACGTATGGTGATCTCGGGAATCGCAGAACGCAGCTTTTCAATGATCTCCATGATCTGGGTCCGGCTTGTCTTTCTGTGCATCGCTTTCAACATCGTATCGTTGATGTGCTGGATCGGCATATCGAGATAGGGACAGATGCGGGGATCTGACTTTAGTACTGCAATTAGATCATCATCGATTTCATCAGGATAAAGATACAACAGACGTATCCAGTAGTCTCCTGGCACTTCCAACATCTTGCAAAGCAAGTCTGAAAGAGCTCTTTTTTCTTTTCGATCCTTCCCATAATCCCCCAAATCCTGGGCAATCATGATCACTTCTTTAACGCCTTGAGAAAGAAGAGACCGGAATTCTTTTAATACCTGTTCATCTGCCTTGCTCTTCAACGGCCCCTTGATCGTAGGGATGATGCAGAAACTGCACCGCTTTTTACAGCCTTCAGCGATTTTCAAATATGCATAATTTTGAGTAGCGACGGTTCGGGGAACTTCGCCCCATTCAAGATAACTCTTTGCAGAGCTGACATTTTCTCCCTGCCCCTCAGACTGAACCGCATTCAAGATCCCTTCCACATCGCCGGATCCCAGAAAATAATGAATATTCGGAAATCTTTCTTTGAGAAGTTCCTTATGCTTTTGGACCATGCATCCAGCAATAATAACCTTTGCATCATCTCTTCCATCCTCGAACAACTCTTCAATCGTATCCAGGGCCTCTTGTCGGGAAGCTTCCAAAAAACCGCAAGTATTGACGACAAAGTAATCGGCTTCCTCTACATCCTCAACGCATTCGTATCCGTTCTTGAGCAGAAGGCCGATCATCACTTCGCTATCGACCCAGTTCCTGGCACAGCCCAGGCTGGTAAAATGAAATTTATTCTTAAATGAAATATCACGGTTCAACATGGCCATCTATTATGGTTCAACACCCTATAAATTTCCACCTTTCCCTTTATCATCACAGAGTTGTAATATGGCTCTCTTCACTTAAGGAGCAGATCATGAAAGTTTTCCCCACAGTACTATCTCTACTACTTTTCATTTCGTTCAGTTGCCAGAAAAAAGACATCCCCCAGAGCAGGCAAACTCTCCGGCTTAACCTATCTTCAGAACTGACTACGATTGATCCCCGAAAGGGCACAGACCTTGCTCCCCATATTGTAATGAGGACTCTTTTTGAAGGCCTGATGCGCCTTGATGATGAAGGAAAAGCGCAGCCAGCTTTAGCTGAAGCTGTGGAAGTTGCTTCCGATGGAATGACCTTTACTTTTCATTTGAGGAAGTCCTTCTGGTCCAACAAGGATCCCATTACTGCTCATGACTTTGTGCGAACCTACCATGAGATCCTCTCTCCCCTTTCCGATTCACGAAATGCCTGGATTCTTTATCCGATCAAGGGAGCCAAAGAAGCAAAAGAGAATAAGAGAGAGCTCGAGACCATTGGAATTAGAGCCATTGATGATCGAACTCTTGTATTCGAGCTTGAATACCCTATTCCCTTTTTTCTGGAACTGACAGCTCATACTCCTTTTTATCCCGTACACGCACACTCCTCAGTCTTTTTTGAAGACTCTTCCAATGCTTCTGATTTAGTATGCAGCGGTCCTTTTCGCCTGAAAGAATGGATCGTGAACTCCCACCTTCTTTTGGAAAAGAATCCCGATTACTGGGATAGCAAACAGGTCAAGATGGAACAGATTCACTTAAGCGTAGTCAAGGATCCCATGACTGCCTTGCGTCTTTTCGAGCAGGGAGAACTGGACGGGATCGGCCAGCCTCTGAGCAATCTCCCTCCAGATGCAATGGAAGAGCTTAGAGAAAGGTATACTTTTGAGAAGGCTCCTATCGCTGCAACCTGCTGGCTTGTTTTCAATACGCAAAAGCCTCCCTTTGATAATGCCCATCTTCGAAAAGCTTTCAATCTGGCCATTCACCGCAAAGCTCTGATCGAACATGTTCTTCAAGAAGATCATGTTCCTGCAATGGGAGCCATTCCCCATTGTGTTCGTGCAGGTGAAGACCATTTTCAGGATGCCGACGTGGAAGCAGCCAAAGTCCATTTTGAAGAGGCCCTGAAAGAACTCAATATCAAACGGGAAGATTTGAACATTACCTTCGATTATTCTCTAAGCGACATCAACCATCGTCTCGGACAAGCTTTGCAGCAACAGTGGTACAAGACGTTTGGAATTCAGGTGAAACTTCATTGCCAGGAATGGAAAGTACATCTCTCAAAAATGGTCGGTGGAGATTATCAGATTGCCAGAACAGCATGGTTCGGCGATTACAATGATCCCATTTCATTTCTGGACCTGTTCAAATATCAGTCCAATGGAACGAACTATCCCCGATGGAAAAATGACTCCTTTACCCAGCTATTGGAAAAAGCCCTATGGGCCGTCGACATGGACCATCGGACAGCTCTTCTGGAAAAAGCTGAAAAAGTATTGATGGAAGACATGCCTATTTCTCCTATTTTCTTCTATCACTACAACTACTTGAAAACTCCAAATTTGAAGGGTTATAACGTCAACAAAATTGGAGAAGTCGATTTTAAAACAGCATTTTTTGAGGAAGATAGGGATTGACACTCGCCTATTTTATTAAAAGAATACTCGTTCTCTTTTTGTCGCTTTTCTTAGTGATTACAGGAACTTTTTTTCTCATGAAAATCATTCCTGGAGATCCCTTCATCCAGGATAAGATCGTTCCACAGGAAGTGATGGAAGCGATCCATCTATATTATGGACTGGACAAACCTCTTTGGCTCCAATACCTGAAATACCTCAAAGGATTCGTCACTGCTGATTTAGGGCCTTCGTTAATTTATCAGGGAAGATCAGTCAATCAAATCATTCGGGAAGGACTTCCTGTCTCTGCTGCTGTTGGAGTCCAGGCTCTTCTTCTATCTTTGTTCTTAGGAACGCTTTTGGGAAGCATAGCAGCCGCCAAACAACAAAAATGGCAGAACAATGCAGCGATGATTTTTACCACCATTGGAATTTCCATTCCCAACTTCGTCATGGCCTCTTTGCTTCAATATATTTTTTGTATGAAGTTGAACCTATTGCCTGTAGCTCGCTGGGGATCTTACGGACATACGATCCTTCCCACCATCGCACTGGCCTGTATGCCCACAGCATTCATCGCCCGCCTGATCCGAGCAAACATGGTCGAGGTATTGAAACAGGATTACATTAAAACTGCCTATGCCAAGGGACTCAAACTTCCAAAAGTTATTTTAAAACATGCTCTTCGCAATGCAATTCTTCCTGTTGTCTCTTATTTGGGCCCAATTGCGACTTATCTATTGACAGGAAGCTTTGTCATTGAAAAAATCTTCGGGATTCCTGGATTAGGCCAATGGTTAGTATTGAGTATTTCAAATCGAGATTATCCTGTAATATTAGGATTGACTGTATTCTACAGTACTTTGTTGTTAACAATCGTTTTTTTAGTCGACATTCTCTATACGTTCATCGATCCTCGCGTCCAAATTTCTCAGAGGAGAGAAGATGAAAGGACAGAATTTGCTTTTTGAACCTCTAGATCCGTCAGAGATTCAAATCCCTTTTGAAGTCTCTCATTCTCTCAGCTATTGGCAGGATGTTTGGAGAAGATTCAAAAAGCATAAGATTGCCATTGCTGCCCTAGTTCTTATTGCCCTTCTCGCAGCTCTTTCTCTGGTCGGGCCATACCTCAAAACCTATTCCTATTTTGAAACAAATCTCGACATCAAAAATCTATCTCCATCAAAAACATTCTGGTTTGGAACGGATGAATTAGGACGGGATATTTTTACCCGGGTGTGGATGGGAGCCAGGATCTCTTTTCTCGTCGGCGTAGCAGCTGCCGTCATCGACCTTGTAATCGGAGTCATTTGGGGCACAACGGCTGCCGTTTTTGGTGGCAAAATTGATGAGATCATGATGCGCATCTCTGATATTTTGTATTCCATCCCCTATCTTCTTACCGTTATCTTATTGATGGTCGTCCTGGGAGCCGGCCTTTTAACCATTCTCATCGCCTTAACTTTAACGGGATGGATCAATATGGCCCGGATCGTAAGAGGACAGATATTACAGCTCAAAGAATGTGAGTTCATCTGCGCCGCGAAAGCGCTTGGAGCATCGAGAGCAAGAATCATTATGAGACATCTGATTCCCAATGCCATGGGGCCGATCCTTGCTACAATGACCCTGACCATACCAACGGCTATTTTTACGGAAGCCTTTTTGAGTTTTCTGGGACTTGGCATTCAAGCTCCGATTGCGAGTTTGGGAGTCATGATCAGTGATGCTTTAGGGGCATTCAATTATTTTCCCTGGAGATTATTTTTTCCCGCCCTGGTCCTGACTGTGGCGATTTTTGCCCTAAACCTTTTAGGCGATAGTTTAAGAGATATATTAGATCCCCGATTTCATAATGAGCTTGATACTTAATGTAGAAAATTTATCTGTCTCCTTTGAAGCTTCTCAAAAGAAGATTCTGGCAGTAAGAAATGCCAACTTTCAACTCTTTGAAGGAGAAACCATTGGTATTGTTGGTGAGTCGGGCTGTGGAAAAAGCGTCCTTACCCAATCTCTCTTAAAGCTCATTCAAATGCCTCCGGGAAAAATAGAAAGCGGATCGGTTTTCTTCGAGGGAAAGAATCTTCTTTCATTGGAAGAGAAAGAGCTTTCTTCTTACCGGGGACATAAAATTGGAATGGTCTTCCAAGATCCTTTTACCTCGCTAAATCCCACAATGGTCATCGGCAAACAGATTATGGAGCCTCTTCTATCCCATAATCTCTGTTCAACCTCTGCTGCAAAAGAAAGAGCCCTTGAACTTCTCCATCTTGTCGGCATCCCCAATCCCTCAGATCGCTTTTACCAGTATCCGCATGAACTGTCCGGTGGAATGAGACAAAGGGTAATGATCGCTATCTCATTAGCCTGCAAACCACAAATCCTGATTGCCGATGAACCGACTACAGCCCTTGATGTCACCATCCAGGCACAAATCCTAGACCTGGTGCTTAAGGAAATCAAAAAGAAGACACAGACAAGCATTCTATTGATCACACACGACTTGGGCGTTATATCGAGCATATGTGATCGTGTGTTAGTGATGTATGCGGGAAAAATCATCGAGACCGGTCCTGTTGAAAAGGTTTTAAAATCACCTCTTCATCCTTATACCCAAATGCTCCTCGATTCTCTTTTCCGTCTCGACGAAAAACAGAAAAAGGAATTAAAGGAAGGCTCTCCTCCTGTATTGGTCCGTGACATCAAGGGTTGTGCTTTCACACCGAGATGTCCCGCAGCAATGAATATCTGTGCAAAAATATCTCCTCCCATGATGACAAAAGGAAAACCGGCTGCCTCATGCTGGCTCCATCAAAGGAAAACTCATGACCCCTCTATTAAAAGTAAGGAATCTCAAAAAGTATTTTCCCGTTAATAAACAGTGTCTGAAAGCTGTCGACGACATTAGTTTTGACATCCAATCGGGAGAAACTTTGGGATTGGTGGGAGAATCTGGCTGTGGGAAATCAACTGTTGGAAAAATGGTCCTACGGCTTCTTGAGCCCACCCAGGGGGATATTTTTTTCGAGGGAAAACAACTCGGGAAACTGAAAAAACGGGAAATGCACGCCTTTCGTAAAAAAGCCCAAATCATATTTCAAGATCCCTATGCTTCTTTGGATCCCAGAATGACAGTTGGCGATACTATTGGTGAAGCACTAGAGATTCATCATCTTGCTCCCCATTCTAAGAGAAAATCCAAAATCGAAGAACTGCTTAATCTTGTCCAGCTGCATCCTTCAATGATGAACAGGTTTCCTCATGAGTTCAGCGGAGGACAAAGGCAAAGGATAACAATTGCAAGAGCTCTTGCTGTCAGTCCTCAATTCATAGTTTGTGATGAACCAATATCAGCCCTTGATGTTTCCATCCAGGCACAGATCATTCATCTACTGACAAAACTTCAAAAACAATTCCAACTGACCTATTTATTCATCGCTCATGATCTTGCTGTCGTCAAATATATATCAGACAGGGTAGCAGTGATGTACCTCGGTCACATCATGGAGCTTGCTTCAAAAGAAGACCTCTTCGCAAACCCGCTTCACCCCTATACCCGAGCCCTCCTCTCTGCCGTTCCCATTCCTGATCCAGAGAGAGAGAGAAAAAGGAGTCGTATCATTTTGAAAGGAGACGTTCCCTCTCCGATCGATCCACCGAAAGGATGTCCTTTCTGTTCCCGTTGTCCAAAGGCACAAAGCATTTGTTTTGTGAAAAAACCAGAGTTCAAAATGGTTTCTCCTTCTCATTTTTCAGCATGTCATTTTCAATAATCTTTTCTTCTGATACACATTAGATTCATACTATAGGTAGAGGTTTTTCCTTTGGGCAAAGTTCATCCAATGAAGTGGATCATCTGGATCCTGGCGGCAGTCTTTTATTTTTACGAGTATCTTCTCCGTGTTTCTCCCAGTGTCATGGTTCATGAACTGATGAGTTCTTTCAATACCAATGCAGCCATCATTGGAGTGATCAGTGCGTTTTACTTTTATGCCTACGCACCCATGCAGCTTCCTGTCGGTATGCTGATGGACAAATATGGAGCGCGTAAGCTCCTTACTTTTGCCGCCCTCGTTTGTGGACTAGGTACAGTTGTCTTTGGAATATCTCCTCAAATTTGGCTCGCAGATGCAGGAAGATTTCTTGTTGGAATCGGCTCCGCGTTTGCTTTTGTGGGAATCGTATTCGTCACTTCCCACTGGTTTCCGCTTCAGAAAAGAGGACTCTTGATCGGTTTAGGAAATTCCATAGGAATGCTTGGCGCTGTTGTGGGACAGGGCCCGCTTGCGGCTGCTGTTAGTGCCTGGGGATGGAGAGAGTCGATGATTGCTATTGGTATCTTTGGTCTCATCTTAGGAGTTATCATTTACCTGCTTGTCCGCAACGAGCCTGTTTCAATGGAAAAGGCCCACGAAAAAAAAGCTGCCAAAAGAAAGGGCTGGGCGGATGTTGTTGCAGTCTGCAAAAATCCTTATACCTGGGTTAATGCCATTGTAGCTCTTCTCTTTTACATTACGACGACAGCTCTTGGCGGACTATGGGGCATCCCCTTTTTACAAAGCGCTTATCATGTAAGTAAAGAAACGGCTGGATTCGCCATGTCGATGATTTTTATCGGATGGCTTGTAGGAGGCCCGATCATCGGATATTTTTCTGATAGGATGAAGAGAAGAAAGATCGTCCTAATTATTTCCATTGGCCTGACCTGTATCTTCTTGATGCCCGTGATTTACTTCACTCATCTTCCTATCTATGTCATCTATATTTTGCTATTCCTTGTCGGGTTATTTTCTTCAGCTCAGCTACTTAATTTCAGCCTTGCTGTTGAGATCAACATCAAAGAAGCAAAAGCTACAGCTGCTGCTTTCACAAACTTCATGATTGCTGCTTCAGGATCTATCATACAGCCTGTCATAGGGTACCTTCTCGATCTGGGCTGGCATGGAGAAATGATAGCAGGAAGCCCTGTCTATGATGCTGGGGACTATCATCTCGCCTTGAGTACTCTTCCTCTTTCACTCATTTTGGCTTTTCTCGTTTGCTTCTTCATCAAGGAGAAAAGGGCGGACGTTGTCCGATCCATTTATAACGATTAATCCCTCCTTTATGGTATTCTCTTCGGCTTCAATAACCTAAAGGAGAATAATAATGTCTTTTCAACTTCCACCTCCAGGACAAGAAAAAATGGTTACATCGCTAGAAGATCTTCTCCCTCCCCCTACTGCTGACGCTGAAGAAGTTCCATTATCACCAGTTGCAGAAGAAGATGAAAATCCAAAACCAGTAGAAGTAAAAGATGTAGAAGTGGAAATCGTCGAAAAACCGAAACCTGACCCTAATGCATTGTCGGATAAAGTCTAATCTTTGATTTCCATCAGTGGACGTAAGCTCTATTCCAGTAGGGATGAGTTAGATCTTTTTCATACTGGCATGTGTTCTCATCATAGACCTTGGCAGGTTCGATGTTCTCGCCATAGAATGATTGCAGATATTTTTTTGTCTTGTTGGGAACAAAGACCTCGATTCCATCAAAGAGGGCTTTCTTCAACGGGAAGACTGTATCGTAGTCCATCGGAACAGTGAACCTTCTCTCCCGTATTCTCCATGACTCGGGCAAAAAGATACTGTATTCGTTCGAAAGAATGTACTGCACAGTCTTATTTTCCGGATGAACGGCAAAATGATAAATATCGATCATTGCTTCGCCCTGCTTGACAAAGATTTTCAAGTAGGTATTAGGAAGGCATCTGTTCGACCAATCCTGAACTTCGTATTTATCTTTATCCAATTCATTCAGAGCTCTTCGTACATTTTCAAAGTCGGGCTCCAATATTGCGATGTCGATATCCATATCCCAGGGAATTACGCCACCATAGCGATAGGCACCTAAACAGGTCCCACAATCGACCCAGCATGGGATATTATACTTTTTCAGAATCTGAAAGACCTCATGTAAGGCCTCTTTTTCTTTTGCCAAATGATTCTCATCTCCCGGCCTTCTTCTATGCCATGTAAGATCAATCCATTCGGCATCATTCATATCTCCGATGTTCAGTCCTAATTTTTCATAATACTCTGTGTTGGAGACTACATCAGTTCGATTGAGGTACTCTTTAATCAGTCTGTGTTTTTCTCTCACTCCGGAATCTAAATAGGAAAGGGCTTTCAAAAGAGTCCCGATCGGCAAGCTGTAAGAAAGAGCGCAGAAACTGGCACCAGTCTTAATCCAGAAATGGAGATTATAATCAAAGCGCTGTTTCAACCGGTAAGTCATTTTGCCGTCTTCCTCAACGGGATATGCTATTTTTCCTGCAAGGATATACTGCGTGGGAATCAAAGCAATGTTGGCAGCTTTTTCCAACCCCCTAGCATCTTCAGAGGCAACATTGATGAATGGATTGATAATGAGCGCATGGTACCAAAGGACAAGCGGCATCCCAATATGCATGATCGCGACACCGATTTTTTGAAGCATGCCCATAATATTCATCCGAATGATCATAAGAATATAAGTCTCTCAAAGCAAGTATGTTTTTACAAAACAGTTGATTCATTGCACTCTTCAAATATATAAGAATTATATTAAATATACACAAATTATTAATAATTAATTATGCGTGCGATAAAAGTCAATTCAATCCCAGCGGTTACCAGGCCGATCAAGGCCCGAAGGAAGACCTCTTCTTCTAGAATTGAGGAAGAAGTCCTCGTATCGGCATATCTCGATCCAGGAGAAGAAAAAATTCTGGAGGATTCGATCTGCTTTGCGAATGAATCGTATGGGAAAGTTCTTCTTCTTCTGCGTTATAAGCCTAAGAAAGGTTACTATGTGGAAGTCTTTGACCAAAACCAGGAGCTGGTTCTTGGCTGCCCGATTTCAAAGAACAGGAGCTATGTTCTTCGATCTCGTTTTGCTTGGGACAAGCTTTATGGAGAAGAAGAAATCTTTCAATTGATTCCAAAATCTGCGAGGTCATCTGATGAATAGGATCTCTCGGTGTTTGGAATACTTCAAAAAAATCAAGAGAACTCGTTTCCCCTTCAAGTTCCTGAAGGCTTCCCACTCTTCTTGCGAGTTGGGAGTCAATCGCAGGATTGGAATAGTTCTGGCTCGAAGGAATAATATAGAGCACTTTTTTTCCCGCACTAAGCGCCTGAAACCCCACACTCGATTGATGGCAGAGTACCGTATCACTGATAGCAATTGCTTCAATCGTCGTAATCTCTTTGGCTAGTACCCGGATGATCGGGGATCCTTTAGTGAATTCTTTTTCGAAAAAACCATCTGTTTTAGGATGAGGCTGGACGAGAACCTGGTATTGATCGGGATCCAGTTCATCGATGAGATCAACAAACAGTGCAAACCCTTCCTCATATTCACTTCCATATCCCCCGATGAAAACGAGCGTTTTCTTCTCAGAGGAAATCCCCAGCCGCTCTTGTATTAACCTTCGATCACACTGCAACAGTTCATTCCTCCAAACTTCTAAAGAAGGCTGGCCGACAACGACACAGTCTCTATTGAGATGAGAAGAAAAGTTTGATGAAGGAACAAAAAGTCGTTCAGCAAATTGTTGAACATGACGGGCTGTTTGAAAATACAAATCGGACCCTTGCGGGTTGAAGTTGTCCCAGTAAGCGATCGTCTCCACCTTTTTTTCCCGGAACTTTTTTAGGATTTGTCCTTGGAATTGAAAGGCTACACCTGTCCATACAGCTTTAGGATGAATTTCTGTTTCGATGTTTTCCAGTTCACTTTGAGTAAAAAGATCATCTCGAGCCCAAGTGCGGTCAACCTCGCGGGAAAAGCCCAATTGAAAATAGGAAAGGACTTTTTTCCCATGGGAAAGACAAATAGACTCGGCCACTCCCCCTGCAAGAATTTCATAATTGGCTCCTTCCTTTTCCAGCTCGTCCATTACAGGAAGAATCGCATTCGCCTCTCCTGCATCCTGAAGAACAAAAAGAAGATCCGTTTCAATCGGCGCACAGAAAAGTAGGAAGGGAAAGATAAGGAGAAATAGTTTCATGGCGGGTATATATAGTTAAGTAGTTTTCCTAATCCAAAGGCCACTTTATCGGAGAATTCTACAATGGCAGCTCCACTTTTTGCAATGCCGTCAGCCAGGAGTTCATCTCCGACCATTTCATTGCAGAAATCGCCTAAAGTAGGTGCATGCCCCACAAGAACAATCGTAGAATTCGGTTTGCAGTTTTGCAAACGGACGATCAGTTCATGTTCATTGAATGCAGCACCCAGTGCAGACTCTGTTTCATAATCAATTCCGAAAACTTCCCCTATGATCTCAGCAGTCTGCTTCGCTCTGAGTAATGGAGAAGACCAGATCTCGGTAGGCTGGACTCTCTGTTTTTTCAATTCTTCAGTCATTTTTTTCTGAACGATCTTTCCTTCTTCCGATAAAGAACGCACATCATCGCCTAAAGAGGGATCATCAACTGGTTTTGCATGACGTACAGCAATCACACGTAACATAACACCTTCCTATTAGTGAGATAGGTTCCAAGGGAAAAAGAGTCCCATTATTCCCATGATGATCAGATAGATCGCGACGATAAAATTCAATAGTCTTGGAATGAATAAAATCAGTATTCCGGCGATAAGAGAAATCAAAGGACTAATAAAATACATATCAACTACCTACTGTGAGAACTGCCTTTGGCAGGCCAAAGACTACATTTTCTTCTTTATAAACGATCTCTTCTACTTCACTCACTCCTAAACTCATTAGTCGCTCAATGCAATTTTGAACCACGTGCTCAGGAGTAGAAGCTCCTGCGGTCAATCCAATGGTTTCGACTTCTTTCAACCATTCCGATTTGATCTCATTTTCATCATTAATCAGATGGGCTGCCACTCCCCTTCTCTCGGCAACTTCCCGAAGCCGGTTAGAATTAGAGCTGGATGGATCCCCAACAACGAGGCAAAGATCAGTCTCATCTGTGATTTCACGAAGGGCCATCTGCCGATTGGTTGTGGCATAACAGATCGAAGAAGAAGGTAGAGTTTCTATTTGAGGATACTTCTTTATAAGAGCATCAGTGATTTCTTTCACATCATCGAGGCTCAAAGTTGTCTGAGTGATGTAAAAAAGTTTTTGATTCGGTGGGAAATTGAGTTTAGTAACATCATCTGCGGATTCTACAATGGTGGTGACATCAGGAGCCTCGCCCGCTGTTCCAATGATTTCTACGTGCTTTCGATGTCCAATGAGAATGATTTGATATCCCTTCTCAGCATACCGTTTGGATGCTGAATGGACTTTCGTGACCAAACCGCACGTCGCGTCAATCTCAATAAGTTTTCGCTCTGCTGCGTTTTTCCTGACTGTTGGAGAAACTCCGTGGGCTGAATAGATCAGTCTGGCCCCTAAGGGAACTTCATCGAGATCTTCGATAAATATAGCACCTTTTTCTCTTAATGCATTCACTACATGTCGGTTATGAACAATCTCATGCTTCACATAGATAGGAGCGCCCCAAAGCTTGAGAGCTTTCTCCACTGTCTCAATCGCACGATCTACTCCCGCACAAAATCCTCTAGGCTTGGAAAGTAAAAGTTTCATCAACTATCCCTCATTTTGTGAAAAGGATAGCATGGATTTTAATTTTATTGATAAAAAAAAGTCGAAGAATCAGTTTCAGGAAACGTCTGAGGCACAACGGAATCCATACGTTCCATTCACAGCGCCTGGATTATTACGGTGGCGGTGGGAACAACGAAGGTCTTCCTTAAGGCTTTTCCAGCAGCCCCCTCTCAGAACCCGATAGACGCCTTGAGGCGGCCCTTTTGGATTGTCAGGCTCCTGGATGGAAGTATCATAATAATTATAAGCATACCAGTCTAGGCACCACTCATAGACATTTCCAGGGACATCGTAAAGACCGTAGGAATTTGGCGGATAGCTCATTACAGAAGTGGTATCGGAACTAAAGAAATTAGCCTGGGAACGCTCAATGGACTCTCCGGTAGGGAAGAGAGCATCTTCCAGCCCACCGCAAGCTGCGATTTCCCACTCAGCCTCTGTGGGAAGTCTTTTGCCAACCCACTTGGCATACGCAACAGCTCCATACCAAGTGACCCCGACTACAGGATGTTTACTATATCCAGATTCAATGATCAGCTTTCCCCCGCTCCTTTTGACACGAGAATCTCTTAGGCGAATGATATCATTGTTATTGCTGTCCTTTTCTCCACCCATTGCAAGTAAGAACCGGACGAACTGTTCATTCGTAATGGGATGGACATCAATGGCAAAACTGGGAATGGATATATCGTGCCTGGGCATTTCATCCCTTGCTCCATTATTGCTTCCACGAGTATAAGTTCCACCCGCTATCACCACCATTTCTGAATGGATTGGTTCTACTTCTCTGATCTCAACTTTTTTCGGCTCGTATCGAGAAACAGACATCTCTCTTTGAAAGATCGCTCCAGGATCAGGTTCGTATTGGGGACGGGAAATTTCCCGGGGCTTTATAAGTGGTTTTAGATCTTCGAGTGACTTTGCCTCAGAGGAAGAAAATGCGAATTCTTTTTCTTCGACCGGAGTATCTGTAGCATTCGATGCAGCTTGTGCTTGAGAAAACTCGAAGGACATCTGCATCGTATTCTCAACTGTCTGTTCCAAGTCTTTCCAACCCACTTTTTCCATCACATCCTTCATCAAAACCTCTTCCATTGTTTGAATGAGGTTGGATGGTCTTTTCAAAGACTCCGCCTGAAGGCATCGATAAATCAAATGATCCCAATTGAGTTTGTATTCCTGACGGAATTGAGAAGGAAGGGCAAAGCATCCTTCGGGAAACTTTTGGGTGATCATAAAATAGGCGAGAACGCCAAAAGAATAGATATCGCATTTATAATCGATTGATCCTAATCCCCCGATCGATTTTTGTTCGGGAGATAGAAACGAATAGTTTCTCAGAAATGAGCGGAGCTGGTTCCAGGATTTTTCATCATCAACTCCATCTGGATCGATGTTGAGTGCTTCTTCAACATTTTCACAAAGCTTGGATAATACCTTTTCCTCACCAATCATTCGGCTCAAACCAAAATCAGTCAGGTAAACCCGGATTCCTTTATCGCTTTTGCCGATCAAAATATTGGAAAGTTTCATTCCTCCATGAAAAAGGAACGCGTCGTCTGTGAAGCGTACTTGGTGGGCATGATCCAGGGCTGAGGCAATTTGCCGTAAAATCGTCTCGCATTCCAATTCAGTCAATGTCTTGCCGCGAAGTTCCAAAAATCGGTCGAGATTCATCGTTTCATCTTGAGAGTCGACGATAGGGTCCATAGTGACGAAATATCTTCCTTCAAACGAAGAAATGTTATGGATCTTCACAATCGAAGGATGATCTAGTGTAGCCAATGTTGCGATGTCTTTTTCAAACCGGCCCATAGCATCAGGATCGGAAAAAAGCTCACGAGGAAGAATTTTTAATGCATATTTCTTTTTAAGAAATCGATGTTCAGCAAGATAAACAGAACCAAAAGAACTTTGACCTAGTTCTTTTAGGATCGTATAATCTCCAAAATTCTCTGTGTTCATACTATAGAAGATTCCTGTTCTATCGAATCATAATGAGATGGGTTCATTTTTTCAAGCGCCGTGAAACGATTCATTTTTCATACGAACCTATTTCAAAATAGGTATCCCTCGATTTTAGGGCTAGGTTGAAGATTATGAAAGTTTAGGCTCCACTTTTTCCTGATGGATTTTTTGTAAAAGAGCAAAGAGGAAAAAACCAAAGCCCATAACAAGAAGGCTAAAGCCAAACTCATATCGAGACAGCGTATGACCGGAAATAAGAGATTCCCCAAAAGGCCAGATGGCAGGAATAGATCCAATCATAAACCCGACTAAATGAGCGAGTACCCAAACACGCCAGCGGGACATCATCCAAAGGATCAATCTTGAAAATAGAGCCATTCCTATTAATATCCCCACTCCTAAATTCCCAAGGAATAATGACGCACCAGTATCAAAAGACAGAGTAATGAGCGACTGGGAAAAAATTTTCAACGATTCGATCATAGGAAGATACATACCGAACATCAGAAGGATAAAACTTTCCGAAATTCCCGGAAGCAGCATAGCCCAGATTGCCAACATTCCTGAAAAAAATACGTAGGGCTGAAAGAAGGATGTGGAGGGAGTGTAAAGATTCCACTGCGCTCCTTTAAAAATAATTCCCCACAGTAATAGTGAGATAAAAACTCCAGACATCAAAGAAAACCAGTGGGAAATTTCCCATCGTCTGACTTTCATAATAATGGAACGGATGCTAGCAAAGATCAGTCCTAGAAAAAAGGAATAGAGAAAGGTCTTGTACAAAGGTTCCATCGACAGGAAATGAACCAAATGGGAAAAAAGCAGGACTGAAACAGCAAACCCCCAAAGAAGAAGGCTTAAAAACTGCCAGGAAACTTTTTGAAAAAAGGCTCGAAACTGAAAACGAAAAAGAAGCTTGAATGCATCAACATTAAAACTTCGAATGCCATGCAATAAAGGATCATAAATACCGAGCAGGAAAGCGATGGTTCCTCCAGAGATACCGGGAATAAGATCAGCAATTCCCTTTAGAGCTCCATCGAAAATAATCTGTGATTTAGAAAGAGTCCTTCGACAAGACTCTTCCATTAAAGCACTCCGACCAACTTCGCAAAATACCAAGCTGCAATCAGAACGCCGATGCCAATAGCTCCCCAAACGAGATGGGGAATGGAACGGACTCCGCCTGAAGGATTCCCTCGAGATTCCAATGTACCGATCCCATAAGAAAACTCCTGCTGCGGCCGTGGCATTTTAAATGCCTCTGGATGTTCCTGGATCAGTTTGTCTCCATCGATCCCCAAAAATGTGGCATACTGACGGATGAATCCCAAAGCATAGACAGGAGAAAGAAATTGAGAGATATGTCCCTCTTCTATCGCTTGCAGATATGTTTGTCGAATCGAGGTTGCGTTTTCGATCTCTTTCAAAGAAAGACTCATTTCTTCTCTTTTTACACGGAACATTTCACCAATGCGTTTCAATTCTTCGCTCATATCATACTCCAAAATTGAAATTTCAATCCTATCTCTCAGAGTCATTTCTTTCAATCAAGAACCTCTCTACTTATTTCATTCTTGAGGTTTATCGATTCATTTTTCTAAAATACCACCCAGATGAATGCAAAATCTTCCAACAATCGTCCTGCCTGCTTTTCTACAAAAATAGATTTGAAACTCGCTTCGAAACTTGAAAGTGATCTTCAAAATCAAGGGTTTACCCTATCGAAGCCCGCATACACGGTTTTCCAGGCCAAAAAGAAAAACATTTCTTGTACCCTCTACGAGTCGGGAGCGCTTACCGTTCAGGGAAAAGACAAAGATGAATTCATCGAATTTTATTTAGAACCTGAAATCCTTCAAACTTTTTATTACTCCCATGGCGATCTGCATTTAAATCTGGAGCCCCGAATCGGTGTAGATGAGGCTGGGAAGGGTGATTTTTTTGGCCCTCTGTGCGTCACTGCTCTTTATGCTGATGAAGCAGGTGTTAAAAAACTTTATGAAATGGGCGTAAAAGACAGCAAAAGAATGGCAGACAAGACTGTTTTGAAGTTGGCGGACAAAATTCGGAAAGATTTTCTCCACGTTACTATTCGGATATCTCCGCAAAAATACAATGAACTCTATCAGAACTTCCATAACTTGAACCGGCTTCTCGGCTGGGGGCATGCAACAGCTATCGTGGACCTGGCACGAAAAACTTCCTGCCACAAAATAGTGATCGATCAGTTTGCTGATGAATCCGTTGTCGAAAATGCAGTTGCCAGAAAGAACATGACCCTTAATCTCGAACAAAGACCAAGAGCTGAAGAAGACCTTGTCGTTGCAGCTGCTTCCATTTGCGCACGAGCATCCTTTCTGGAAGGCTTGGCAAACCTGTCAAAGGAAATTGATTTCTCTCTTCCTAAAGGAGCATCCAGCCTTGTCATTACCGCAGGAAAAAAAATCGTTCGCCAATTTGGAGAAGATATGTTAAAGCGACTATCAAAGGCCCACTTCAAAACATATGCTCAAGTACTGGAAGGCTAGATATTTTCTCTTCCTCACTCCATGTATACTTGTATCTTATCATCAAACACCAGTAATGCCTCCTCTCCCTTGTTCATTAAGAGCTACGGCAGATTATGTCATCATTGACAAAGCAAAGCTCAAATCACCCGCACGGGGTCAAAAATTCGATATTCAAAGCGGCTTTTACAATCTTTTCTATGTTTACTATTTCAATGAGAAAAATTCGTTAACTCCGGGCGTGGCTTACTCTCACTTCCGGTTCGGATGGGATGAAAATCCTTTCTTCTCACAAAAGAATTTCCGCAATGTGCAATTTTCTCTTTCCTATTTAACAAGATCCCTTGAGAACTGGATGTGGATTGCAGGGGTAACGTGGAGCCAGGATCTGAACCATTTCTCTAATTGGGGACAGTATGGTCTTCTCACAGCTGTGCTTTGGGGAAGAGGATACATCCGACCCGATTTCCATATTCATGGCGGCGCGGTTGGCTATCGAGGACTTAAAGGGGGAAAAATCCTTCCGATTTTTGGGATCGATTGGATCATTACTCCCAAATGGGTTGTGAACGCCATTTTTCCCTACATATATTCGATTACCTATTACCTCGATGACAATTGGGCCTTCATGTTTAAAGGAAGTCCGTTTTCGGGAAGATATCGTGCAAAAGAAGACGAACCACAGCCGAAAAGCATTTTTCGCTACCGCTCATTTGGAATCGACATGAATGTCTATTTCCGCATTAAAAACTACTTTGCATTCCGTCTCTATTGGGGATACAACTTTGGCGGCGAGCTCTATATCAAAAACCGAAAAGGAAAGAATGCAAACTATTTCAAATTCAAGGATGCGCCTTACATAGGCGTCAATGCAGGAATAGCTTTTTAAAATGGCAACATAGGGACAATTCTTCTAGTTTTTTGCCTCATGTTTTAAAATCAGCTATGTCAGCTACCCGAAAATCTCGAATCTACCAAGGAGTCTTTGAACAAAGCTATCTTGACCATAACTGTCCTCTACTTGAACAGAACATTCTCTTTGGATCGATGTGTTGGTTCTTCTTAACATTTGGAGAGTTTTATTCATTTCGGAAAGATCGAAAGAAGAGCTTGCAGCTTGCATAATTCTTTCCACTTCTTCGGCAGCAGAAGATCTACTTGCATCACGGATAGTCCCCTTGAGTAAGGATTGAATGAGCATATTGTGAAATTTCAACTCATGATTTTTTTCAGATTTAAATTTAGGATCAACAACTCGTTTGTCTTCTAAATTTCTACATGCAATAAGGAGAGCCTGGCTCCTGTCTTCATCAGAGACATCTCCTGACCTGAGTAATTCCCGAATTATAATTCGGAGCTTTCTTACGTTATTAGTCCTAATCCTTTGTATAGTTATACCTCCTGGTGTAGTTACATATCCTTCAATTTGTAATTTCCTACATGCGATAAGAAGAGCGTAGCCTCGGTCTTTATCAGAGATTTTGCCTGAATCGAGTAACTTTGCAATAATAGACGGATATACCCTTGGATGCTTCGTTATTGCTGTTAATACGACTTTACCGAGATGTTCATCAGAGATTTTACCTGAATTGAGCAAAATCTCAATCATTGTAACAAAGGGGAAAGAACTAGAAAGGTGGCATTTAATGGCTTCAGTATCTCCTTCTTTCGCTGCAGATATAAATTCCTGCCTTTTATCACTAGTGAGATCTATACGGAAATTGAGTGGTAAACGACACATAGGGCAGGTAATTTGCATGTTGTTCTCCCTATTCCGATCGGCCCATCGAAAGAGGCAGCTTTTATGAAACAAATGAGGTATTCCTCTCTCTTGCTGAACAGCATAATCATGAGCATTCTGCAAGGGACTGTCATTTGAACTATCCATACAGATTGCGCAGTTTTGTAAATCTAGATTAATAGGTATTATATTTTCTTCTTCCCTTTCATGGAATTTTTAATAAAAACTATTATAAAAAAAACATATTTAAAAAATCAAACCATTATTAAACTAACCATTAGTCACTGATCTTCAATCACTTTCTTTATTGAAAGAAAATTAAAATCTATATAAAAACAGAAAGAAAAGAGTATAGATAGCGATAATCTTTATTATCAGCAAGGAGAGTAAATATATAAATAGGCTATTAGTGCTCTCTAAGAAAATTACTCTATTCAAATCTAAAGAGAGCATTCAGGAAAGGGTATATCATTCAACTTCAAGAACTAAGATATTGCTGACCCTAGTGTTTTGCTATATTTGACCACGAGTAACCAATAATTATTCTAGATAGAATTATCGGCAAAATCTCTGAAGTTTTTCCCCGATTTCTTAAAGAAACCGGGAAAAAACTGACTTAACGAGTGCTTACTCGACAAATGTATTGTCGATAAACTCTTCAGCAGTCTGCTCGCCCATGTAGCCGACTAAACCTCCCAGTATTCCTCCCATTGCAGTTGTAAGAGCTCCTGCAATTGGAGTAAGCACCGCTTCTCCTATTTGACCTAACCTATTGGTATTTACCTCATCTTCATCTTCAGGTGTATTCTGATAAATCCAAAAAAATGCTCCAGCTGTTGCAGCCGCCCCTAAAACAGTACCCCCTATTGTCAATGCTCTTCCTGCGGTTCGTATGGCCTCAGAATAATTAGTCACAAATTTTTCCCTTAGAGTAGGTTCGGTCTTGAACGAAAGAAGATCTATTTCTTTCCTACATAATGGACAATTTCTAGTTGAATTAGGACGGGAAAACCAGCGTTTTAGACAGTCTTTATGAAATTGATGGCTGACTGTATCACTCACTTTATGCGATACAACTTCTTGATTTTCGTCATTCTCGGGATCTTCTAAGCCCTGATAACATATACTACATTCAAAACTTGGATCTGGGCTTACAGTTGAAAAAACAATCTTATTACTCATAATTTTACTCTTCTTTTTTTTATTAAGCTTAACCCCCAAAGTCCTTTATAACTGTACAGTTTGTTTATTATAAACAAACCCAACTTAATTAAGCAATTACAAAACAAACAACCTACAGTCATTTTTTCTAATCTAAAGACAACTGAATTATAACGAATACTAGAAAGGAAAAGAGCTAAGAGAACGCACGTATAGGACCACTACAAGATACTTTGCTATGACTGCAATATCCAGGGACACAGCCCCCCCCAAGAGGGATTAGAATTAGCTGAAAGAACTTCGCTTACACAAGATAGGGAACATCTTAAACCTTCAATTTCCCAAAAAAGATTAATTCTATCCCTAATAGCACAATTGACCTATGAATACTGTTTAAATGGAATGACCTTATTAACCTATAAGTAAAAATGAATATAAATAAAATAATTGCTCGTTTTTATCGATTAAACAATGGAAATAAAAATCAATGCATAGCTGGCTTTTTAATCTATAAAGAGCGATCGATCGAGAATGTATCGAGAGAGACACCCCCGATCGCCGCCCAAAAAAATCAATTTAGCGCACTAGATGGAAAGAACTGATGAACTTGTGATAGAGTTCTTCCATATAGCTGCTCTCCTCTGCCTCGACTGCAATCAGATAGAGCTTATTGTCAGCAATCAATATTCTGCCTTTAAAAAGCTTTCCTTGCTCCTGGATGAAAAATTCCATTCCCTTATGGCCTTCTATCTCGAGAAAGTCCGCAAAGATCAGCTCTTTACTCCCCTTTCCCAAAATCCCATTGAGAAAACTCTCCAGGCTCAATTCAGCCTTCGATTCGTCGATCGCCATTGGATATTTGGCGATGAGCATCATGTAGATCTGTTTTGGATGCCCCATTGATACATAGGCATCATACTGGACTGAAGCCTCATCTCTCTGCATCTGGAGATTTTCCTTCATGTGATGAGGCGTACTTGGAAACGCTACAACACATCCGCCTGAAAGAGAATGAAACATGCGCCACGGACTATTGTCCTCAGCAGCATGAAGTTCCTTCAAACACAGAAGCCCCATGAACAGGGCGCATAGAAATAGGCAGAAGCCAAAATTCACCCCTCTTTTGAAATACATCCTTCCCCCCTTTTGAAAACCCATTAAGGGTTTTACAGTAATGTTAAAATAGGTTGATCAAAAAAATACCCGCACCGGTCAGTGAATCCCCAGAGGATCAATAACGCTATGATTCCCACGACAACAGACGTGAAGATCACATTGAGGATCGATCTGCCGATCGAAAATTTCTGAACTTCTGAGAGCGCATGCAAAAACAAAATCAGAGTCCATATTGCAAGGATCAATTGGATAAAGAGTATGACCAGGAATAAAGTGGTCTCTTGAGCACTTAGGAGATTTCCTCCTGGAAAATCCCGAAAAAGAGATGTGCGGTAAAAAATCACAAGAACAATCCAGAAAATCGCATTGACAATCATCGGTGCATTGGCCCAGGCTAAAGAAGCTCGAATCTGTCGATAGCGGCCCTTTCCCTTCAACAACTTGCCCAGCATGAAAATAATCCAGGAATTAAAGGTAAAAGAAATATATCCCCAGAATGGTGAAATTACAATCGATCCAAAAAGAATTAGATAGAAGTTCAGCCAATCTCCCAGAGAAAAGACCTGTGCCAAATAGAATAGGGAACAGAATCCATAAAATGCGGAAAGCCACCACAAGCCAAGATTGGGATTGAGATCCACAATGGCTCTGATCGTCTTTCGCGGATGAATCCACATCCTAAACCAAGGACAAAAACCGAGTTTCTTAAGCATTCTGTATTCCTCTATAGCATACGCCCCCATGGGCTAAGCTTATCTCGATCTGCTTTTATCGACAACCTGGCCAACAAAGCCAAAAAGAGGCGTGTTTTTAATTAAACACAATTATTATGAAGTAAATTTGTAATTAAACACAAGCTATCTTGAAAAAATCTGACAATCAAAAAAAAGTAATTTTTTTTGATTTCACACTCCGGCATAGCGGAAATAGAGTCCATAAAGGAATGAGAGTGCAAAAATAAATACTGCAAAGATCACATAAGCAATGACCAAGTTGCCTATCGTCCTCCAGACAGAAAAATTCTGCACTTCCCTGATTCCTTGGATCAGGAAGACCAAAGACCAGATCCCAGTAATAAGGGTGATGGCATTGATGAAGAAGATAGAAGGTGCGCTAACATACTGGATAAACATCCCTTCGGAGGTGAAAGCCAGCAGGATGAACCACATCAGAATATTGATGACCAATGGGACTTTCGACCAGGCAAGAGCTGCCTGTACATGAGAAAAAGGCGCCTCTCCTTTGAGCAACCTCCCCGTAAAATGGAGAAGCCACCCATAGAAATAGAACCAAACGATCCCAATCAATGGCGAGATCACAACGGCAAGGAGCAGAACAATAGCAAAATGAAAGGTGAGTCCTACCGAATAGTAAGTCGCATAGAAAAGAACATTTTGAAGGCCGTAAAGAGCAGCAAGGTAAAAGAAGTGATATCTAGGATGGCGGGCTACAATCGCACGGATTGTCTGCCTAGGTTGAGTCCAAATGGAAAACCATGGATTTGTAGTAAAAGTATCGGTCATAAAGGGCCCTCAAATATTCCTATATTATTGCGGATATTTATCTAAGGCCCAATTTCTTTCAATAAAATTATATGAGCTGTCGCAGCCGATTCTTAGAGTCATCCTCTGAATTAAATTCATTCAGGGATAGTAGAATTTTTTGAGAGAAGACAGTTCGGAGACCGAAGGCAACTTAAATTAAGTTGGTGGAGGTTGAGAATTTTTTACTCTCAAAAAAGGCTTTATCAATGAATCAAAGTTAATTCAAAGAATGCCTCTTAGAGATAGTCTTTTAGCCATCGTCTTCTTCATCGTAATCGAAATCGATCTCGAAATCTTCGATAACATCGATATTGTCCCCGCCTTCGCCGGCATATTCAGGAACGGGAACCTCGGCAACAGAGCCCATGGAAACATGATCGTCGCAAAATGCGATAAGCGGAAGTGCAGCAAGCAGCCATTTAAGCATTCGAATACCTCATATCTATACCCTATATCATACCGAAGGAGACTTTATTTTGAAAAGAACTGTCGGAGCATCTCTTCAAGATGTAGATTCTGGAAGGCAAATCCCGATTCGACCAGCTTCTCAGGGTGCATATTCAAGCTATAGAGAAGCAAAACCTCTCCCAGCTCCCCTAAGACAAGTTTGATCACCCATGCAGGGATAGAAAAAAAACAGGGCCTTTTTAAAACTTTTGCCAGAGTTTTGGCAAAGTCTTCCTGCCTAACTGTCTCTGGACTAGAGATATTGACCGGACCAGATATCTCTTCATGGGAAAGGATATGAAGAACCGAACGGACCAAATCATTTCTGGAAATCCAGCTGATGAACTGTCTGCCTGATCCTACCTTTCCTCCCAGACCTAGATTGAAAACCTTTGCTATCTGTTTGAGTCCTCCCCCAGAAGGATCACAAACCATACAGAATCGTAAATGGGCTACTCTCACTCCCCGTGTTTCCAGCGGCTGTGCTGCTTCTTCCCAATCAACGCATAAATTCGAAATAAATCCTTTGCCAGGAGGGCTTTCTTCTGTGAAGACTTCATCTCCTCTGTCTCCATAAAACCCTTGGGCCGAAGCGGAGATAAATATCTTAGGTTGTTCTTTCAGTTTGAGAAGATATTGGACCAGCATTCTAGTTGCGTGAACCCGGCTTTCATAGATCCTTCTCTTTTTTTTCTCTGTCCACCTGCCAACGATGTTCTCCCCAGCCAGATGGATCACTGCGTCGAAGCCTTCGAAGGATTTCTCATCCCAAACTCCTCCCTCAGGATTCCAGTAGACCGTATCAAGGCTGCTCTCTTTTTGCGTCCGCACCAGACGAACGACTGAATGCCCTTGCTCTTTAAGAGACAAATAGAGTGGTTGTCCGATAAATCCCGAAGATCCACTTAGTAGAATACGCATGGGATAGCTTCACGACTTTTTGAAAAAAAAAGAGTGCACTCAAGCCAATACTCTATGCGCACTCGATTTTAAATTACTGATCTTGCCCTTGATTTTGGCCTTCACCTGAACCAGAAGGTCCGCAAGTTCCTCCTCCTGAACTACAGTAGAGTCCTTTGCAGAAAAAGAAGCTGATTCCAAATAGTCCTGCCAATCCGATCAATGCATAAATGAAGCGAGCCCACCCAGTGGAAGGTCCTCCAAAAATATCCGCAATGACATCGTACTGGAAAAAGCCCCAGAGTCCCCAGTTCAAGGCACCGATGATCACAAGTAGCATTGCAATAAAGCGAATAACACTCATTATAACCCCTTAGGTAGGTTCCTTAACTGTATGATAAAATAATTCTTTTTCATTGTCATGCATTTTTTCCCTTACCTTGACTTCCGGAGAAAAAAATGGTAGACTCTCCAGCTAAACCAAATAATGCGAATGGCTTAAATGTCCAATTTTTGTGAAAAGGAACTCAAAGAACTTGAAAAGCTCTCCCGTATAGACCTGACTCACGAAGAAGAGCAGAAACTTGTTGAGAACCTAAAAAAGATCCTCGATCACGCTGAAAAACTTCAAGAAGTGGACACAGAAGGAGTCGTCTCCTGTAATTATGTTCTACAGGACCTGCAAAACAGTGTCTTGAGAGCCGATGAGACCGGCCCGACCCTTTCTCGTGAAGAATTTCTTTCCAATTCCCCAGACCATGTCGGGGGTATGGTCCGTGTTCCTCCAGTCATCAAACCCTCAGCCTAACTATGCACAAATTAAGCGCTCTTCAATTACGAAACCACTTTCTCCAAGGAAATTACACTGCTGTAGAAATCGCAGAATATTTCCTCAAAAGGATCGAAAAGCACAATGAAAAGCTTGGGGCCTTCCTCAAGGTGTTATCGGAAAGGACCCTGAGAAAAGCAGAAGATCTCGACCGGAAAAGAGCAGAAAATAAGCCTCTGGGAAAACTGGCTGGCGTACCGTTGGCCATCAAAGACAACATGCACATCAAGGATGAGATCACAACCTGTGGTTCAAAATTCCTCAAAAATTTCAAAGCTCCCTTCTGGTCCACAGCAATCAAAGAACTGGATGATGCAGACGGACTTTTGATCGGCAAGACGAACCTCGATGAGTTTGCCATGGGCTCCTCCAATGAAAATTCTGCCTATTTTCCTGCAAAAAATCCCTGGAACCTTCAATGTTCCCCCGGCGGATCAAGCGGAGGATCATCTTCTGCCATTGCTGCCCGTTTGGCTCTCGCTGCTACAGGAAGCGACACCGGAGGATCAATCCGACAGCCGGCAGCTTTGGCTGGAATTGTCGGTTTCAAACCAACGTATGGGCGTGTTTCCCGATTCGGCCTTGTGGCCTTCGGATCTTCTCTCGATCAGATCGGACCTATGACAACAACCGTCGCAGATGCTGCATTGATGATGGAAGTGATGGGCAAGTATTGTCCGAAAGATTCTACCTCTCTGCAACTTCCCCAGGAGCCTTATCTCGATCATCTTCCACAAGACCTCAAGGGAATGCGCATTGGAATTCCTTCCCACTTTCTGGAAGACCTCAAGCCCGATGCCCAAAAGAACTTTGAAGAATCCAAAGCCATTCTCAAAGATCTCGGCGCAACTCTCCATGAAATTGATCTCGATATCCTGAAATATTCGATTCCTGTCTATTACATCCTCGCCACCGCTGAAGCTTCTACCAATCTCGCCCGTTTCGACGGTGTCCGATATGGAATACGATCAGAAGCTGCCAAAAACCTGGACGAACTCTATGATTTTTCCAGAGAAGATGGATTTGGGCCTGAGGTAAAACAACGAATCCTCCTCGGAACATATATGCTCTCAGCCGGTTTTCAGAGTGCCTTTTATAAAAAAGCCCAGAAGGTACGAACATTGATGATCCAGGCTTTCAATGAAGCTTATAGCAAGTGCGATATCGTCGCCCTGCCTGTCTCTCCGGTCACAGCTTTTGAACTGGGATCATTTCAGGATCCAGTGCAAATGTACCTACAGGACATCTTTACCATTTCAGCAAATCTGGGAGGACTTCCGGCTATTTCTGTTCCCTCTGGATTTGACCAAAAGCAAAAACCTTTCGGACTGCAGTTGATTGGCCCACAGCTTCACGACGTTCCAGTCATCAAATGCGCCTATGCCTTTGAGCAAAAAACACAGTTCACCAAAAAAATTCCTCCCCAATTCGAAGAAGAGTGAGACGTTATGAAAAATGATAGTCCCTGGGAACCGGTCATCGGCCTTGAAATCCACGTTCAGCTCAATACGAAGACTAAACTCTTCAGCCACGCCCCGAATCATTTCGGAGATGAACCCAATACGAATATTTCCCCTGTAGATCTCGGACTTCCAGGGTCATTGCCCGTACTCAACAAGGAAGCTGTGAAAAAAGCGGTCCAGTTCGGCCTGGCCGTCGGCGCCGAGATCCCCAAAGTAAGCCGATTCGACAGGAAATCCTATTTTTATCCCGATAGTCCCCGTAACTTTCAAATCACCCAGTTCGACCATCCGATCGTAGCAGGCGGTACGATCAATGCCGATGTAGAAGGAGAAAGCTATACTTTTGAAATCGATCATGCCCATCTTGAGGATGATGCAGGGATGCTCAAACACTTTTCCTCTTTCGCAGGTGTGGACTATAACAGAGCTGGTGTTCCCCTGATTGAAATCGTATCGAAGCCTTGCATGCATTCTCCAAGACAGGCAACGACCTATGTCCGCGCTGTGAAGGCCATCATGGAATACATCGATGCATCCGACTGCAATATGGAAGAAGGCTCTCTCCGGGTAGATGCGAACATCTCTATCCGACGCAAGGGAGAAACTGAACTTCGCCCGAAGACTGAAATCAAGAACATGAACTCCTTTCATTATCTTGAGCTCGCCATCGAAGCAGAGATCAAAAGACAGATTAAAGAATACGAAGCTCATCCTAGAAAAGCTCATGAAGAGGTCATCAAATCAGGCACCTATCGCTGGGATGCGGAGAAAAAAGAAATCTTTTTGATGCGTAGTAAAGAATCGGCGGATGATTACCGATATTTTCCGGAGCCCGATCTTGTGCCTCTCATTCTTGATGATGATTATATCGATCCAATCAGAGAAATGCTCCCGGAACTTCCCCATGCGCGGTTTGAAAGATATGTCAATGAACTGGAACTTTCCGAGTATAACGCCTCGATCCTGGTCAATGAAAAACGACTTTCCGATTACTTTGAAGATGCTCTTAAAGCTGGGCCGACCGCCAAGAATCTTTGCACCTGGATCACCGTCGAGTTTGCGGGGAAACTGAAAGATACGGGAAAATCCATCATGATCATGCCTCCCGAACATGTCGGAAAACTCGTAAAACTCATTGAAAATCAAACGATCAACGGTCGAATTGCCAAACAGGTCGCCGACGATATGATCAAAAATCCCGATAAAGATCCCGAAGAAATCGTCAAAGCAAATCCCGACTATCAACCTCTTACCGATGTCTCAGAAATTGAACCTCTCGTCGTTAAAGTACTTGATGAGAACCCTTCTTCCATAGCCGATTACAAAGCAGGAAAGAAAAAAGCATTCGCTTTTCTAGTAGGACAAGTCATGAAACTCACCCGTGGTAAAGCTTCTCCTGGAATCGTCAATGATCTCATCAACAAGAAACTCTCTTCTTATTAGAGAGTAGTTCTCCCTACAATTCTCTTGACGCCAAACTTTTTCGCTTTTAAAAGAATTTCTTAAGGGGGGATTCCCCTAGAGAGCGAAGATGCGGCAAATACTTTTTGTCATTATTTCACTATTTCTTTTGGGAAGTTGTACTAGAGTTACCGATCCCTATTCGATGGCCCCAGTGACTCCTTATGCAGACTGGTCTCCCAATCGCACAAGCACATTGATCTCATCCTCATTTTGCAAACAGTTTCTTCCACCGAATTTTTCAGAAGGTGTTCTATCTCTTGCCGACTTGATCGATATTGCATTGCAAAACAATCCCAATACCAAGAGAACGTGGGCGCAAGCACGTTCTGCCGCTGCCAGCTATGGACAAAACTTAAGCGACTATTATCCCGAACTCGATTTTTCCGCATCTTATACACGTATCCGTCAATCGTTTTTCAATACAGTTGTTTTTGTTCCGTTCTATCAGACAACCGTCAATCCAAAATTGGCTTTGACCTACACTCTTCTGGACTTTGGACAGCGTTCTTCTTCTGCAGACAGTGCCAGAGAAGCGCTATACGTTGCCGATTATACGCACAACCAGGAAATCCAAACTGTTCTGCAGACAGTGATGAATGATTACTACACATACCTCTATCAAAAACATACGTTGGAAGCACTTTTTGCAGATCTGGAGAACAACAAAGGAACCTTGGATGCGGCCAATCTAAAATTTGCAACGGGTCTTGCTGCCCTGGGAGATGTAGCCCAGGCACGTACTGATTATTTGCAAACGAAGATCAAAATCGTTGCACAACAGAACACAGTTGAAACAGCTTACGCACAACTGGCTACGGATATCGGTCTTGCTGCCAATACTAAGTTCCAGGTACAGGACCTTCCTTCCACGATCTCAACCCAGCCGATTATAGAATCAGTCGATGAACTGGTCCTTCAAGCGCAGAATAATAGACAGGATTTTTTAGCAGCTCAAGCCGATGTTAGGGCCAAAGAAGCTGATGTACGCAATGCCCAAGCTGCATCGAGACCGACCATCACAGGAGAGTTTGATTTAGGAAAGAATTATTGGGACGGAGGAGAAACGGAAGACTATAACTTTACTGCATCTGTGAGTCTCAACATCCCCATCTTCAAGGGCTTTTTCTACAAGAATGGAGTCCGCGTCGCCAAAGCAAACCTTGAAGCATCCCAGGCCTCTCTACTAGATACGGAATTGACCATCATTCAGGATGTGACGACTTCTCAATACAGCGTATTAAAAGCTGCAGAAAATGTGGAGTATTCCGATGATTACGTCGAAAGCGCAAAAGTAAATTACGATGTTGCTCTCAGTAACTACAAAGCAGGAACAGGAACCATTTTAAATGTCCTCTCCGCTCAAAGTTCATTGGCCGATGCGCGCGCTCAGCAAGTGAGTTCGAAAAGGGACTGGTTTTCCTCTCTGGTCGACCTCGCTTTTGCCACTGGAGCACTTTGCTCGCCTACCCCTAAAACCATGTTAGAACCTATTGAGTTAAGCCCATGCTGCGATTAATCCCTTTGTTTCTGATTCTTTCTCTTGTTTCTTCCTCCTGTGGCAAGAAAAAAAAGCATGACACCAAACGGGAATTTCCTGTTGAAATACAAACGGCAGCCAAAAAGGACTCTCCGATCTTCATCGAAACAATCGGTCATGTCGAATCGGTTAACTCAGTCGAAGTGAAATCCAGAGTCGATGGAGAACTAACAGGTGTATATTTCAAGGAAGGGGATTATGTTAAAAAAGGAGACCTTCTCTTTACGATCGACCCCCGTCCCTTTGAGGCAAAACTCAAACAGACGCAAGGAACTCTTGAAGAGAATGTAGCCAACCTCGCCTTGGCCGAGGACAAAGTCCTTCGTTATGCCGCTCTTGTAAAAGAAGAGTTCTTTTCAGAGATTGACTATGAGCAACTGACGACCAATGTCCTGACAACCAAGGGTGCGATCAAACAAAATGAAGGGGAAGTCGAAGAAGCCGCGCTGAACCTGGAATATTGCTGGATCTACTCTCCCATCCAAGGAAAAACCGGAATCCTACAAATCGATTATGGGAATCTGATTAAAGCGAATGATTCGAATGCCATCATTACCATTAATCAGATCGAGCCCATCTATGTGACTTTCTCTATTCCGGAGATCAACTTTCCAAAAATCATGAAATACCATAACCAAAGCCCATTAAAGGTATGGGTCTCCTTTGATCAATTTAAAGAAGGCCACATCGAAGGGTGTCTCGAACTCGTCGATAATACAGTCGATACGAACACAGGGCAAATTAAGCTCCGAGGAATCTTTGATAATCTGGATAAACAGTTGTGGCCCGGTCTCTTTGTCCGATCCCGCTTGATCCTTCATTGGATGTCTGATGCAATCATTATTCCTTTCGAGGCAGTCGTCATGACTCAATCAGGACCAATCGTCTACGTCCTCAAAGAAGGAGGAAATACTGTAGAACTGAGAAAGCTCAAATTAGGTCAGAGAGAGGATGACAATATCATTGTTCTCGATGGGGTGAAAGAAAATGAAAAAGTAGTCATCGACGGACAGATCAATCTCTCTGATGGGTCTACAGTCAAGGTACAAAAAGCTCCAAAACAGAAAAAGGTGAGAATGGAATGAACGTCTCCGAGCCTTTCATCCGCCGTCCTGTCATGACAACCCTTGTCATGATCACGATTCTTTATTTTGGAGCCATTTCCTTTTATGGCCTACCAGTAAGTGATCTTCCGAACGTTGACTATCCGACGATCATGGTCACAACTTCGAACCCGGGCTCCAATCCTGAAACGATGGCGAATACCGTCGGAACTCCTCTGGAAAGAGAGTTCATGACCATTGAAGGAGTGCAAGCACTCGTTTCGAACAGCGTCACTGGAACAACGACAGATGTATTGCAATTTTCCCTCGATAGAAGCATCGATGCAGCAGCACAAGATGTTCAAGCCGCAATCAACAGAGCCCAGCCCAACTTGCCGGAAGATCTTCCCTACAATCCAACCTATCGAAAAGTCAACCCAGCCGACACCCCTATTATCTATTTTGCCGTTACTTCACCAACGATGACCCTTGCCCAGCTTTATGACATGGGGAATACCTATATTGGGCAAAGGCTAAACATGATCGATGGCGTCTCTCAGGTCCTGACTTATGGAGAGCCTTTCGCAGTTCGGGTACAGGTCGATCCCCAGGAACTGGCAGCCAAAGAGATAGGCATCGATGAAGTCTTGGACACAGTGCAAAGAGGGAACGTCGATAATCCGACAGGAACTTTATTCGGGCCCGATCAGGAATTCACCATCGATGTGAATGGCCAACTACTCCATGGAGGCGGGTACGACCAGCTCGTCATCAAAAATAAAGATGGAGCCATGGTCAAGATCCATGATGTCGGCCGCTCTCTCAATAGTTTGCAGGATGATAAAATTTATCTGAATTATCTCACGAAGGAATCTGACCAGCAATGCGTTGTCATTGCTGTCCAAAGAGCTCCCGGTTCCAACACGGTCGCTATCATTGACAGGATCAATGAACTTCTCCCCGGCATCCTGAGACAGCTTCCTCCCAATTTAGAAGTACACCGTATTTTTGACAAAGCTGAGTTCATCAACGATTCCGTTCGGGATGTTGAGATGACCCTCATCATCGCGTTCGTATTGGTCGTTGGAATCATCTACCTTTCTTTGGGAAAGGTCATGAATACGATCATTCCCTCTCTTGCCCTGCCTCTCTCCATCATAGGCACGTTCGCAGGCATGTATTTGTTTGGGTTCAGCATCGATATACTATCTCTTCTCGCCTTAACTCTTTCCATTGGATTTCTCGTCGATGATGCCATTGTTGTGCTCGAAAATAATGTTCGCCATGTACAGAAAGGAGAAACTCCTTTTGAGGCTTCCCTAAAAGGATCGAAAGAGATCAGCATCACGATTTTTTCCACCTCGATCTGTCTGATTGCTGTTTTCATCCCAATGCTTTTTCTTGGAGGGGTCATCGGACGGCTATTTAGAGAGTTTGCTGTAACGATTGTTCTTGCCGTCGCCATCTCGACCTTCATATCCCTATCTTTAACACCAATGCTTTGCAGCCGGGTTATTCCTCCTTATGAAGGGTCCACTAAAACAAGAATGGAACGGTTAGTCGATTTAATCACGGAAAAGGTCCTAAAAATATACGCGATCTCTCTCTCCTGGATTTTCCGGCATAAATACATCATTGTGATTATCGGATTTTTAAATATCGTTTTCTCTGTGGTTCTCTTTGTTGTTGTTCCCAAAGATTTTCTCCCTGCAGATGATATGGGATTCATCCAGGGATTTACAGAAGCCCGCGATGGCACTTCACCTTTTAAAATGGCCGACTACCAATCAGATGTCTCAACGACGATCATCGATGATCCAGCCGTTGAAGCTGTTGTTTCTGTTGCATCCATTGCAGAAGATAATGAAGGACTCATGTTCATCCGCCTCGTGCCTTATAAGGACAGAGGAAACATGTTCTCCATCATTAATCGGCTGCAGGCAAAAATGTTCGACATTGTAGGGATCAATACCTTCCTTGCCCCATTGCCTCTCATCAATTTACAGGTTGGTACGCAAATGAAAGGTCTATATCAATATGCAATGACGAGCATCAGTAGCGATGATCTGTGGGAAACTTCTGAAAAACTCGAAAATAAATTAAAAGCCTTACCTCAATTAACTCAGGTCTCCAGCGATCTTCAAATCAAACAACCACAGCTTGAAATCGAAATCAATCGGGATCGTGCCTCAGACCTTAATATCAGTGCCTTTCAAATCGAACAGTTGTTCGGTCTGGCCTATTCAGATGGAAAGGTCTCTACGATCAATACCCCGATCAATCAGTATGATGTGATCATTGAGACTCTTCCTTCCTTTTATCGGAATCCATCGGTCCTGAATGATCTCTATGTCCGGTCTACTACCAATGACCTCGTCCCTCTGACACAAATCGTTAACACCAAAGAAACGGTTGGTCCTCTCACCGTTAACCATTTCAACGGACTCCCCTCGGTCACTCTTTCCTACAACCTTCCGCAGGGAATGCCGCTCGGGACCGCTGTTAACGCGTTAGAAAAGGCGGCAGCAGAGACTCTTCCTCCCAATGTGATTGGAATTGCCCAAGGTACGGCTGATGTTTTCAAACAATCGTTTGCCAGTCTTAAGTTTTTATTCATTATTACGATCTTCATCATCTATGTCGTTTTGGGAATCCTCTATGAGAACTTCATCCATCCGATCACAGTCATGACCGCTCTTCCCCCTACCATTTTAGGAGGTCTTCTCTCCTTATATATTGTAGGGGCAAGCCTCGACCTTTATTCCTTCGTTGGACTCATCATGCTCATCGGTATCGTGATGAAGAACGGTATCCTGATGGTCGACTTTGCAAATTCATCAATCCAGAATGAAGGGAAAAGTGCTTATGATGCGATCTTCGATGCCTGTATGATTCGTTTCCGACCGATCATTATGACCTCAGCCTCCGCTTTCATGGGAGCCCTTCCCATTGCCCTCGGCATCGGCGGTGCCGGCGCCCAGTCACGTATCCCCCTCGGCCTTGTTATCGTTGGCGGGCTTGTATTCTCTCAGCTTCTCACTCTCTTTTTAACTCCCGTAATCTACTATTATTTCGAGGTCATGTTCGAAAAGCTGCGAGAGCTCAAAGAGAAACGAAAAGCCAAAAAAGCTGAAAGCAACCCCGCTTAGAGAATCCTTTAAACCAGATTGTTTCTATAGTTCTTGAATGAGAAAGAAACACAGATTGCGATGATGATACAGATTGTAATGAAGAAATAAAAAGGTACGGGATGAAGAACCGCTTCCTGACGTAATAATAAGGGACCGAGAAAAGCAGATAATACAAGAATAAAATAGCAAAGGGTCATCGCTTTTCCCTGATGATCAGGCGAGGTAATGAGAGAGATCAACCCCTGAATCGAAGGCCAGAGCAACCCCATTAACACACCTGTGAAAAAGGGAAGGGAATAAAGAAAAAACTCGCGTAAAAAGATCGGTGATAAGACCCAAAAGATAAAGTATACAACAAAAGCATAGTGAAAGATTTTGCCTATTGAAAATCTCTTTACAAGAAAGGGAAACAAGAAACAGGCCGATGCGAACCATCCTATGCTCATCGATACGTAGAGCAGCATGATATGAAAACGTGAGGAAGCAAGGTGCTGGAACATATAGGAAGAATGGGTCTCTTCGAGAGTTAAGAATGGCAGGATGGCCAGAAAAAATAGAAAGAAGAGCCTGGAGATTCCCTTCGTTTTGAATAATTCCCCAAATCCCCGGAAAGAGTGGTGCCAGTCTCTTTTTGGAAACTCCCTCACTTCTGTGAAGTTCAAATAAATGACCACCCATACGAATATACCGACGATTGCTGTCGTAAAGAAAGGAATGATCGAATACTTGAACAAAGGGGTATGTCGATGAATCAGTGAAAAATCGAGAATAAAGAAAACGCCAGCCAACACACCATCAGCTGAGGCAAAAATACCGAAGGACTTCATTCTCTGATAGGGATTCGAGTGAAGATCAGCCAAAGATGCATAGGCAAGAGGACGGAAAGAATCTCCTGCGCCGCTAAGGAATTGTCCAAGAAAAATAAAACCAAGAACGCTAAAACCTGCTCCTACTCCGCTGACCAGATAACCGATGGCCCAAATCGTCATAGAGAGCAAAAAGATCTTTCTTCTTCCTATCCGATCGCTCAGCCCGCCAAAAAAAAGAGTCAAACAGGCGCTTCCAATTGAATATAGCCCGAGGGCAACCCCTATGAGAAAAAATTTATGCTGTTGGGCCAATGGGGTGATTTTGGGATAGGCGATGAACCTTATAGCGTCAAAAACAATGTAGGAATTGATTCCTATGAGAAAGAATCCAAGGAGAAGAAGAGCTAATAAAGGAATGCCTAGATAGGATATTTTCATATCTTTTTTCTATCTAGGATCCTATTTGAAAGCAATATTATATGAAATAGCCTCTAGCAGCATTCACTAATAGACCGAGACCAATCACTCCTACCGTAACTGCCGCAGCTACTAAAGCGTTGCAGAAAGAACTCTGGCCTTTCCTGTTTCTGATCACATGTACCGCCCTTGCTCTTTGAACAGGTGGGAGGTGGCTTACTGTGACCCCTCTCCCTACTCTCCGAATTGTGACGTCGCCAAGACCATGATGAACTGCCATTCCGCCCGTTCTATGAGGAGCAGCAGCGTCTCCTCCTGCTGGGCCGAAGGGAACTTCTATCGAAGGTGCTAGATCATTGATTCCTCTTGTCATATTTCTCTCCACTTACATTTATGGAAGTAATAACTGATTTTTAACAGCAAACGCTAAGGCAGCAACACCAATAGAGGCTAATGCTAGGGATGTAACAACTAGCGCATTCCGGAAAGGACAATTACTTTCTCTTCTTCTATACACAGTCATTGCTCTTTGAGGGCCGGGAAGGTGAATTACATCCACAACTCTTGGTCCTTGGAGGTTGCTGTTTCTATTGGGCCGAAGAGCCATTCCACCCGATCCATCCATAGGGAGGTTATCTGCTTCAGGTGGGTTAGAAGGACCTGTTAACAAAGTTCCTGGACTTACTTCAAGTGACATATTATTTCTCCTATTAGGTTATAAGTTATAATGTAAAAAAATATTGAATGGCTAGAGCTGCTATCCCTGCTGCAACCGGAATTGCAACGCTAAGATAGGAACAGTTGCTTTTATTTTCTGGCTGGACCATTTCAGGTATATGACGAACGCCTCGCAATTGCATTAGAATGGAGGTTATTCGATCATTGATGACTTCAATGTCTTCCGCCGAAGCATGATGCAAATCATTGCCGAATTCTTCTTGAGCTTCAAGCCTATCTTCACTATTCGATCCATCTCCATCAATAAGACTGATCAAATACTCCACAGGATCATCCTCGGGAAGGATAATTTGCCGATCTCTTGCATATATTTCAAGATCTCTAAGTATTTGAACGACCGGACCTCTTCGGGGATCGGTTGGATCCATTTGAGCCAGCTTTCGTTGAAGTGCTCCAAATCTTAGATAAG
>JAQGDQ010002398.1:0-54863 GCA_030141605.1 Tubiluchus corallicola
TTACTAAAGATGCATAACCAATTGGAGCCAAGCCAGATTGGGTTATAAAGGCAGAGCCACCAGGGTTGTAATACAAGGCACTACTATTTTGTATACTGGCTATTAATGCACCACCCAATAAGGCGGCATTTTCACCAGCAGGACGTAACCAATAGTTTGCCTCTTGTGAGCGAACTTGAAGTGGAAAAATTAGAATCCAAAACATTATTATGCTTACACACAATGTTTGCTTCATGATAAATACAATATTGTATTTGTTAAATAAAACTTACTACTTTTAAACTTTGTGCCAAATAAAATAGTTCGCTTGGCATTGGTCATGAATTGTTAAAAATGCATATATATTTAAGTTATCGGCAGTCATCGAAACCTTCTGTATCCTCAGATGTTTGAGGGTTTTGTTTATTTCCATATATAACGGTTCCTCCAGCTACTTTTTCCTCAAACTTATATCTTATGGCGCAAAAATTTTCTAAATTTTCATTGTTGGTAATCGTCAGACTTCCTCCAATTCCATTGTTAAACATTTTCTCAAGTCCTGTTAATGAAGTGATTCTAGAATTATTTGATATTTTTACAGCCAATCCGACTCCAAGAATACTTGAAAGAGGTTCTATGTTTCTTAAATTGTCATTTTGTTCTATTTTTAAGTTTTGCCCTATATTTGTTAGAGAAGAAAGCGCATCAATGTCCCCTATATTGGGGTTGTTTACTACTTCTATGCTTCCAATAAAAGTGTTGAATGAATATAATCCTTTTGTGGTTGACAGTTTTTGGTTGTCTTTCAATATTAAATCTCCGTTAAGTACTTCTAGGTTTTCTAAGCCACTAAGGTCAGTAATTTCTGTGGATAAAATTTCTAAACTTCCGCTTATTTCTTCCACTGTTGCAAATGGTTCTAAAGAAGTAATATTGTGTTTTAATGTCACATTTCCAAGTATTATTGCATATTTAGTTGAGAAAAAACTTTCTAAAGATTCTTGTGTTGTAAATGTAATACTTTGGTAAAACGTTAATTGAGATTTTTCCAATTCTTCTACTTGTCGTTTTAAATCATTCACATCGCTTTTAAGGTCATTCACTTTGCTGCAAGAAGAAAGTGCAACAATAAGAATGCCTACTAGTAAGTTTTTTATTATGAAAGAATTTGTCATTTTACGATATATCATTATTCTATTTTTGGTTAGTTTACTTTATGGGCAAGTAGTATTTATTATATCTTGTTTTGATGGATTGCTTTGGTTTCCTGTTATTGTCAGTGATCCTCTTATCCCATTTGGGAAACTTTGTTCACAAAGATTTTGTATACCACAAAAGTTGTTTAATGTGTTATTATTAGTAATGGTCATGCTAAGAGCTTGTGTTAGCTCTTTTAAACCATTTAAGTTAGGCAGAATTTCATTTTCACTAATGACACAGGGGCCGCCTATACTTGTTATTTTATTAAGGCCATCTAAGTTATTCAATAGAGAATTATGAGTGATTGACACACCAAATTTAACGCTTGTAATATTACTCAACCCATTTAAGTTTGGTAGATTATTTTTTTCTATTGTTATGCTAGTAACCTCGCCACTAATTCCTGACAAATCTAGGGCTGTTAGCCCTGGGTTATTTTTTATACTTAATTCTTTAATACTACTTTCTACTTCTCCTAACTCAGATAAGCTCTCCAAAGTAGTATTGTCTTCAATTATTATATCGTCATAGATTGCTTTTAGATTGTCTAAAAAGGACAAATTGGTTATATTTGTCTCTTTCCTAATGATTAAGCTTTCCCCAATAGAAGATAAAGCTGTTAAATCTATCTCTTCTGTGTTTCCATTTTCTAAAGCCAGACTACCAGAAATACTTGTTAATACATTAAAATAAATAGTGGATAGATTGGCATTATCTTCAAGAGTCAAAGAGCCTTCTATTGTTTCCAAATTAGAAAACTCTACAAGAGTTAAAGCAGGATTGCTTCTAATAACCACGCTATTATTTGCGCTATTTACCAAGGTATTAACTTCTATTTCGGTTAGAGAGTTGTTGTTTTCTATTAATATACCTCCTACTAATGTTAGTTTGCCGAATCCTCCTTTAATAGCGGATATATCATTATTGTATTCTATTGTTAGAGTGCCGCCTATCTTTATTAAATTTTCAAGCCCTGCAAGGTTAGGTACTTTTGTATTGCTTATGGAAAGTTCACCTTCTACTGATGAGATTTTAGATAGACTTTCTAATGAAATGATATCATTGCCGCTAATGTATATGTTTCCATATACGGTTCCTTTTGCCAAGCGTTCTGCAAAGTCATCTAACGTCTCTTGTGTTGATAGGTAAACACTTCCATAATGAGATGCATCATCTTCTGTTGGCAAGTTATCTATTCTATCTTGAATGCTCTTTATTTGATCTTCAACCTCGTTGGTTTTCCCGCAAGATATAGCAATCAATATTGTTACTATAAGCGTCTTGTACAAGATGTTCTGTTTCATTTTTTGTGTTTTATTTTTATTTTATCTTTAAATCTGTACCTTATTGGCATCCTGCCAAATCCGTCAACACAATGACACCATCATTAATTGTTACCTTGTTTGGGTTATTTTCCCAAAATCCTTTAATAGGACAATAGTCGTTCGCCTCTTGCATGGAAACGTTGTCATTAAAGTTAAGCACTCCTCCTGCGGTGTTAAGCGCTTGGAGTGAGCTGATGTCTGTAAGTATAGCATTACTGATAATATCAAAATCTTCATCTACATGCTTTAAATTACCAAACCCTATTTTTGCTAATTGTTGATTAAAAACAATACTAGCTGCTCCTTTTATAGTGTCTAATGCTGGGAATTTTATATTTCTTACACTTTTGTTTTCGGTTATATTTAATGTTGTTCCAATTACATCAATTTTTTCTATGGATATTGACTCTATAAGTCCATTGTTCGTAATTTCTAATTTTCCAGATAAACTTGTTAAAGCATTTAACCTTAATTCATAGGGAAACTCTTCTCCTTCTTCTGGTGGAGTTTCAGAACTTCCATTGCTGGAAAGGGTGATGTCATTTCCCACATATTCTAAAGAAGGGAATGTCAGGGCAGCCATACGAGCATTATCTGAAAAGGTAAGAGATTCGCCTATCCGTTTCAAACTGGGTAGAAAATTTTCGTATTCACTTTTTTTAACAAAACTCCATGCAGGATTGCCTGTTATAGATAGGTTATTGGTTACTTCTTCCAATTTTTTCATGCCGATGGCTATTAAAGAATTATTAGTCCCAATATTAAGCTCCTTTGTTTTAATCAAACTTTCTAGCCCTAATGAGTCTAAAAGATAGTTGTCAAAGACAGATATTTCAACCCCTACACTTTCTAATGCGTTTATTTGTACATTTTTCAATTTTGTGTTTTTGCTGATTACCAACTTTCCTCCAATGGTCTTCAGGCTTTCCAATCCTGTTGTTATTTCTTCTATTTTCCCATTAGATGATATGAGTATATCGCCTTCAATATGAATAATATTGTGTAGACCAGCGATACTACTTATGTTAGAACCTATTGTAACAGAGCCATATATTCTAACGTAATTTGAGTTTTCAAATTCATCAAGAATTGTTTCATCACTTAAATCTAAGTCCCCATAAAAGTTCTCTTTTTGCTTATCTTTATTCTCTTCTATATCGTCTAATTTGTCATTTAGTTCATCTAATTCGCTCTTAAGGTTTTCTATTTCATTATTTTTGCAGTTAGGCAACAAAAACAATATACACATTGACAATGTGTATATTTTATAAGACGCGATAAATGAGAGGAGATATTTTGCTAAACTCATAACAACACTATTTATAAATTTTATGTTTTTTTGGACAAATGTAAAGAAAAGCACTTGAAATACCAAAAATTAAGAATATTTTATTTAAAATTTGATCAAAAAATTGTGGTACGAGAAAAAAGTAATATCTTTGTATCTACGATTCAAAAAATATATTTATCCATTTATTCCTTAAAAAAAGAACAATATTAGATTAAACATGAGTGTAGATTTGGGTTATCATGAAAAGATACAAAAAATACAAGAAGAGACTAAAAAAATAGTTGTAGGCCAAGACTATATGATTAATAGATTATTATTGGGGCTTTTTACCCAAGGTCACATCTTGTTGGAAGGGGTGCCAGGGCTTGCAAAAACATTGACAATAAACGTATTAGCTCGCTCTTTGCGCTTAGACTTTAAACGAATACAATTTACCCCAGACTTGTTGCCATCAGACTTGATAGGCACAATGATATATAACCAAAAAGCTAACAAATTTGAAGCGAAAAAAGGCCCTATATTTTCTAATTTTATACTTGCAGATGAGGTAAACAGATCTCCCGCAAAAGTTCAGTCAGCTCTTTTGGAAGCAATGCAGGAAAAACAGGTAACACTTGGAGAAGAAACGTACCAATTAGATAAGCCCTTTTTAGTACTAGCTACGCAAAATCCAGTAGAACAGGAAGGCACATATCCATTGCCAGAAGCACAAGTTGATAGGTTTATGATGAAAATCCATATAGGCTACCCTTCTAGGCAAGAAGAGTTAGAAATTATGAGGCGAATGTCTGACATGACTTTTGATGAAGAAGTAAAAGCAGTAGTCACTCAAGAAGATATATTTGCAATTAGAGAACAAATTAATAATATAGAAATATCAGAATCATTAGAGAAGTATATTATTGAAATGGTTTTTGCCACAAGATATCCAAAGGAATATAACCTCAAAAATTTAGAGAAATACGTAATGTATGGAGCATCACCACGAGCAAGTATAAATTTAAATTTAGCAGCTAAAGCATTAGCTTATTTCAAACAAAGAAACTATGTGCTGCCAGAAGACATTAAAGCAATAGCAGGAGATGTTTTGAATCATAGAATGATACTTAACTATGAGGCTGAAGCAGATGGCATTACAACATTTGACGTCATCGATGATGTCTTAAAAAAAATACCTATAATATAAAACCTTAAACAATAATTATTGTGTATAAATATATGAAACACATTAGGTTAGTCCTCCAATTAACATTGATTATAGTATTTGCTCTTCTTTCTCATAAAGTGTATGCTCAATATACACAGGAAGGCATTGAACAATATATGGAATATTTAAGACAGAGCCACGGAACCTCAAAAATACCGCGGCAAAGCCATCAGTTGTTTTTGGGATGAAAAAGGTATAAAATCAAGCATGGTGCAAACGGATGAGTTTGATATGGAAGAGGAAGCGCTTCAAAAGCAAGAAGATTTAATTTCTCAAAAAGGAGAGATAGATGACAAAACCGAAGAGGATGAGAAAATATTTGGACATGATATCTTCACCTCTGAGGCGTTGTCCTTTGAGCCCAATATAAATTTAGTTCCTCCTCAGAATTATGAGCTTGGAATAGGAGACCAGGTGTTGATAGAAATATGGGGGGCATCGCAAGCTAGGTATCAATTAAATGTATCAAAACAAGGGAATATTTTTATACCGTTAGTGGGAGCTGTATTTGTACATGGCTTAACAATAGAAAAAGCATCAGAAAAAATAACTCAAAGGCTATCAACTATCTACTCAGGGATAAAACCTGAATCAGGCCAAAGTCCAACAGTTTTTTCTCAGATATCGTTGGGTCAACCTCATCCTATCACTGTTTCAGTAATAGGAGAGGCTGCCTTGCCAGGGACGTTTACAGTAAGTGCTTTTTCTACAGTATTTCACGCCCTATATCTTGCCAATGGACCAACTGTTAATGGTTCTTTGCGCGAGGTAAAAGTTATTAGGGGAGGAGAAGTTGTTGTAACGTTAGATGTGTATGACTTTTTATTAAAAAATGAAGTTAAAAATAATATTACATTAAAACCTGAAGATGTAATACGAATAGAGGTATATAAAAATAGAGTACGTGTTAGAGGAGAGGTAAAAAACCCTGCTATTTATGAGATGAAAGAGAATGAAAGTTTTGAAGATATAATAAATTATGCGGGAGGATTTAGTGAAAACGCATATGCAGACCTAATAAAAGTGGAGCGCAACACAGGTATTCAAAAAAAGGTTTTAAATATTGCAAAAAATGATTTGGCTAATTACTTTCCTATCAATGGAGATGTTATTGAAGTAGGGTGATGTTGGAAAAATATGAAAACAGAGTGCAAATAAAAGGTGCTGTTTTTCGTCCAGGAGAATACGAACTTACAGAAGGCATGACTGTGCGCCAGCTTATTGAAAGAGCTCAAGGACTTAAAGGAGATGCATTGCTAACTAGAGCAAGTATTTATCGTGACAAACTAGATTATTCTTATGAAGCAATACCTTTTAATGTAAAGGATGTCTTAAATGGATCTGGAGATATTCCTTTGTTGAATGAAGATATTGTTAGGATATCATCCATATATGATGTTCAAGAAGAACACTTTATAATTGTACATGGTGAGGTACAAGTAGAGTCATCTTATCCATACTACGAAGGAATGACAATAAAAGATGCGGTATTGCGAGCAGGTGGGGTAAAAACAACAGCCCCTAAGTTTATGATAGAAGTTGTTAGGTTGGTTAATAAGAGTGATGACTCATTAGAGATAAGGACTTTTTCTTTTGAAGTAGATATGGATTTTCAAGCAAAAGACACAGCTTTTGTCTTGCAACCTTTTGATAACGTTTTTGTTAGAAAGAAAAACACATTTCAACTATATGCCACATCCAGGATTTATGGAGAGGTAGCGTATCCAGGGACATACACAATCCAAGGCAAAGAGGAAAGGATATCTGACCTTATTGAAAGAGCAGGTAATGTTACTGAATACGCATATATTGATGGTGCAAAATTGTGGAGAAAAGTAGCAGGAACAAGAACGGAAGATGAAAGAAAACTTGAAATACTTGAAGAGTTAATATTAGCCCTTGAAGGAGATTCGAACATTTTATCAGAAGCAGAGCGAGAGCAATATCAAAGATTACAAGTGAACAAAAAGCAATTACAAACCTTTATAGCACAACATAAAGTTAATCAGAAAGATAATACGGATTTTTTAGAGGAGACTCTTCTTGTGGGTACAGGAGAAAATGGAAAAACAGAGGAGAAAATGGATGTTCATTTTGAACAAATAGAGGAGTCAGCTTCCAAAATTCTTCGCTCCCCAGGGTCTAAATATGATTTGGTTTTACGTGAGGGAGACATATTGATTGTTCCGAGAGTAATTCAGACAGTTAAAGTAGATGGAGCTGTGTTATCCCCTACAGTAACTGCATATGATAAGAGCAAGAATTTTAAAGACTATATTGCTCAAGCGGGGGGATTTTCCAAAGTAGCAATAAGAAGTCAAGCATACGTCTTGCATGCCAATGGAACAGCAGATAGAACAAAAAAAATAGCATTCCTTTTTAATAACTACCCTAAAATACGGGAAGGGAGTGAAATTGTCGTTCCACGATCATATAAGGTGTTAGCATTAACACCTGGAGAAATAACAACTATTGCCGCATCTATGATCTCTTTAACCACAGCAATTGTTACGTTAGCTAATGTTTTAGGAAAATAATATCCTATTTATGTTAAAACAAAAATTTGAATGATAAAAAAAAAGAAACACGAAGAAGAAATTGATTTGTTAGGTGTTATGCAAACCATTTGGCACTCTAGAAAATCAGTGCTAAAAATAGTAATAGCATTTTTAGTATTTGGTGTTTTTATTGCATTAGTCAGCCCTGTTCGGTATGAAAGTACTGCTTTGCTGATACCTGAAAACAAATCTTCAAACGTTGGCAACGTTGGCAACTTTGGATCTTTGGCAGCTTTAGCGGGTATAGATATTAATCAAAACTTTAATTCAGAGGTTTTGCTTCCAGATGTTTATCTAGACATCGTTACAAGTTTGCCACTACAATTGGAGTTATTAGATACTAAGTTTTATTTTGAAAACTTAGACACAACTATAACTCTTTTTGAATATTTTGAATATTATGAGAGTAGGCCGTCTTCTTCTATAGTGAAAACTATTTTTCGCTATACTATTATGCTTCCTTTCACTATTAAAAAATGGCTTACGGAAAATGAAATGGAGCAGGAAGAATTAGAAAAGTATAGTGGAGACATCGTAAGATTATCAAAAAAACAATATGATTACATAACAGAACTAACGAATTGCATATCGTTGGAATTAGATAAAAATGGGATAGTTGTTGTGGAGGTAGAAATGAAATCTCCTTTACTCGCCGCTCAAGTAGCACAAAGAGTGTATGAGTTATTATCAGAATATCTTGTAGAACATAAAACTAAAAAAATAAAAGAGCAATTAAAGTTTATTCAAAGTCGTTATGAAGAGAAAAAAGAAGAATTTGAAGAAATAAATAAAAAACTAGCAATATATCAAGATAAAAATAGAAACATAATGTCAAAAGTGGTGGAGAGCGAAGAACAAAAGTTACAACATGAGTATGACTTGATTTTTTCTGTGTACAAAGCGTTAGCACAACAGTTAGAGCAAACAAAAATACAAGTAGAGGAACAAACGCCAATGTTAAGCTTGTTAGATTCGATAGAAATACCGCTTAAAAAAAGTAAACCTAAGCGTACCTTAATTGTTATTGTGTCAATGTTTTTGGGAGTTGTTTTTGGAATAATTTATGTTTTCATTAAAGATTTTTTGCAAGATGTAATTAGCATTGTTAGGCCATCAAAGCGGATTAATAAGAGTAAAGAAAAGGAAATAATTTAACAGCAATGCGCCTTGTTACAGCACATATTAGTCGATATTTTCTGGGAGCACTTCTGGTTTTTTCTGGTTTGATCAAATTAAATGATCCTTTTGGGATGGCTATTAAACTGGAAGAATATATCCAAATGTTTTCCTTATGGATGACCTCTTTTTTTTCTATACTTATACCATATTCGTTGTTCCTTTCTGTTTTAATATGTGTATTGGAAGTTGTGTTAGGAGCGGCGATAATTTTAAATTTTAAAATAAACATTACCCTTTGGTTAACACTAACATTAATACTGTTTTTTGCATTCCTAACTTTCTATTCTGCTTATTTCGATGAAGTTACTGATTGTGGGTGTTTTGGTGATTTGGTGCATCTATCTCCTTGGCAGTCGTTTTTTAAAAATATCATTTTATTATCTCTAATTTTGTTATTATTTATAAATAGAAAAGAAATAAAAAGTTATTTTTCTGTGCGTATTACGGGCTGTATAATAGGATTTATAGCCTTAGCTTCTGTTGTTATTGCCATATACTCAATTCGCCACTTGCCTTATATTGATTTTGGTCCTTACAGCGTTGGGGTGGATATTTCTCAAGCTATGAAGCCCTCAGAGCCTTATAATTACAGATATATTATGGAAAAAGAGGGGAAAATATATGAATTTGAAGAATATCCCACAGACACAGCGTATCAGTTTAGAGATGTTGATTTGCTCAATCCTAATGCCAAACCCAAAATATTGAACTATGACATTTGGATAGATGAGGCAAGCTTGACGGAATTGTCATTGGTAGGAATAAAATTATTAGTAGTACTACAAAGTACAGAAAAAAATAACTCCAAAAATATTCAAAAACTCAAAGAACTTTTAATCCAATTAGAAAAGCAAAATATTGTAGAAATTTGGTTTATTTCATCAGAGGGTGCTGAAAAATCAGAAAAATTTAGACATGAAAATCAAATGCCTTTTCCGTTTTTTATGGCTGATGGAGTAATGTTAAAAACTATGATAAGAGCTAATCTTGGCTTGGTCTTATTACAAGATGGAGTTATAATGGGAAAATGGCATATCAATGATGTTCCTGCTATAGAAAAAGTGAAGCAACTGCTATCTAAATAATTTTTTTTAATGAAAAAACTTTTTTTAATTGGACTACCAGCCTCTGGAAAAACTACATTCGGAAAACATATAGCAAAACTATTGTCTATTACTTTTATAGACCTTGATGAAGAAATAGAACAGAAAGAAAAAAAGTCTATAAGTGAAATATTTGACAATTATGATGAGGCATATTTTAGAAATATTGAAAAAGAGACATTAGATGATATTATTGAGAGGCAAGATGATTTTATATTAGCAACGGGAGGAGGAACGCCTTGCTTTTTTGATAACATGAAAAAAATGAATAAAGCAGGAAAAACAATATACTTAAATCTCTCCTTGGATGAAATACTAACAAGGTTGACAGAAAACAACCTTCAAATTAGGCCGTTGCTTAAAAATAAAAAAATAGAAGAATTACGGCAGGAGATTGCCATACAATATCAACAAAGAAGAAAATTTTATCAAAAAGCCACAATAACCATAAAGACCACCCATTTAAGCCCCCAAGAAATATTACAACTTTTTAACGAACAATAAACAAAGTAAATTATTTTAGTATATTTTTTATATAAAATTTGTTTTCACAATGTATTCGTACTATACTTGTATTGTTTGTTTTCGAACAACGCAAACAATATTTGTGTAACATAAAATTATTACCCAATGAAACCTTTTAAAATAAATACGACTAATGATTTAATTGAATTTTGTTGCGACAAGATAGCAATGAAGATAAAAAAAGACATTAGCATAGAAGAGCTAATGGAAGATTTAGAGAATTCGAAAAAATTACTAAAAATAGCACTAAAAATAAAGCGCGAAAATAAAAAATAGGGACTTCTGGTTTTGGGTCACTCTTTGCTTTATCTTCTTTTTACTAACCGTAAAAATTTATTCTTTTTTCGTTTTAGTATAAGAATAAGTGGAAGGACTCTCACTTTTATTATATGGTGAAAGTCAACATCAAAAAGCCTTGTATCTTTGCTTGCATGCCATAAGAAAAATAGTCCTACGGGCAATAAAATAATATTTGGCATCCACATAGCCAATGCAGGGTTTATAAAGCCTTGTTTGGCTGATTTTTCAAAGGTTATACCTATGATATAAAAAAGTATAAAAAGAAAAGTGGAGATTACAATAGGCATGCCCAATCCTCCTCGTTTTACAATTGCTCCCAATGGTGCACCTATCAAAAACATAACAATGATACTAAAAGCTAAGGAGACTTTTCTATGCTTTTCAATTTGCATTCTGTATAGGTCATATAGCGTTCTATCAATAGTATCATTTCGTGATTTGACTACATTGTGTAGTGCCCTAACATATGAAACAGCTTTGACATATGTCTCTTTCGTGTTGGTTGATAAGAATAGACTATCTTGAGCTATTTGTACAGAGTCAGTAGACATTGTTGTTGCCAGATCTATTGAGTCCTGCTTTGTGTTATCTTTATCTGCCATTGGTATCAAAGAATCAATGCTACTATCCCCCGAAAGACTGTTAGGCAAAAAACTAGCTGCTGCATATTTGATATTAGCTGATGATTTTTTAGCACTTAAAGCGTTGCTATTAAAAGGTTGTGTAGTTGAGTTGTTTGGTAGCCCACTAATTGCTTTTCGTTGCCAAGGCAAGTTTTTTGCAGTATCATTTACAATCACATTATTGAGATTATACTTTTGTTGTGCTTTAATAGCCTTTTGAAGTTTATTTTTTTGCTTTTCTTCTACATTTTTTAATGAATCAATATCTTTTGTTAATTGCCCCATATTTTTCATTAAACGATTATTAGAAAATAAATTTTTATCTGTACGCTTAAAATCAACTATATCAATTAGGCTGAACACTATTTTCCCTTTTTTGAACTCTGTTCTCACATATGGTAGAGGTGTCTTATACCTTACTTTTTTGTTTTTTTTATCAACTTGCTCAATGTAAGTTTTTCCATGCTCAAGATTTAACACCAAATATGCTCCATCATATAAATTGTCCATTGTCCCCCTTTGAGCTAATGTAAGATTAGTGTTGCCGATATTGTCACTATGATCATATATCATTACGCCTTCCAGTTTGTGCCCTGTATTATCTTTTTTATCTATCTTAATTTTATACCCAGGAATGTTGTCATAAAAGAATCCTTCTATAAATTCTGATGCAGGCTTTTTGTTTTTAATATCATACAACAAGCTGTAAGCCTCTAAATTAGCTTTTGGAACAATATAATTATTACTAAAAAAGGCCAATGTTGCAAGAGCAACAGAAAAAAGAAAGAGAGGTCTTATGGCACGTAATAAAGATATGCCTGCACTTTTCATGGCAGCTACCTCAAAATGCTCGCCAAGATTCCCAAAGCTCATAATAGATGCCAGCAGCATACCCAAAGCAAAGGCATTAGGTGTTGTGTTGATGCTAAAATAAAACACTAACCTGCCATATACATCTATTCCTAAGTCTTTTCCTACAATTTCATCAAAATACCCCATAAAAAATTGTATGAGTAAAATAGCTATTCCAAAGAAGAAAGTAGCTATGAATGTGCCTAAGAAGGAAAGAAGGACAAGCTTGTCTATTTTTTATCATATAAGTTATATATATAGAATAGAACGTCTTTCGCAAAGATAAAAAAAATTAATTAAAATGATTTTTTTGATAAATTTATAAACAGAACAAAAAACATTTTTCTTATGTTTGTTTATAACCTTAAAATTTTTGCTAAAAGCAATAAGTTAATAAATTATTGAAATTATGAAAATAGCTATCATTTCAGACATTCATGACAATTTGAGTAAGCTAGAAGAAATGCTACAATGTTTTGAGAGTCAACAAGTAAGCCAAATCATTTTTTGTGGAGACTTTTGCTCTCCAATTCCTGCCAGAAAGTTAGGAGCATCCTTAAAGGACATTCATTGTGTTTTTGGAAATGGCGATGGTGATAGAATGGCAATTTGCAATTTGTCTCATACAAAATATAAGAACTTAAAAATACACGGAGAGTATGCAAACTTGGTTATTGATGGTTTGAAAATAGCAGTTACGCATTATCCTTTTTATGCAGAGGCACTTGCTAAAACTCAAGATTTTGATTTTGTTTTTTCAGGACATACTCACCAGGCTATGGAAAAACATATTGGCAATTGTGCTTGGATAAATCCTGGAGATGTAATGGGGCTAATAAACAAACCATCCTCAACCATTTTGGATACGTTAAGTAAAAAAATTGAGTTTAAAAATTTTTAACAATTATATTTCAAAATAGAGAATGTGTATGGCGTTAAAATGAAATCAAAAAATATAACAATTTTTTTTGATTGCTTAACTACTAAAATATAGCATTATTGGCATGCATTAAAATCGAAATAGAAAAAAAGTACAATTTTTAATAATTTGCTTTAAGGAAAAGTTCAACATTCTTGTTTTGTGTGTTGCCTTTGTGTGAGTTAAGAAAAATAAACAAACATTGAATAGAAATAAAAATAATTTTTTTGTCAAAAAAAGTCGATTTTTTTCTAATAAAAAAGGATAATTTTTTTACCTTTGATATACTATAGTTAAACGTTAAAACAGGCGCCACCTTTTTAGTCTCACACCTTATTTTGGTGATGCTTGTATAATAAAGAGAACAATTGAAATAACAAAAAAACACAATTTGCAATGATAACATTTTAACAATATATTTTAGTAACAATTTAACTGTTTATGGTGTTTAAATGATGTGGTTAAAATAATATAAAATTTTATTACTTGTAAAACATATTATGATATGCAAAAAATAGTAAACCAAAAACCAGAAGAAATAATGAAATCCCTTGCTCCTAAAAAAGTAATAAAAAGAGACGGAAGAATAGTAGATTTTGATGCAGTACGCATTCAAAATGCTATAAAAAAATGCTTTAGGGGAATTGGAAAGGAAGACATTGACACCGAAAAAATTGTAGAAAAAGTAGTAGGTAGTGTTGCAGCCAAAATACAAAATACTACCTTAGGCGAAACTCCCACCGTAGAACAAATACAAGACGTAGTAGAAGTTGTATTGCAGTCTTGTGGAGAATATGAAGCAGCAAAAAGCTATATACTATATAGGGCGGAGCACGCAAAACTAAGAGAAAAACGCTCTATTCCCGAAGAGATAAAAGAAGCATTTGACAATTCAAATCAATATTTTCCTACGGAGTTACAAAAATTTCAATTTTTTGATAAATACTCTCGGTTCGATAATAAAAAGGGAAGAAGAGAAACATGGAAAGAGACAGTAGATAGAGCTGTAGAGTTTCTGCAAGAATTGTCAGATTATAGATTAAGACCTTTGACGTATGAGCGAATAAAAAAAGCAATACTTGACATGAAAGTTATGCCTTCCATGCGATTGTTAGCCATGGCAGGAGCAGCAGCAAGAAGAAATAACATTGCACTATACAATTGCTCTTATATGCCAGTAGACCACATAGACTCTTTTGTAGAGGCGTTAATTATATCTATGGCAGGCTGTGGAGTAGGTTACTCAGTTGAAAGTGAATATGTAGAAAAATTGCCACGCATTAAACGTAGAAAAGAACATGCCGTTCCAACCCCTTTTATAATAGAAGACTCAAGTGAAGGCTGGGCAGAAGCCCTAAAAATAGGATTAGAAGCATGGTTCAGTGGGCTTGATGTAGAGTACAATTACTCGCTAGTAAGACCAGCAGGATCAGTGCTGCGAATTAAAGGAGGGAGATCTTCAGGACCAGAGCCATTGAAGAAAACATTAGATTTTGTACGCGCTAAAATTTTAGCGAGACAAGGCACAACATTGCGATCAATAGATGCACATGATATTATGTGCTCTATTGGATCAGCAGCAGTGTCAGGAGGTGTGAGACGAACAGCCATGATTGCCTTGTTTGACTATGACGATATGACGATGAGGCACTGCAAAGATGGAGATTTTTGGAAAAACAATAGCCAACGGTGGAACGCCAATAACTCCGCAGTTTGGCCATCTAGAGCTTTGTCGCAAGAAGAAGTGAGCAACTTTATTTTAGATATGGTAAACTCACAAAGAGGAGAACCGGGTATTTTTAATAGACAAGCAGCGGAACAAACCAAACCAAAAAGAAGAAAAAAAGCAAGATTTGGAACAAACCCTTGTGGAGAAATAATACTAAGACCATTTCAATTTTGTAATCTATCAGTAGCAGTAGCACGCTCAGATGATACTCTTGAAAGCTTGAAAGAAAAAGTAGAACTTGCAACCATAATAGGCACAATCCAGTCAAAAGCAACGCATTTTCCAGGATTGAGGAGTGAGTGGAAGAAAAATTGTGAAGAAGAGAGATTGCTAGGTGTGGACATTAATGGGCAAATGGACTGTTCGCTTGTACAAGATCCAAAAGTACAACAAATATTAAGGCAAGTAGCAATAGAAACCAACGAAAGAGCAGCAAAAGTATTGGGTATCAACCCGTCAACCTCTATTACATGTGTAAAGCCTTCTGGAAATTCTTCTCAACTGCTTAACTGTTCATCTGGTATACATGCTCGATGGTCTAAGCACTATATTAGAAATGTGAGAATAAACACTAATACCCCCATTTATAAAGTGTTAAGTAACGCGGGAGTTCCTATGGATCCTGAAAATGGACAAACGCGAGAGGGTGCAACAACGTGGGTAGCGCATTTTCCAGTCAAGTCTCCAGATGATGCCATTACCAAGGGACAAATGACAGCATTAGAGCAATGCAATTATTGGCTACAGTGTAAAGAAAATTACACAGAACATAACCCAAGTGTAACAATTACTTACAAACCTGATGAAGTTTTTGACATACTAAAGTGGGTATGGACACATCAAAGCAAAATAGGAGGAATGACATTTCTTCCAGCTTTTAATCCTTCATTTAATCAACTTCCATATGAAGAAATCAATGAAGAGCAATACAATGAACTTGTAAGTAAGTTTCCAGAAATAGACTTTAGTAAGATATATAGGTATGAAGAGGAAGACTATACGACCGTGGCTCAGGAAGTAGCTTGTTTGGGTGCCAATTGTGACTCTTTATAAAAGTTGTAAAAGCATAGAAAATCCATTAAAGTAAACGAAAAAAGTAGAAAGGAAGATTTGTTTTTGAGTTTTGCCCATTTTGAAAAATAAAAAAAGAATTTTAACTTGCAACAAAAATTTAAAAACAGCTTTAAAACATAAACTTTACAAAGTATGGGAAATATAAAAAAAGTTATTATTGGACAATCAGGAGGCCCAACCCCTGTAATTGATTGGGAAGTAGCAGGAGCATTAGACGCAGCACAGAAAAACGGAATTCAAATGTTAGGCGCTATTAATGGACTAGAAGGAGTGCTATACTGTGAAAGATCGCAAAACATTGTAGATTTGTCAAGTGTAGGTCCTATTGAATTTATCCACAATGGCCCAGGCTCAGGATTAGGCACGACCAGAATAAAGCCTACCGAAAATGAATACAAGCAAATTGCCTCCAATTTAAAAAAATTAGGCATTGATGCTATTATTTACATAGGAGGTAACGACTCCTCTGACCAACTTAAAGGGTTGACACAATTTACAGATGTTAAGGCTATACATGCTATAAAAACCATAGACAATGATTTGCCCGTTACTCACCACTGCCCAGGGTTTGGTTCAGCAGCTCTTTATAATGCGACAACATTGAAAAACGTGCATAAAGACTTTTCATCTTATAAAGTGAAAGGCGATATAGGAGGAGGAAAGCAAGGTTTTGTACATGCCCCTATAGTAGTGTATCAAGTAATGGGAAGAAAAGCAGGTTGGTTGGCACAAGCGTCAGCATTTGCAAAAGTTAATCCCGCAGGGCAAATTATTGAAGAAGCCCCGCCACACATTGTTCTTTCCAAAGAAAATTTCTTTAATAAAGAAAAATTTCTTGGCGACCTATCTAACGTTATCACTAAATATGGAGAGGCAGTAATAGTTGTACAAGAAGACCTAACTGATGAAAAAACAAAAAAATCTATTGCAGAACTATATGGCAATGTAGATCTTGATCCACATTCCAATATTCAGCACGGTAGAGCAGGTTCGTTTTCCCCAGCAGTTTTTTTAGCGCAGTTGGCTGTCAAAGAATTAAAAATAGATGCTGTGGCAAAAAAAGTGAAAGAGGCAGTATTGGTTCCACAACACATACAACGTAGTCATAGTATTGCATTACCTGACGCTTCGGAAGCGTATAAGGTAGGAATGAAAGCCATGCAAGCGTTGATTGATGGAGAAAACAAAAAATCAGTAGTACTGCTAAAAGATAAATTGGGAAGAATAACTACAGGTTTGACAGAACTTGACAACATAGCTCGAAAAGAAGTAGACGTAGATGGCAAGTATATTAATGGATATTTGGGACCTACACAAGAGTTTATAGATGAATATTTACCTTGTATAGGAGGGGCGACAGCACTACCTCATCACTCTCAAATAAAATTTCGCTATTATAACGTATAATACAAATTTTAGGATAACAAAAAGGGAGAAAGACACTTTCTCCCTTTTTTATTTCAATACACATCCAAAGTCTTTTTTTAATAGAAAAACCATTTTAGAATAAAAAACTATTTTGTAAATTGCTGTCAAAATATAATTTTTTGATTATACATATATGAGTAAAAAGACTATTCTTATAATATTTGGTGGAAAATCGGTAGAACATGAAATCTCCATTCAGTCTGCAAAAAACATAGAAAAAAATATAGACAAAAGTAAATTTGCTCTTATATTCATATATATCAACAAAGAAAACAAATGGTATTGGGCAGATAGTGTACAGCAAAATGTATCATCCAAATCTGAAGTAACTATTCAATTTTCACCCTATAGAGCAAAACTTATTAGGCAAAATAATGTCATCACCCCAGAGGTTATTTTCCCAGTGCTTCATGGAACGGGTGGAGAAGATGGAAGCATTCAGGGCTTGTTTAACCTTTTGGGATATCCCATAATAGGTTGCAATGTATTAGGCTCCGCTATCAATATGGATAAAATAATCTCAAAACAAATACTAGAATATAATGGCATACCTACTGCCAAGTTTGTTACTTTTACCATAGAAGAACAAAATAAAATCTCTTATCAAAAAGTTGTTAGCAGCTGACGTTGCCATTTATGGTAAAGTCCAGCAATTTAGGTTCTTCTGTAGGAATTTCAAAAGTACATAACGAACAAGAATTTGAATTGGCAATAAAAGATTGTTTTAAATATAGCAATGAAATATTATGTGAACAGTATATAGAAGGTAGAGAGTTGGAGTGTGCTGTCATGGGCAATGAAAACCCTAAAACAACGCGATTAGGAGAAATTATCATTAATAAAAAAGAGTATGAATGGTATGATTATAAAGCTAAGTATATAGACCAAGATGCTGTTATGACAAAAGTGCCAGCGCTGTTGAGTAAAGATATTGAACGAAAAATACAACAACTTTGCATTAAGTCTTATAAAGTATTGAAGTGTTGTGATTTTGCAAGAGTGGATGCCTTTTTAGATGTTAATGATAACATTATTATAAATGAAATAAACACTATTCCTGGATTTACAGAAATTAGCATGTTTCCTATGTTATGGCAACACGAAGGGTTAGCATATAGCGAAATAATAACAACACTTATTGAGCTGTGTTTGCAACGATATAAAAAAGAGCAAAAATTAACTACAAGTTTTACAGAAAAAAGTCCTTAAAGAACAATTAAAGCATAATCACCATGCACGCATCTCTTGCTTATACTCAAGAAGAAAAAAAAGAAATTGTTAACCAGTATAGAAAACTATTACGGCTACTTCAACCTGCACTAAATAACAAAAAGGAAGAAAAAAGTAGATATGTAAAAACTTTGCGAAGAGCCTTTAATTTAGCTTTTGAGTCTCATATGGGAATAAAGCGACAATCAGGCGAACCATACATTATACATCCTATTGCAGTTGCTACAATATGCGTGCAGGAAATGGGTCTTGGAATAACCTCTGCTATTTGTGCCCTACTGCATGATGTAGTGGAAGATACAGGAGTAGAAATAAAAGATATTCACCAACAGTTTGGGCATAAAATTTCCAAGATCATTGATGGATTGACAAAAATTTCAGGATTGACAGGCCCTAAAACTTTTATTCAGGTAGAGAATTATAGAAAAATGTTGTTAACACTGTCGGAAGATATAAGGGTAATATTAGTGAAATTAGCCGATAGACTGCACAACATGAGGACATTAGGGCATGTGTCAAAAGAGAAAAAATTTAGAATATCCTCAGAAACCTCTTACATATACGCTCCTTTAGCTCACAGAATGGGTTTATATTCCATAAAAACAGAGATGGAAGACCTCTATTTAAAATATACCAAAGAAGAGGATTATGCATTAATCAAGAAAAAATTAGAAAAAACAAGTGTTGCACGGGAGAGATTTATTAAAAATTTTATTTATCCTATCAAAAAGCGCCTAAAAGAGAAGAATTTTAAATCTACTATCAAAGGACGTTTAAAGTCTGTTAATTCTATTTGGAATAAAATAAAAAAACAAAACGTTGATTTTGAGGATATTTATGATGTGTTTGCAATAAGAATAATTTTAGATGTTTCACGAGAAGAAGAAAAAGCGATTTGTTGGGCAGTGTACTCAACGGTTACAGATTTTTACCATCCCAATCCAGATAGGCTTAGAGATTGGATTAGCAGCCCGAAACAAAATGGTTATGAATCTTTGCACGCTACGGTTATGAGCAAGACTGGCAGGTGGGTGGAAGTGCAGATTAGAAGTAAAAGAATGGATGAAGTGGCCGAAAAGGGATATGCTGCACATTGGAAATATAAAGAAGGAAAAACTAAGGGGGATGAAAGGTTAGAAGACTGGATAAGTGAAGTAAGGGGAGTATTAGAACAAAAAGATGCAGGCTCTATTGAGCTAATAGATGATATAAAGGCTAATTTTTTTGCTGAAGATATTTTTGTGTTTACGCCCCAAGGCGATTTACGGCGTTTACCTCAGAATGCTACGATGTTAGATTTTGCTTTTAACATACATTCTGATGTAGGAAAGCACTGCATAGGAGGAAAAGTGAACTACAAGCTGGTGCCCATCCATCATAAACTAAAAACAGGAGATCAAATTGAGGTTATTACATCTCAAAAGCAGAAACCAACTAATGATTGGTTAAAAATTGTTGTTTCTTCGCGTGCTAGAAATAAAATCAAAGATGCATTGAAGGAAGAGAAAAAAGAGGCTGCATTGGAAGGGAAAGAAATTATAAAGAGAAAGTTTAAACATTTCAAAATAGAATTTTCACAAGGAAATATAGAAAAACTACTTGAATATTATGATTTTAAGAGTCATTTAGATTTATATTACTCTGTAGGGAACAGTGACATAGACGTTAAGAAATTCAAGCAAATTTTTAATGATGTCAGTAATGCGCCATTAAAAAAGATAACTACCGGTATTAATGCAAGAAAAGAAAAAAAAGAGACTAAAAGCTTGGATAATGCATTAATAATTGGCAATAATTTGAGCGATGTACCATATGTTTTTGCTACATGCTGCCAACCGTTGCCAGGAGAAGATGTGTTTGGGTTTATTGCACAAGGAGTTATTAAAATACATAGAGTAAACTGTAAAAACTCTGCAGAGTTGCACTCTAAACATATGCATAAAATCATAAAGGCTCGTTGGGCGTCTGATGCCGAAGTGACACTTGATGTAGAATTGGAGCTTGAAGGTGTTGATAGACGGGGGGTTATATCTGATGTTACGGAAGTTATTACAAAAGAGGAACTTGTAAATATTCGATCATTTAACACTTCATCAAGAAATAATTTGTTTAAAGGAAAAATAGTACTTTGTGTAAGGAATAAATATCAATTAGATGGAATTATTCAGAAGTTACTACAAATAAAAGGCATTAATAAAGTCTTTAGAACAGAATTAGATACTCCGCAAGAGTAAAACAAACATATGCCTATTTCACTACCCTGTATTTAGTATTTTATGGTGGAATTTGATGCCTTCACTTTGTAAGTGTCTGTGATTTTATTACTTTTGCAAGTAGACTAAGAATTGAATCCTTATGTATGAAAAAAAACGAAAAATCAACTACACAACATTTTACAAAAACAAAACCTAAAGAGAATTTTATAGAAGGAGAAAAAACCATCTTGTTTTTCCCTGAGGAGAAAGAAGGTAGGCAAGGAGAGGGAGGGTTAAGGACAAAAGGTTTTTTTAAAGCAAACACCAAAAAAAAACCACTAATTACTGTTGTAACAGTAGTATTTAACGATTCCAAAGGACTTGAAAAAACAATACAAAGTGTTATTAATCAGAGCTATGATAATGTAGAGTATATTGTAATAGATGGTGGGTCGAAAGATGGAACAGTAGATGTAATAAAGAAATATGAATATGCAATAGACTATTGGGTAAGTGAAAAAGATAAAGGCATATATGAGGCCATGAACAAGGGCATAGACCTTGCAACGGGAGAGTGGATGAATTTTATGAATGCTGGAGACACCTTTTATGAATTAGATACTCTTGAAAAAATAGAATTTACCAAGTGGAAAGATAAGCATATATTGTATGGAGATGCTATAACATCATACTCGGGTTATAGCTTGTTAGGAAAACCTGATCATGGAAAAAAGATATGGGAAAGAACAATGTGTTGCCATCAGACAGCATTCATTAAACGACAATTACAAAAAAGATATAAATATAATACTCAATATAATATAGCAGCAGATTATGATTTTTTTTATAAGGTTTATATTCAAAAATATGTTTTTCATTATTTTCCCAAAGTTATAACATTAATGTATGGGTATGGAATTTCTAGAACGAAAGATATTTTAACGTTATACGAAACTTGCTTAGCATCTTATAGAAATAATCCTAAAAAAATTTTCTTCATCATACTACACTTTATAAAAGGTATTTTTCGTTCAGTGCTGATATATAAAACAAAAAACTTGCTTTTATTGATTTTACCAAAAAATGTTTTTATTGGTTTAATGAAAATTCGTCACAAAAAGAAAGTAGTGGATCTCTAATTACTTCTCAAAACTTGACTTATTAGGTAATATAGAATTAAAAAAATCAACTAATATTTTTTCTACTTCTTTACGCTGTGCATCTGATAAATTTGGAAAATCATTAAAGCAAAGAAGCGAAAGTTTTTTATTATTACGTATGAATTTTATTGTCTTTTTTGTTTGCTCCATGGGCGACGTTTTACCATCATATATTAGACTAGATTTTACTTTCAACATTTGATTTGTAGAGGGTGCTAGTAAAACATCTTTTGGAAAATATGGGTTGAAACGACCATGAGCAAGTCTTGAAAATCTGAACAAAGTTTGAGTCAAAGCATTATATTGTCTAAACTTATGATGCATTGCAGCCTGTATTTCCTTTTTGTATTGTTGATACAGAGTCAATATATCTTGTTTAAGGTATGGCTTTGCGTGGTGATACTCTCTAACTGTTGGAATAAAATTGATAGGCAATATCCTCCATAGCAGATTTGAAAGATTGTTTTTTAAACCATAATTCCAATTAAACATCTTAGCAAAGAGTTTTCTAGTCATCACTCTTTTATTTATACTTTGATTAATAATATTCATCGTTACAAGATTCATGTGTGTTTCTGGATCGACATAAAAATACATAAATGGCACAACAACAAAAAAATCATTAGGAAGCCCATTTTTAAAGAAACGCTTTTCGCCAATAGGCTTTAAAACATACGTATCATCATTAAAATATACAAATTGTTCTGATAAATCTGGAATATTAGCTATCCCTAGTTCTATTGCTCCACTATTAAAAGTAGGTAATGCGGATTTAGGCAATATCTCCTCATGTTTAATGATGTTGATTTTTGGATGATTAACGTTTAGCCACTTGGGGAGGTGCCCATATGTAACAAAGTGGATTTTTCTCACCCAAGGAGTAAACTCCTCAAATCCTCTGAATATATATTTAAATGTATTCCACGCTCTGTATCTATGCTCTATGTCTTCTACTTCTCCTTTGTGGTGCTGTTTGAATTCTTTTTGCCATTTGGGGTCAGAAGAGTCTACCCATGTAATCACAAAATCTATTTCTGGAGGCTTGTTTTTCATGAAAATCTATTTTTTTTACTACTTTCCAGGTCATATTTAGCAATAAAGTTATCTTTATCATATCTTTGAAACAAAGATACAAAATTTTTATAAAAGTCAAAAAACATAACCAATAAATAGAATATTAAAAGCATTATGCTAACCTTACAGAGGATTGTTATAGCATTGTTATTTGTTGCATTTCAGATGTTTATAGCCTGTTTGCAACCATTTGCAGGAATTGGCGTAGGTGTAATCATAGTTGCTATATTGGGGCTAAAACTAAAAACCTCTAATTATTTGTTATTATATTTCGTAGTACTTCTTACTCTACAAAATTTTTTTATTTCTATATTTTCTATATTTATAGAAACCTCTTTAGAACTTAATATTCTACAAGGGTTTAATTTCTTTTTTGCTGTTTTTGTATTTATAATTTTATTAATCAAACATAAGAGGCATGTATTTATCATTGATAAGCGTATAAAAGGATCTGTAATATTAATAACATTTTCTATATTGTATGGTGCGGTATTGGGAGCATTGCAAGCCGAAAATTTAACAAATACATTAGTTTATATTCGAGTATTAACCTTACCAATTATGAGTTTATTCATTGGAGTTTGGCTAGCAAGAAATACTCATCAATTTTCTTTTGATAATTTATTCATAGTTTTGACCTTTGTTTTTGTGGTGGGAGCCTTTGTAGAATTTCTTTTCCCACAGGCATACTATACATTAATAAATGCTCCAAGTTTTTTTATTTTTAAGAAAAGCTTTCCACAAAGCACCACTGCTGCAGATATAATAACTCGCTTTAATAGACCTTTTTTTAACATAGATGCTATAATTCAAGCAAAACTTTTACGTATTGCAGGCTTAACAATGCATGGCATTTCTTTTGCTTTTATGATGTTTTCTGTAGCCATGTTTCATAGGTATAACAATAAAAAAAGGTTATTTTATCTTATTTTATTTGTAGTAGCTTTCTTTGCGGCGGTTAAAGGCGTAACACTAATGATGTTATATGTTATTTACTTATCTATATTTCTACGAAATAAAAAGCCTAGTGTTTACACAATCATACTTTTTCTTCTTCCTTTCTGGGCAGGAATATTAATAGCAGGTAATTTTGTATATAACGAGCATGTAATTGGGTTTATCAATGGATGTAAGAGTCTTGTGCTTCATCCTTTTGGATTAGGGTTAGGATGCGTGGGCAACTTTGGGGATAAGTGGATTTCCCATGGAGGAGAAAGTATATGGGGGGTGATTTTTGCGAGTTTAGGAATAATTTCTTTTTTATACCTTATTCCTTTATTTAATATAATAAAGTTTTTGTTTAATAAATTAAGAAATGATAAACGCACACAAATAATAGGCTGGGGATGTGTTATTTTATTTTTTCAAGGAATTTTTCAAGAAGAAGCATTCTCTCCTTTGGGTTTGAGCTTCTTTATGTTTTTAACGGGATATATTACATTTAAACATCATCTTTCTTGTTATTCAGTACAGAAGTAATTACTTTTACATATTATTAATTATTTAATTGTAGACTAAATATTTATGTTTTCATTTATTATTCCAACAAAAAATAGACAGCAGCTATTAAAGAAGTCAATAACGCATATACAGCTTAGTCTAAAAGAAATGAAATTTCCTTATGAAATTTTAATATTTGATGACAACTCTACACCAGCTTTAAAATTCGATGATCTTCCTAATAATGTTATTTTAACAAGAAGCGATAAAGCTGCTGGGCCTGCTTTTGCAAGAAATAGGCTAATAAAAATGGCTGCCACCACAACAAAATATTATGTGTTCTTAGATGATGATATTTTTGTTTTTAATCTTCAGGAGGCATTATTAATTGCAAAGAAAAACTTAGATGAAGGATATGGTGCCGTCACCATTCCCCATATTGATCTTCCTTTAAAAAGAAACGCATTTGCACAAAAGTTTAGATATTTCTTTGATAAAAGAAAGCATTCTAATGATGTTGTCTTTTTTAGCGAAGGAGTTTGCATTATGAAAAAAGAAGTGTTTGATGCATGTGGTTACTTTGATGAAACTTATGTTTTCGAACTTGATGAAGGAGATTTTTCTTTGCGAATGTTTGTAAAAGGAATTAAGCAAAAAGTACTTTTTAATTATAGAATTATTGCTATTCATGATAGACCATTAGCTTTTCATATAAGTGAAGATAGCCAATATCACATGGCAAAGGAAGAGTGGTTAAGAAGAAAAGTACTATTACTCTCAAATCGCTTACTCTTTCATTATAAATTTATAAAAAATAAACCATTACGATTAACTTTAAATATTGTATATTTTTTAATATATTGCACGAAACTTAAAAATATTACATTAGTAAGAAATGCTATAAAAAGATATAAAAAACTAAAATTGAAGATTAAAACTGAGCAATATTCTCTAAAAGTCATTTTTCGTTTCCTATTTAAAAGATATTTCAACTGGTGATGAGAACAAAATTATGTTTGATAGCGTCTGGTGGCGGACATTTTTTAGAACTATTGCAATTAGAAAAATGGTATGAACAGTACGATCATTTTTTTATAACAGAAAAGACTAATACAATTAAAGAATTTTCTAAGCAAAACAAAACCTATCTGTTCCCACAGATTAATAGGAGGAGATATGATTTTTTTTTCTGCTTACCATAATATTTTTTAAAGGAGCAAGAGTTTTGATAAAGGAAAAACCAAACTTTATTATTAGCACGGGAGCATTAGTTGCCTTTCCCATTTTATTGATGGCAAAAGTAATGCGAAAAAAAATTATATTTATAGAGTCATTTTCTAAAGTAAAAGGGCAAACAGTCACAGGAAAATTAGCATACAAGTTTGCTGATTTGTTTATTATACAAAGAAAAGAATTGCAAAAGTTCTATCCCAAAGCAATTTATGGAGGTAGCATATACTAGATGATATTTGTAGTATTAGGCACACAGCAATTTCAATTTAATAGATTGCTAATTGAAATGGATAGACTAGTTTCAAAAGGAATTGTCCAAGAAAAAGTTTTTGCACAAACAGGTCATACAAAATATGTTCCCAAGCATTTTAAATATTCTTCTTTTTTAACATTTAACCAGTTTATTACTAACCTCAAGAATGCCAGTTTAGTTATTACACACGGAGGCACTGGATCTATCATTAGTGCTTTAAAACAAAATAAAACCATTATTGCTATTCCTCGTTTAAAAAAATATAGGGAACATGTAGATAATCACCAGCAAGAAATTGTCGAAGCATTAAGCCAAAGTGGCTATATTATAGTTTGTAACAATGTAGAAGATTTAGGAAATAAAATAAATATTGCTAAATGCTTTAAACCTATTCCTTACGTGAGTGGCAATGATAAAATCATTTCTATTCTTCAAAGCTTTGTTGAAAATTCCTTCAAAATGAAAAAATAATTTATATTTGTTTGAACAAATTATTTTAAATCATGGCAATATTAGCACCATCTATATTGGACTCTAATTTTGGAAACCTTGAAAAGGAGATAGACTTATTGCATAAAAGTCAAGTAAGCTGGCTGCATTTGGATGTAATGGATGGAGTGTTTGTCCCCAATATTTCGTTTGGCATACCCGTAGTGAAAGCAGTAAAGCAGTTGTCAAATAGCTTTTTAGATGTTCATTTAATGATAGTCAACCCTGAAAACCACGTAGAAAAATTTGCACAAGCGGGAGCTTCCCTAATAACCATTCATTATGAAGCATGCAAAAACATTGACCAAACCATTAATTTAATAAAGTCATTAAATAGCCAAGTTGGGCTTGCAATAAATCCTGATACAGACGTAAGTGTCGTTGTGCCTTATATCGAAAAATTAGACTGAATTCTTATAATGTCAGTTTTTCCGGGGTTTGGTGGACAGAAATTTATTGACACAGCCTTAGAAAAAATATCCTATTTAAAAAAAGAAATAGACAAAAGGTCACTAAAAACAAAAATTGAAGTTGATGGAGGCATTAATGAACAAAATATTAAAAATGTTGCACAACATGGGACTGACATAATTGTAGCAGGAAGTTGCATTTTTAAATCAAATAACCCAAAAGAAACCATCAATACATTGCAACAATTTATAAACTAAATAGCAAAATGAAAAAAGTTTTTCTTGTGCTATTAGCTCTTGTTTTTTCTTTTGTTGCTGTGAAATTTTTATTGGAAATAAGCCAAAAATGTGATTTTAAAATAATAGCTTTTTATAACGTAGAGAACTTATTTGATACTATCAACAACCCCTTAGTTTATGATGATGAGTATACTCCAACAGGGAAAAAGCGATGGACAAGCCATAAATATTATGATAAAATAGAAAAAATTTCCAAAGTTATATTTGATATAGGTAATGAGAAATTTAATACTGTTCCAGCAGTTGTTGGTTTATGTGAAGTAGAAAATGAGGAGGTAGTTAAAGACCTAATCAACTCCTCTTTTTTAAGGCATTATAACTATGACTTTGTTTTTTTCAAATCAAACGATGCACGAGGTTTGAATACTGCCTTGCTTTTTCATCCCAAGCAATTTAAATTGCTAACTGCTCAAGCTAATAGAGTGAAACTGCCTAATTATAGAACGAGAAATATTCTACTTATTTCGGGCATAATTAATCAAGAAAAAATCTACATCCTTGTCAATCATTGGCAGTCACGCCTATTGGGAATAAGTGAGACAAATTTATTTAGAGTTGAGGCGGCAAAACATTGCCGAAGAATAATTGACTCTATACAGCTTATAGATAATAGTGCAAAAATTGTTATTATGGGAGATTTTAATGACGAAATGCATAACGAAAGTATTACCAAACATTTGCAAGCTACAACCGATTCGGCGAATATAAAACCAACAGAATTGTTTAATACAATGGAAAAGTTTGTACTACAAAATAGAGGTAGCTCTAAGTATAAAAACCAGTGGCAGCTTTATGACCAGATGATTATTAGCCAATCTTTATTGAATAACCAATCTTCCTTTTATTTTTATGATGTTGATATTTATTCTCCTGATTATTTGATTAGGGATGGCGCACCATTGCGTTCTTTTTTTGGAAATTGGTACACAGGAGGATATAGTGATCATTTGCCTATTTACCTTACGTTGTTAGTAAAAAATTAATTTTTTGAGGCTTTTAGGGGATTATGGACTAATATATATCTTTTTCTTGATAAAACCTAAACCCAATGCTTACTCTTAATGTATTGGCAAGCGATGTATTGCTGCCTAATTTTGGTATCAAATAAGATATATCTACATTAATAAATTTGTATAAAATTCCAAGCCCAAACGCAAAGTACTGTCTATCGCCTTTTTTGGTGTTTTCATGAAAATATCCACCTCTTAACGCTATTGTTTCGTTATACCAATACTCTACTCCTGTGCCAATCATTATCTCTTGCATCTCTTCTTTAAAACCACCGGGAGCGTCAAAAAAAGAACCAAACACAGCGTTCATCCATGGTCGGTTAGGATCTTTTCCTTTTTCAATAATTAAATTTCCGTCACTATCTTTTACATATTTGCCATCTTCATCAACTTCATACATAGGAGGAGTGGGAACTAATAGCTTTGAAAATTCAAGATTAAACCCTAAGGTATGATTCTCTGCAATTTCTGTGGTAACTGTAGAGCCCAAACGTATTGTGGTTGGGACAAAGCCTGATTCGTCAAGAAGGCCATAATTGATTTTTGAAGCTAAATTATTAATAGCAATGCCCACATTGTAGGTTGTCGACTTTTTAAATAGCTCTATGTCTTTGGTATGATATAAACCTAAGTCACTTCCTAAGCTGTAGGCTGGCTTATAGTATGTTACGCCGCCTGACCTAATGTCGGTAGATGAAACATTAGAGAATATGAAGTTGAATGAAAGCCCCATACTCCAATTTTTTGTCAACTTCCTAGAATAACCTAATTTTGTAGAGAATTCATATGGAAAGTATTCAGTGGTTACATTACCGCTTGCATCTGTTAGAAGTATGCTTCCTATGCGAAAATATTTAAAGTCTAGTCCTACTGCTTGTACATCATCCATTTTGTAGTACCCTGAAAAATAGGCTATATACATATCGTCTACCACTTTTCTCAACCAAGGGTTATACGAAAAAGAAAAAGCATATTGGTCATCTGATAAAGCCATTTTTCCAACATTCCAATTCATGCTATTTGCATCTGGAGATGTTGCAACTCCAACATCTCCCATGGCACTAGATCGAGAGTCAGAGGCAACTTCAATAAATGGTACAGCAGTTTGTATGATTCTACTGTTTGTTGTCTGTGCTAATGCTTGAGAGAATAAAAACCCATAAGCAAAAATAAATATAGCGATTAATAGCTTCAATTTGTTTGTTTTTTATCTGTACTATAACTAATAGTGATACACTAGCAAATGTAAGAATAGTAGTTTAATTTTTTTAATGATTTTTTGCTTTTTTTGAATATAATATTTTTTATAGATAAATTATAGAAAAAGAAATGAAGAGTTTAGAGTTGTTTTAATTTAGTGTGGAAGCTAAAAAAAACGAAACTAATAATTGTTTTTTGGCACAAAATGTTTTATAAAAATAAAATACTTAGGTTTTTTTCTTTTCTAAAAAATGTGTTTGTTTTACTTATTTAATTTGTATTTTTAAAACTTATTTAAGTTATACAGAAAATATCTATTGATTACTTATGCCTAATACACACAAAAAATTTGAAAAACTAACCCTTACATATGATGATGTTTTGTTGACCCCAGCCTATTCGGAAGTGCTTCCCAACGAGGTCTGCGTTCAATCAAAAATAAGTAGAAATATAGCGGTTAATATTCCAATATGTTCTGCCGCTATGGATACTGTTACAGAAGCTAATTTGGCAATTGCCATGGCATTAGAAGGGGGTATTGGTTTTATTCATAAAAACATGTCCGTAGAGAGGCAGGCAATGCACGTAAGAAAGGTAAAACGTTCGCAAAGTGGAATGATTGTGGATCCTGTTACGCTTAAAGAGGGTGCCATAGTAAGAGATGCACTTCAATTGATGAGAGAGCATAAAATAGGAGGGATACCTGTTGTTAATAGTGAAGGAAAGTTAGTAGGAATTATTACCAATAGAGATTTGAGGTTTCATAAAGGCTCTCTTACGCCAATTAAAGAAGTGATGGTGCCTAAAGAAAAGGTTATTTCGATTGAGATTAAAGATGAAAAGCAGGAGATAACATTAGAAAGAGCAGAAGAGATTTTGCATAAAAAGAAGATAGAAAAATTACCAATAGTGGATGAAAAGGGTTATTTAAAAGGCTTAATAACATATAAGGATATATTAAAAAATACCAACAAACCCTATGCATGTAAAGACTCTTTGGGAAGATTGCGTGTGGGGGCGGCAGTGGGAGTTACATCAGATACATTTGAAAGAATTGAGACATTGATGGAAGCAGGAGTTGATGTAGTGAGCATTGACACAGCACATGGGCATTCAAAGGGTGTGATTGATAGCGTGAGAGCTATTAAAAAGAGATACAGTAATTTGGAATTGATTGCAGGAAATATTGCGACGGGAGAAGCGGTAAAGGCTTTAATTGATGCGGGGGTTGATGGAGTAAAAGTTGGAGTAGGTCCTGGAAGCATTTGCACGACAAGAATTGTAGCAGGAGTAGGAGTACCACAACTTACAGCAGTTTTTGATGCAGCCAATGCTGTCGCTACTTCAGATAAGGATGTGGCATTAATTGCAGATGGAGGGATACGCTTTTCTGGAGACATTATCAAAGCGCTTGCAGCAGGAGCAAATACTGTTATGTTAGGTTCTTTATTTGCAGGAACGGAAGAAGCTCCAGGAGATATTAGCATTTTTCAAGGAAGGAAGTTTAAAGTTTATAGAGGTATGGGATCTTTGGAGGCTATGGAAAAAGGCTCAAAAGATAGGTATTTTCAAGAAATGGAAATGAATATAAAAAAACTTGTACCAGAGGGGGTTAGTGGCAGGCTTCCTTATAAGGGATACCTCAAAGAGGTGCTGTATTTATTGGTAGGTGGATTGAAAGCAGGAATGGGCTATTGTGGAGCTAAAAATATAGGTGAGTTAGAAAATGCAAAATTTGTGAGAATAACATCAGCAGGGGTCTCTGAAAGTCACACTCATGATGTGCAAATTACTCATGAAGCACCTAATTATAGTGCTTGGAAGCAGTAGTAATAAGATATTATAAAATGTATAAATGATAAGTACAAAACAAAAGATTGAAACTTCAAAGTTTACTACTATTATACTTGGAATATTTGCAGGTGCTTTTTTTTGTGCTACCTTTTTCACCTTATATGCAAAGTATGTAGACTTTTCTAACATCATTGTTGATTATAGTTATTATCTTAAACTCTCGTTTTTTCTTTTTTCCTTTTTTGCCTATTTTTTATTAAAAAACGAATATCAACAACGATATAGGCGTTATGGCATTTATTATAACTTTAGAACCTATCTAAAGGTCATATCCTTTATTGTCATTGTTTTACTAGTGGGCTATGCCATTCAGTATGTTTTTTTTGATACCTCATCTCTTTATGCAGAATTAATAAAGGGATTGCATCTAAACTTGATAATATTATTATTAATGCACAGCTTTGTAATAGGTGAAGAATTGGCAGAAGAGAGTACCGCTAGATCATCTGTTTTTTTTAATGCCCTCAAAGCTACAATTGCTATTTTGCTTGTTTTGTCGTTGGCAATGCCTAATGCAAAAATTATTATGTCAATTTTGTTGATCATTGTGATATCTATCACAACTTACCTATCAACATTGCAACTATGGATAAAGCAGCTAAGTATTAGGCATAGAAAAAAAACAACCATTTATGGAGTGTTAATATTTTTATTTTTCGCATTAAATATCCCACTGTTTTTTAACTTGCCATCTACTAATTCTTTTTCAGGTATTGTCACCAACCCATACTTTGTTTCTATCTACGCTGTTTGTTTTATATACTCTTTTTTTGCATCTATTTTTCTTTTAATGAAGTACCCATCTGCTTTTTTTATAGAAGAAAGAATGCGGAAACTGATGAACAAACACTTAAGTCTTCAAGTGAAAAATACTGCCCAGCAAGAGTGAAAAAGTGGCCACGACGAAAAAATTTATATTTCTTTATTAGAGTGTGTAGTAAAGGCAATTGAAGCAGATTCAGGGTGGGTAGAAGTTTTTAATTCTAAGCAAAAATCGCAAACTACAATTATTAATTACAAAATATCAACTCCTGAAATTAAATGTGTTTATGAAGGCTTGAGTACTCCTAAAAATGCAAAAATCACTAAAGTAACAAGTGCCTCAAATGTTAAATTTCCGGGAGCTTATATATATGCATTAAACAAGAATAAATTTCATTCTGTTATCATTTTTTATTTAGTGTTTAGAGACCAACCCATAGGAAAAATCGTAATGGTTTCAAGGGTGAAAGAGGCTTTTTGTAAGCATGATATAGGAGAGGTAGATATCTTTGTCATGCAGGCTTTAATGTCATTTGAGAATTTGAAACTGTTACAAGAAATTTTTCTTTCTGAAAAAAATAAAAGTGAATTTAAAATTGCCAAAACAGTGCAAAAAAATGTCTTACCTGAAGAGGAAAAGCTAGAGCGCAACAAAGATTTTTTAATTACGGCTTATTCTCGTTCATTAGAAGAGGTAGGAGGAGACTACTATGACACTTACAAAATTGATGATGATAGGGTTGCTGTCATTATAGCAGACGTGTCTGGTAAGGGTATGTTATCTGTTTTTTATGCATCTCAACTTAAAGGAATATTTTTAAGTCTTGTGCAACTGGCTCTACCTTTGCAAAAAACAGCAGAATATTTAAATAAAGTATTGGGAAGTTGTGTGCCAAAAAATGTTATTGTCACCGCTACGATTATTGTTTTTAACTCAAAGACAAAAACTTTTGAATTTGTAAGGGCAGGGCATTGTCCCTTCTTGTTTTACAACAAGAAGAAAAATGATGCAAAGTTTTTAAACTCAAAAGGTATGGGGTTTGCCGTAATTAGGGACAAAACATACAAAAAGCATATACGCGTGCAAAAGATAAGTTATAACAAAGGCGATATGCTGGTTTTGTATACTGATGGAGTAACGGAGGCGACTAACCACAAAAAGGAAGAATATGGATATAATAGACTCAGACAAGTATTTTTTTCTAACACTGATAAGCCTCTTAATGATATTAGGCAAGGGATAGTGAAAGACTTATTTGACTTTTGCGGTGACTCTACTCTTGCTGATGACTTTACTGTGCTTGTAATAAAATTCAAGAATTAAAATTGATATCTAAATCCAACTCCTAAACTGTATGGCCGTTTTGCTCGCTCAGGGAAAATATCTCTGTAGGATGATGGAGAATAGGATACATTTGCTCCATTAACTTTTCCTGATGGAGAAAAGAATAAGAAGGCATTGAAACTTGCAATAAGTTGCAAATTATGAAGTAGGCTTACGCCAAATCTCGCTCCTGATTGTAAAAATGGTACCGCCCATGATTCATTTTCTATTTCACTACTATACGGGTTATATCCATCTACATTTTCTTTTTGAAAAAGCTCTACGCCGCCTCCAAAAAGAGGGGCAAAGTGAAAGTTTCTAAGAAACCAAAATTCTTTTGCTAACCCAAGGCTTCCTCTAAGAAAAACAAAGTGCTCTTCTCTGTTTTCAAAATCAGAATAATTATGAGGGTTTGGGTATTCATATTTGTTAACAGAAATGCCTGTTTCAATAAATACTTTGACAGAAGTAGGGATGTTACCTTCTAATCGCATTGCTACAATGCCCATTTCTCCAAGGAGGTTATACTCAAAGGCTGCACCTAGCTTCAATTCTTTTTGCTGCACAACAAACATACCCATATTATCAATTTTTTTCCCTGATGTCTGGTAGAAGGTTGAACTGGGAGTCTCTCCAGATGCGGCTTGTTGGTTATCGGCGACTTCTTTAGCTTTAATAGAGCCTATTAATTTGTCATATTTTTTGTATTTTTTTGTCTCTCTCTTTTCATATACCAAATACTTATCATCTCTTTTCATGCCCTCTTTTTTGCCAATCTTAACCTCAATGGGGCCTATTGATGCAATAAAACTTTTTACCTTGAAAGCATTAACGGACTTTTCAATATGGTGCATGCTTCTTTCGAAATTGTGCAAAATAAGATCTTTAGCAAGTTCTTTTTTTGATTTGTTAGAAAGAAAAAAATCAGTTACTATTGGTTGAAAGCTTTTATAGAAGACTTTTTTAATGGGGAATTTAAAGTTATCAAATGCTTCTTTTCTTTTCTTTTTCTTCTGTCAGTAGTCGCATCATCTATCCATAGGTCATTGTAAAATATTGCTGCTATTTCTTCATTAAAGTCTACTTTATAGACCCAAACTCGGCTAGAAGCATTATAAGCGTTATATCGGTCATACTGAACGTATTTTATATTAGAAATAGAATAAACAACAATATAACTATTGTTAATAAGCTCTAACCCACTGTCTTCCAATCTTGCTGTTTTTCTTTTGCTATCTAAGGCAGTTCGGTATTCTGCATCAGTGGCACTATATAGACCGCGGGATGCTATCAATTCCATATCAAAACTGCCGTCTTTTTTTCTATTAAACCATTTTGCAATGATTTTCCTTCCTACTTCATCTGGAATCTCTATCTTTCGTATCCCGACTTCTTTGGGGAGTGTATCTGAAATTTTTATCTCTTTGATTGCTATAGAATGGTCATCATATTTATCGCTTACCTTCATATTTTTTAGTAATGCAGGTTTTAGGCGTTGAAACTCAGATATTGCTGGGGGAGAATGATCCAACAACAATGGTGTTAGTGCCACTCTGTTATAGTTTGTAGATGTTGACGGTGATAAATGAGCACTGTTTTCGCTATTATTTTTGGTGGAATTTGCTTTTCCTATGATTGTTGAAACGGTTATAATTAATATGTATAGTAGATGTTTAAAGTATGCAGCCATGTGTTGTAAGTTAATTTATTTTAAGCAAAAATATAAAAATATTTATGACTTTAATCTATTTAGGTTATAAAAAAACTGTTTTAAAGGCAATTTAAAAATAGATATTGTGAAGTTATTTTATGGTGTGAAATGCAATTTGAAAACGATATTAATTTTTTCTTTGCTTTTTGGCAATTCTAAATAGGTCTCTTATTTCGTTAGCGTCTTGGGTGTATTTTAAACTGAATCCATATTCCATAGCATTATCTGCTTCATTGCTACTACTATAGGCGTCTCTACTTACTGTGTTTGTTTTGTTAAAAACCTTTACTTTTAGCTTTCCATCACTTGTAATAGAGTATTCTACTTCTAAATCTCCTATTATGTTTTTAGCAGTAGATGCAGACGAAGAGTATGTGGTGGCAACGTTGGGGTTTGATATAGAGTTTTCGGTTGTTACTCTTATTCTATCATTGATGGCGTAGGATAGACGAAACTGCATAATTTCTAATGTTTCGTTGCTCAAGGCATCTAAGTCTAAACTTATGTCTAAAGTAATATTTTCATGGCTTTTGGTTAACCAATAGCTTAATTGATCTGACAAATAAGCACTTGTTAAACTGCTGGCTATGTTGATGTCAGAATTATCCTCAAAAGCAAATGAATGAAAAAGAATTAGGCTAAATACTTGTCTGTTCATAAATTGCTCGTTGGATTTGATTTGATTTTTCCAACTATTAACATACGTGTTTAGAGTTACTCCATTTACCACTGTATTGTTGGGGTAGCCTTCAATAATTATATCGTATTGAATATTAGGGGAAAATATCTCTCCATCAATGTTTAGAATGATATATGTAGGGTATTTCCTTCTCACCTCAATAGGCATTTCGTCCTTTGTTATAGAAGATCCTGATGAAGAGGAGTATATAATAGGTTCTAATGATGCCATTTGCCTATATTTTGCATTAATATCTAATATTGCATCATTAACATTTCCATTCCAAACAATCTTACTGCCTTGATTAATTTCAAATTCTTTGTTTAAAATGATATTAGGTAGAGTAAAATTATATCCTCCTTTGTCAATAACATAGCCACCAAAGATATTAAACTCCCCGTCAATCATTTCTATTTTTAGATTTCCATTTCCTCTTGTCCATAAAATATCACCTTGTGCCATATTGAATAGGATTTCGCCATAGGCGTCGGGTGTGAGTTCTAGTTTTAAGACTAAATCTAATTCGGATGTTTTCTTTCTTTCTTTAGTATTTTGTTTTTTTTCTTGCTCTTTATTTGAAACGAATTGGATGAAGTTTTCTTGTGCTACGACTTCGCTTTGAGTAAAGGGGATAAAAATTTTGGTGTTTTTCTCTGAAATTAAATTCATATCTAAAAAAGCGTGTTTTAATGATCCTGACAGGCTCACAGAGCCAGATGCAAATGCATTTCCATAGAACAAGTCGTTTTCGCTTAGTGTGGTATTTATAATTTCTAAATTAGATATTTTTGCTGTCAAGTCATAGGTTAATTTTGCATGATTAAACTCACCATGTAATCTACCCCTATTATTGTATTCGTCTACTAATTTTATGTCTTTAAAAATCATTTTGCTGTCATGAAAGTCTACATTTCCATTAACATCATACTCTACATTAGTATAATTTAATTTGAATCTGCCTCTGGAAATATCAGCTTTTCCATTGACTAAAGGCTGGTTGAATGTTCCTGTGATAGTTGCGCTTCCAGATGCACTCCCATCTATATTGCTTACTTGATTATTACTAACCAAAGCACCAATAAGACTTATGTTAAAATCATTAATGTCTGTATTGAGTTGAATTTGATTTTTCTTGTCGAAAGGCATTAAATATCCAGAAGCTTCCAATGAAGAGTTTTCATTTTTCACTCCGAATCTTGTCTCATACCTTTTGCCACTTTCAAGGTAGCCCATATATAAGTTCATATCACCTACTGGCACATTATTTAGTACAAAGTCTGTAAGTTTGAATCTTGTTTTAATGTTATGTAAGTTTTGATAAACATCTACATATCCATTGAGTGTTCCCAGCATGTTTTTCCCAAACAATTTAGCGATATTGTCTATATTGATCTTGTTCACATTAATAAATAGATTGTCATCTGTATGCTTGGATAGGCCACCAGATAAGGACAAACTTTGCCCTTTGCATTGAATGTCCAGATTTGAAAATTGGTAAAGAATGCTATCAATGGTAATTTTATTTCTTGGATCAATACTCCATATATCATCAAAAAGCTTTATGTCAAAGTTGTCAAAATGCAAAGTTTTCTTTTGTGCTTGAAGCTCCATAGAGCCACTTAAGTTTAGGTAATTAGTATCATTTTTTCCTAAAATTTGTGCATAAAAGAGAGTGTTTTTTTGTTCAGTGTTGATTTTTACTTCTATATCTTTTGTTATTTCTTTATCTAAATTATATTGTTGGCTGGAAGTAAGAAGCAAGTCAATCGCCTCTATATCATCATATTTTGTTTTCAAATAAAAATTTAAATGATTATCTAAAAATGACAAGTTGTTAATAGATAGAGTGTCCCATGTTGATTGAAAATCAATTATGCTTACGTCTCCATCTATAAATTTGCCTTTTAGTGCTGACATATTACCAATATTAATTTTTGAAGAAAACAGATTAAATATTGGGTTTATGTTTTTAATTGATATTTCGTATTCTACTTTTTTTATGGACTGGTTAGCTTGTTGAGATGTAGTAATTTTTTTGTTAGGTTGAGTATCACTAAATGTATTTATATTTTTGTAAGAGGTATATATGTTAAATAGTTTTAGAATGACATGGGATAGTTGAAAATCACCGTTGGCTGTTATGTCTAGTAGTGGGGATACTACAGTTAACTTTTTGTTATTGGCAGAACTTCGGCTCATTTTAGCATCAAACCTATCTACCTCAAACTTTTGGTCATTATATTTAACAAATGTGTTTGTTAAGTTGATATTGCCGAATAGATGATCTGCTAATAATGAATCACCGTAAGCATTAACATTAGCTTTGGTTTTTAGAGATAATTTTTTTTGTGCTTTTGTGTTAATTAGTAAGGTGTCTATATTAATGCCAAGTGCTATTCTTTTTTGTTTTTCTGCCAATAATATTTTAGCTGTTGCTGTTCCATTTAATGTAGTATCGTCTACGTGTACCTTTCCATTCAATATGCCCTTTGACATTGTTATTTCAGAAACGATATTGTTAAACAAAAAATGATTCGTTTTAAATTTTTCAATGTTAATTTTAGAATTTAACATAGTATTTTTCACATTGTTTCCTATGCCACTAATAGATGCTTGTAGGCTTAAAATGTAAGGGTCTTTCTTTTGAAGTAGGGGAGCAAAGTCAAAATCTTGTGCCTCTACTTTTCCACTATAATATGGCAATTCATTGATAAGTGTATCATAAAGATAATGTAATCCAATTTTTAATTTTCCTCGTGAAGATAAAATATCAATGTCATATTCTGAGTCAGAAGGCGTTCCAATTCCGTCTCCTGACAATTGTATTTTTTTGAACGGAGAGATAAAAGAAAATAGTTGAGAGGGGAGGTAACTCTTTAAGTGTTCGGCATAAATAACAGTATTATTATATATATTGAAATCAAAATAAGGCTCTTTATATTTGTTCTCATCACTGCCAAACCGTTTATACTCTCCCTTTCCCTCTATAACGCTACTATCGTTAAACTGAAAGTTGACATACTCTACTTTGAGGTCGTTTACTTTTCCATTTATTTTTGCATCGTTGAGTATGTATTCATCATTATATTTTTGTTGTAGAAGCAAAAAGCCCAAATCTTTTGTGCTAATTTTGCTTGTATTTAGCGATGCCGCAATGGTGATACTGTCATTAAAATGCCTAAATTGTCTGGTTGTGTCATAATGAAAACAAGATCTCCTTGCAAAGTGGAGTTGTTTAAGGTGGCTTGAAATTGGTTGAATTGCATTTGCTTAGGAGAAAAATGAAAGCTTGTTTCTAAGTTTTCCATACTAAGGTTGGTGGCGCTATCAACAAATTGTAGATTGTCAGTGTAAAAAAACACATATCGTTGGAAAATGCTAAAATTTATGAGCATCCCATTAACGTGGTGTAATGTGAAATTGTTAATATTAAACTGATCGCTTTGAAGTGTCTTTGCAGAATCGTTATGATAATGAAATTGAGAATCTTCAAACTGAACTACTGACATTTTGAAAGGTTTGGAAGCCCTCTGAGACACCATATGATTTATTTTTTGAATAAAATAGGATAAATTAACTTCATTATTTGTTGCCATTCGTTGCACACTTACGGAGGCTTTTTTTAAATGAAGATTTTCTAGTACAATGCTACCTCCTCTGATAAATTCAAAAAACTTATATCCTAAATTAGCCTGTTCAATGTGTATTACTTTGTTTGTGTCCAAGTCGTAAATGCTCAGATTATAAATAGCAGCACTGTTGAACCAATTTACCTTGATGTCTTCTATTGTCACGTGAAAGTCTGTGCTTTCTGTTAGAAATAGCTCTATTTCATTTTTTATTTTAGATTGAATGACAGGCAGGTTGACAGTAGTTAAAAAAATAGCAATGATTGCAATACTACATATTAAAGTAATTTTTATTACTTTTGCTAATGTTTTTGTCAATCTGTTAAATTTAACTTTCACCTGTTTAGAATGATAAATATTTTAGCCATAGAATCCTCTTGTGATGAAACTAGCGCTGCAATAATCAGCAATAGAAGAATACTTGCCAATGTTGTCGCTTCACAACAGGACGTACACCAACATTATGGAGGTGTAGTGCCAGAACTTGCTTCTCGTGCTCATCAAGTAAATATTATTCCTGTCGTAGAGCAAGCCTTTTTGCAGGCAAATATACAGAAAGAAAAACTAAATGCAATAGCTTTTACACAAGGTCCCGGACTCCTTGGTAGTTTATTAATAAGCAATTCCTTTGCCAAAGTGGCTTCTTTGGTGTTAAAAGTCCCACTTATTGCCGTAAATCATATGCATGCACATATTTTATCGCATTTTATTGAAGAGCCAATGCCAAAATTTCCTTTTTTGTGTCTTGTTGTAAGTGGAGGACATACACAAATTGCACAAATGGATAACCACTTAGAAATAAAACTATTGGGACAAACACTTGACGATGCTGTGGGAGAGGCTTTTGATAAAATAGCAAAGAACTTAGGGCTACCCTATCCCGGAGGACCTTTAATTGATAAGTTTGCAGCGTTAGGAAACGAGAATGCTTATAAGTTTCCAAAGGCTAAAATATCAAATTTAGACTTCTCTTTTAGTGGAATTAAAACAGCAGTTTTATATTTCATTAGAGAAAAATTGCAATTTGATGCCCAGTTTGTGGAGCACAACCTCAATGATATTTGTGCCAGTGTTCAAAAATGTTTAATAGAAATGCTTATGGAAAAACTTGTTTTGGCAAGTGAACAAACAGGGATAAAAGAAGTAGCAATTGCTGGGGGGGTATCAGCTAATAGTGTGTTAAGAAAGACTATTAAGCTTGTGGGTGAAAAATTGAAATGGAATGTTTATATTCCTGATTTTCAATATTGTACCGATAATGCAGCTATGATAGCTATTACAGCACACTACAAATATGTTGCTAATCAATTTACAGGTTTGAACACAATGCCAAATCCACGCCTTATGTTTGGAAATTAATTATGTGAGATGTCGCGCAAAACATTGCTTTTTTTGCTATTTATGTTTGTTGTTAATGTGTTACAGGCTCATGGTGTAGACACAATAAGCCACTTTGTAATAGTAAATGATATATTTATATTGGGAAATAAAAAGACGAAAGAAGCTATTATATATAGAGAGTTAGACTTTAGAAAAGGAGACTCCATAAGTGCTCAAAAACTGGATGATATTTTGGAGGTAAACAAAAATAAACTTATTAATTTACTACTCTTTCTCGAAGTAAAATTAGATGTGGAGACCTTAACTGAAAATAGGATAGATATCATTGTGAGGTTAAAAGAGCGTTGGTATATATTTCCTATATTTTTCATTAATCTTGCAGATAGAAACTTTACAGAGTGGTGGGAAAATCAAAATCATGACTTTCGACGTTTAGTTTGGACAATAGGAGCATTACATAATAACTTTACAGGACGGGGTGATCAACTGTCTGCATCCTTTAACTTGGGATTTGAGCATGCCATACGAGTAAAATATAAAAACCCTTACTTTTTTAATAAAAAATGGGGAATTACTTTAAACGCTGCTTATTATCAATATAAAAATGTGGTAGTGGAAAACCAAGAACATAATATGAAATTTTTGCTTGCAGACACTACATTACAACAGCGCTTTTACAACTATCTTACTTTCTCTTTTAGACCTCTTTTTTATCATTTTCATTATTTTAAACTTTCACATAATCATATCACAACAGCAGATACTATATTTAAACTAAACCCTAGTTATCTACCTAATAGCAAACAGCAATTTACATCTTTTACATACACCTACAAATTTGATAGGCGTGACTATTCTGAATATCCTCTTCAAGGACATTTGCTACATGCTGCTATTACCAAAGATGGAATAGGTTTGCAAAGGGATGTTGATCTATGGAGTGTCTATTTTCGAGCCGCCAAATATGTTGATTTACGCAACGGATTTTATGCAGCAGGAAGTATTACTACCTCCATGTCCTTTCCAAAGCAACGACCTTACTACTTTTATAATTTATTAGGAGACGAAGACAACTTTATACGTGGGTATGAACTTTATGCTCTTCAAGGGCAACATTTTTTTGTTAATAATAACTATATAAAAAAGCGACTTTTTTCAACCAAACTTGATTACTCTAAACAGTTGAATGTCAAACAGTTTAATGTTATTCCTATAGATGTTTACGCAACTTTGTTTCTTGATCAAGGCTATGTGGTTTCATATGAGCAAAATTTTTCAAATAATTCTTTAATTGACACTTACTTAATAGGAGCGGGAATGGGATTAGATGTAGTGACTTATTATGATATAGTTTTGCGCCTAGAATACTCATTTAATAAAGACTGGCAACACGGGATAAGAATTAATTTTTATGCTGTTTTTTAAGACTTTTTGTCTTAAAAAAATATTTGTATTGCAAAAAAACAAAAATCAGCTCCCATAACCCAAAGAAAAAAATAATATTCACAAACAATGATTGTGTTTTTTGACAAAATCATAAAAATAATTGTTTTTTGTGATAAAATTTGCATTGTAATAATGGTGTTTTTACGTTTGTACTTATTATCTATACTTTAATAGCGAAAAATTAAAGCTAATTCAATAGATAATTAATGTAATTACAATAAGTTAAAATTTTTATTTATTAATTAAAAAATGTGTAAAACGTTTATGAAAGTAAATTTATTATTATTGGTGTGCTTATGCTTTTTATCTGTTCAGGCATTTGCGCAGAGTTCAATTACCGTGTCGGGTATTATAACTGATGGAACAGGCCCTCTACCAGGGGTAAATGTCTTAGAGAAAGGAACATCTCATGGAGCTATTAGTGACATGGATGGGCGTTATCGAATCACCGTACCAGAAAATGCCACTTTAGAGTTTACCTTTACAGGTATGGCAGCTATAACGGAGCCTGTAAACTCTCGCACGACTATAGATATAGTGATGGGTGAGGATGCAACTGTGCTTGGGGATGTTGTAATTACGGCATTGGGTATTAAAAAAGAAAAAAAGGCATTAGGATATGCATCCCAAGAAGTAGGCTCAGAAGAGTTCTCGCAAGCTCGTGAGACAAACCCAATAAATTCTCTTGCAGGAAAAGTAGCAGGAGTTAACCTCTCCAACGCAAGCGGTAACATGGGAGGTTCTACCAAAGTGCTAATTCGTGGTGTTAGTTCTATAACAGGAAATAACAATCCACTTTATGTGGTAGATGGTGTCCCTGTTGACAATACGGATGTTACAGATCTTTATTGGAAAGACCAAGGTCTTACTAACAGCTCTGCAAGAGGAGGTGGAGGAGCTGATTTTGGTAATATGGCTCAGGATTTTAGTGCTGATGATATAGAAAGTATTTCTGTGCTTAAAGGTGCTGCCGCAACAGCATTGTATGGTAGTAGAGCTTCTGGTGGTGTGATTTTGATTACTACAAAAAGAGGGGCAAAACAAAGAAATAAAGTTGGTATTTCTGTCAATTCAGGTGTAGAGTTTAATAAAGTAAACCCTAATCTGTCCTTTATAAATAGACTTCAAAATGAATATGGAGGCGGACAAACATCAGAATTTGTAACACAAGAGATTAATGGAACGGAGTACTCCTTAGTAGATTACGCAACAGATGCGAGTTGGGGTCCAAAATTTGAAGGGCAACAAGTATTGCACTATGATGCATTTTATCCTGGTGAAGGCTTCTTGAAAAACTAGAGAATGGAAGCCAACGCCAAATGATATAGATAAGTTCTATGAACTTGGAGTAACATTTAGAAACAACGTATCTTTTTCAGGAGGATCAGATGGAAGCACATTTAGAGCTTCTTATACAAATGTGAATGCAGATGGATATTTTCCAAATTCTCTCTTAAAACAAAATATTGTTAACCTTTCGGGAGAGTCTAAATTGAGTGAAAAAGTGACAGTTCGCGGAGTTGCAACGTATTCCAATTTTGTTACCCAAAACAGACCAGTAAGTGGCTATGATAATAAAAACCCTTTGAGATCTGCAACACAGTGGTTTCAAAGACAATTGGACTTTGAAAGACTAAAAAACTACAAAGCTAGTGACACTGAGCAAATTACTTGGAACAGGACAGCATGGGACAATCCTTCTCCCAAGTACACTGACAATCCATATTGGTCAGCAAATGAAAATTATTCTAATGATGAAAGGAATAAAGTATATGGAAATGCTTCGTTGAGTTATAAATTTAACGAAGTGTTTTCCGCAACAGTAAGAACAGGCACAGACGTTTACTCTTTTACTGTAGAAGACAGAATATCCATAGGTTCATTTAATCAATCTAAATATGAAATAAGTATATTTAACTCTCAAGAGTATAACCATGATTTCATTCTTAATTTTAATAAAACAATATTAGACGGAAAATGGGATTTTGGAGCACATTTTGGAGGGAATCTTTTATATAAAAAATTATCTCTTACAGGAGGGGCAACCAACGGTGGGCTAATAGTACCGCTTCTTTATAACTTAAATAATGCAGGTACTGTAGTACCTAAAGACTACAAAGAGCAACGAGCAATAAATTCCCTTTTTGGAGATGCGACAGTGGGATATAATGGAACGTTATATTTAAATGTTTCGGCAAGAAATGACTGGTCTAGTACCTTGCCAAAAGGATCTAATTCTTATTTCTATCCAGCTGTCTCTTTAAGCTTTATAATTAGTGAGATAGATGCATTGCAGACATTGGAATGGCTTACTTTTGCTAAACTAAGAGGGGGTATAGCCCAAATAGGTAGTGACACTGACCCATATAGGTTACAGCAATTTTATATTGTAGATCCTGACGGAGTATTTGGAACTGTCCCTTCTTTTAAACCTGCACGAGGATTCAATAATGAAAATTTGAACCCTGAGATATCTACAGAATTTGAGATAGGACTAGAAGCTAAGTTTTTGGAAGATAGAGCAGGTTTTGAAGTGACTTATTATAATAGAACAACGAAAGACCAAATAATACCTTTAACTATATCAGGAACCACGGGATACAATACTATGGTTGTTAATGCAGGAAAAGTACAAAATAAAGGATTAGAACTACTTGTATATGGTGAACCTATTAAAACAAAAAATTTTACATGGAGAGTGACATTGAATGCAGCTATGAACGTGAATGAAGTATTAGAATTGATTGAAGGAGTAGATAACTATAGGCTTATTACATCTCCATTTAGGGTATCGCTAAATGCAACAGCAGGGCAAGAGTATGGGCAAATTTATGGAAGAGATTTTATTAGAGATAAAGATGGAAATAAGGTAGTAGGTACTGATGGCAGATATTTAGCATCAAGTATAAAGCCGCTTGGATCTTACCTTCCTAGATGGAGAGGTGGGCTAATGAATAGCTTTTCATACAAAGGCATAGATGTAAGTGTGTTGATAGATGCTCAGATTGGCGGAAAATATTATTCCACAACAAATGCTTTTTCTGCCTACTCAGGATTACTTGACATAACAGCAGAAAACGGAGTTAGAGAAAACGGATTGGTATTAGATGCCAAACAAGTGGCATTAGACGATCAAGGCAATCCTATTTATAATCCTACGACTGGTATAGCGGAAGTAACAGGTGACAACACTGCTGTTATAGATGCATTTGACTGGGCACAGGGTTTTTACACTGGTCCTGATGCACAAAGTATATTTGATGCCACCTACTTTAAACTAAGAGAAGTTACAGTAGGCTATACTGTTAAGCTACCTAATCCATTGGGGACTTTAGATGCATTCAAACTCTCTTTTTATGCCAGAAACCTAGCAGCTTGGGGATTGGCTAATAAGGGCATGGATCCAGAGATTTCTGTTTCTCAAGGAAACTTTCAAGGAGTAGAAGCAGGCTTGCTTCCTTCAGTGAGAAGCTTCGGATTTAATTTGAATTTTAATTTCTAAATTTGCAAATATTTATAATAATGATAACAAAATTAATAACAAATAAAATTAAAAAATATATCAAAGTGATATGTGTGATTATTGTAAGTTTCCTGCTATCGAAATGTAAGGATTTTGAGGAAATGAACAAAAATCCAAATACTGCTACAGGAAAAATATTTACGGAACTACTATTAACACATGGGCAAAAAGAGTCTGTGAGGCTATTGAGAGATGAATGGATGGATGGCAGGGCACTATCTTTAATGCCGCAATACTTAATGCTTTATGATTATACAAATGAAAGTAGATATGAGTTGAGATGGCAAACTTTAAGTAATTACTTTAAACTTTTTTACGAAAGGTTAACAGCATTTAAATCTATTATAGATTTGAATACAGGTGATAATAAAGTTGAAATGGAGAAGTACGGAAGCAATCTTAACCAAATACAAGTGGCTAGAATAATGATATGCTGGCTATTTCAACAGTTAACAGACATCTATGGAGATATTCCGTACTACTCTTATGGTTCAGAGAATGAAACATTTCAGGCATTAAATATCGATATACTTCAACCTGTGTATGCCTCACAAGAAGATATTTACACAGATATGTTAGAAACACTAAAGGACGCAGCAGACAAACTTGATGCAGATGAAGGAAAGGTGATGCCTGGTGGGGATTTATTATATAGTGGTGATGTGGAAAAATGGAAGAAATTTGCACACTCTCTTAGATTGAGGCTTGCTGTGCAAATTCAGGAAAAAGCACCAAGTATTGCAAACCCTGTGATAGATGAATTGAAAGATGGAACGAAGCTATTTCAAAGTAATAGTGATAATGCTGGTGTAAAATTTGTTGACGATGATAGAAATGGAGCCCCTTTATATTTAGCGTATTTTGTAAATAATAGAAAAGATTTTACGCTTCCAACAAATTTTGTAGAACTACTACAAGGGGATAATTATTATCATAATGCTGACACAGAGAATCCTTTTCAAGGAATTGGAGATCCAAGGTTGGCTAATTTTATGAATAGAGGAAAAAGCGGAGACTTTGTTCCTATGCCATATGGGTATCCAAGAAAAATTCAAAGTATTACTGATGAGGAATCCATTCCTAACACACAACATGTGTTGAAACGCGATATTGTTGAATATTTAATGGAGTACTCTGAGGTGTGCTTCTTATTATCAGAGGTTAATGATAGAGATGTAGACCTATATAGAGAGGGAATAAGAGCATCAATGGAACGATGGGAGGTGGCAGAAGAAGATATTACAAACTATTTGGGGCAATTGCCTGGAGGAACACTTGAAGTCAATGAGTTCTATACTCAGGTGTATATATCATTTTTTAGAGTCTCTTTGCAAGGATGGAATCTTTATAGACGTACAGGCTATCCTGAAAGTTTAGTAAAAAAAGGCGATGTCATATATGAAGACTATGAGTTTAGCCCTGTACAAAGTGATATAGATGAGGTTCCAAGAAGAATACCATATGCTTTAGATGAACAGACATTGAATGCTGTAAGTTGGAAAAATGCGTCTGATAAATTAGAAAGAGGAGATCATCTCCTGTCAAAGTTTTGGTGGGATGATAAATAATAGAATGGAATGTTTTAAGATAACAAAAAAATGAAGACTTAAAAAAAAGAGTGTCGTTGATAAATTATTTTAAAAAACTCCTCTTGTATAAGGGGGAGTTTTTTAATTTATAATGGGTTTAAATAAAAAAGCATTGCCTAAGGCAATATTCTTCTTACACCTTCAATTTTGTGTGTAATAGTTTTTAGGGTGTCATTAAAAATTCCATCTTCATTCAATGTATCTATTTTTACAGACCCGGATGAATGAATGATTTTTGAGTCTTCTAATATGATGCCTACATGTGAGATGGCACTATTTTCTGTGCTGAAAAAAGCTAAATCTCCTGGACGTGCGTCTTTGATAGATGAAACTTTTTCTCCTTGTTCAAACTGTGCGGCTGCATCTCGTTTTAGAGCATGACCACAAATTTTAAATACTATTTGTGAAAAACCAGAGCAATCTATTCCAAAAGGCGTTTTCCCTCCCCATAAATATGGAGCGTTATAGTATTTTAGTGCGATAGGTTTTAGGTAGTCAAAATCCATTTTGAGTGCTTCTTCTTTGAATCCTCCATCAAAGGGTATTTGCTCATGCTCTGAATGATCGATACCTGAAGTGGGCAGCACACTACCTATTAGCAATGTGATTGTTCGCTTTTTATAAATGGCTTTGGCGGTTATGTCTGTGCAGATTTTTTGCTTCGCTCCTGACACTATGTTGTAGTACTCTTCTGATATTTCTTTATGTTGTTTTTTGTGTATCCACCCTGTATATTTGTCAAAGTGGTTAACAGTCTGAATCCAATTTCCATCTTGAGCAACTACTTTGTAATGTTCTCCAAATAACAACTGTGTTGTCATTTCAGATTTGTCACACTTGTCTTTTCTAACAGGTATGACAGATAGCCTACAAATTCCAAATTTTTTCATAACAATTAATACTTTTGTCTTAATAATTCTCTTTCAATGTCTCGTGTTTTTATCGCCTCCCTTTTATCATATAATTTTTTCCCTTTAGCTAATGCTATTTCAAGTTTAGCCAAGCCTTTTTTATTAATATACAGCTTTGTAGGAATAATAGTGAATTCTTTTTCTTTACTTTTTGCATTAAGTTTCCTTATTTCCTTTTTTTTTAACAAAAGCTTTCTTTCTCGGGTTGGGATGTGGTTGTAATGTCCTCCTTGTGCATATGGTGATATGCTCATTTGTTTCACAAAAATTTCATTTTTATAAGATACACAAAAAGCATGCTGTAGACTTACCTTTCCCATCCTTATGGATTTTATCTCTGTTCCTTGTAATACTATTCCTGCTGTATACTTGTCTATAATATGATATTCAAAAAATGCTTTTTTATTATTTATACTAAATAGTTTAGCAATATTTTGTTGTTTTTTAGACATCTTATATTGTATTAACCTTGTAAAGGTACAACATGTTATAAAATTAATCAACCTATTTTTATTAAATAGAAATTTTTTTTACCCTTTTGCACTAGTATATATTTTGACTGCAATAGCGAAAAATCGCTAACTTTACTTGTTTCAGATATTTTGGTGCCATTAATACTTACTCCTCCTCCAGCTATCATTCTACGTGTTTCGCTTTTTGATGCAAAAATTTTGTTTTTACTATAAAGGCATAAAAAGTCTAATATGTTTTCGGTAGAGGAGTAATCATTTTTAGATATATTAATTTGGGGGACCCCTTCAAATATTTCTAATAACGTTAATTCGTCTATGGTAGACAGCTCCGAAACTGCCCCTTTGCCAAATAAAACCCTAGAGGCTGCTATTGCCTTATTACATGCTTCTTTGGAATGCACAAAACAGGTGATTTCTTGGGCTAGCTCTTTTTGTAAAATACGTTGATGTGGAGCGTTTTGGTGTTCTGATATGATGTTATCTATTTCTTCTTTGTTTTTGAGTGTAAATTTTTTGATAAGGGTTTTAGCTTCTTCATCGGGGGTGTTTATCCAAAATTGATAAAATTTATAGGGGGATGTCCTACTAGGATCTAGCCAAATGTTTCCTTCTTCACTTTTTCCAAATTTTGTCCCATCAGATTTTGTAATGAGTGGAGAGGTCAATGCAAAAACTTCTCCTTGTGTTTTCCTTCTAACTAACTCTACTCCTGTTGTTATGTTACCCCATTGGTCAGAGCCTCCCATTTGAATTTTGACGTTTTGATTTTTATATAGGTGGTAAAAGTCAAAACCTTGTAATAGTTGGTAAGAAAACTCTGTAAACGATATACCTTGCTCTAGTCTATTCTGAACACAATCTTTGGCTAGCATATAGTTAATGCTAATGTGCTTGCCTATGTTGCGGAGAAAATCTAAAAAGCAGACGTTTTTTGTCCACTCATAGTTGTTTATTAACACTGCAGAATTTTTTCCGCAATCAAAATCTAAGAATTTTGAAAGTTGTTCTTTTATTTTTTCTTGATTATACCTTAGCGTTTTTTCGTCTAATAAGTTTCTTTCTTCTGATTTTCCTGAGGGGTCTCCAATCATGCCTGTTGCTCCTCCGACTACAATATAGGGTTTGTGCCCTGATAGCTGAAAGTGTTTTAATAACATAATAGTTGCCAAATTGCCTATGTGTAAAGAAGAGGCTGTTGGATCAAATCCGACATAGCCGGATGTTATCTCTTTTTTTAATTGCTTTTCAATATTAGGTGTAACGTCGTGAATCATATCACGCCATTTTAGTTCTTGTATAAAATCCTTCATTTTCTAATCTTTTTTATTTTTTGATAGTAGCTACAAAGGTAAAAATAAACTTTTTCTTTTTTTAATTTAGATTAATGCCTTTTTGTTTTGGGGTAATAATATTGAAAAATTTGAGGTATAAAAGTCACGTATGTGCATTTTCAGTAAATTAAAATTCTATTGTCAACCATAGTCTTCCTGCTAGATTTTTTTTAATATCTTCATGAGATATATTGTGACCATATGTATAATAAGTTGACGCTCCAAAACCAACATAGAATAGCCTTTGGTATTTTACTTTAATGATATTTTCCAATAATATTCCTGACTCGTAATATCCCTTATCAAAGCTCTTTTTTATAGGGGAGTCTACTACTGTATTGACATCGTAGATCTTTTTATCTATATTGCCATAGCCCATTTTATGCACAAAATTTATCCTTGGAGCAGAAAATTTCGTTTCATAAATAGATTTTATAAATTGATATTTATATAAGAGAATGGCAAACTCAGTGGCAGCATATTCGTAAATGGGCATAGTAATAAAGGTGTCAAAAATATCAATAATAGCAGTGGAACCTAAATTTGCCCCAAATGAGGAGAATAGTTTTACATATGGAAGCGCCTGAGGAGAGAATATTTTTCCTACTTTCAAATTAACTATTTGTTTGCCCAGTGGTTGAATTACAAACTTGTGTTGCAATGAGAAATGCAACATATTGTATTTATAGTCTCCTATTCCTACAATATAGTTAAGGCTCATTACAGGTTTTGGTTTCCCTTTACTTAAATTAACTTCATTGCGGATTTTAGAAGATTTAAGAGTAATTTGTACTTCATTAAAGCGATAATTTTCTTTCCCCTCTGAGAAAATATTTTCTGTAATATTCTCTGTCCTTACAGCAATAGCCCCATCTATTCTTGGGGTTTTTGTAATATAATCAGCTTGATAAGCCTCTGTTCTGTTTAGACTATCTATTATGTAGGGTCTGAAACTTAATATATGAAATTCTTCTAAATAGGGGATGAAACCTTGTTCTATGACGTCATTTTTATATTTAAATGAGATAGTGTTGTTTTTATTAGGTTTGATTTTCAATCCAGCGCCATATTTTATATCCTTATCTTTAAATCCATATCCAAAATAACCTCCTATGCTAAACTTTTCATGAACTTTTTCATTGGTATATAGAGGGACTCCCAACCGAAACCCTTCATGTCTGTTAAAACCAACCAGTTGTGTTACATCTATATCAAATATTCCTATTGGTAGTGCCAGTTCTCTTATAAGCTTATCGCCAGCATACATAAGCCAATCGAAATTATATTTTTGTCCTATTCTGTCCATTTTCAAATAAGTAGCTTGCTCCTTTTCTGTCAAAGGCACTATTCTTAAATTATCAATAGCCACCATTTCTTCAATATCTTCATCTTGATAATTAGGAACGTAGTCATACATTTTAGTATATCCTTTAATGAAGACACCAGATCGCTTGTTGAGTACTCTTTCTGCTAGTACGTCATATTTGTTTTCTACGGGTAATAGCCTATTGCTATCTACCCATGCGTATGTTTGTTCTATGTAAAAGTCTAAAATATCTACTACGGCTGTTTTGGCTTGAAAATATTTAAGTGCATACGATCTTGAGTCAATATGAAATTCGCCTACCAATAATGTTTTATCATTTCTACGCGGGACATATTGGATGATAAATGTAGTATCATTTTCTTCTTTAATGGTTTTTAGCAATTTATAGTGATAACTAATTAACCCTTGTGCACTTAGTGGGTTGATGTAGTTTTTTTCATATATTCTAACTAGGGGGTTGTAGAGGTGATAGAATGCTTGGTTAAATCCAATATTTACATCTGTTGATTTTACACCTGAGACTCTATTAGATACTAGTTGGTGTTTATGAACGACACCCTTACGAAGAGAGTATTTTTGAACGTTTTCAGTAACAAGCATGTGGTTATCTTTATTTTTTCTCTCCATACGGGTGATTACCGTGTCGGCACCATCTAACTTGACAAAGTGATATTCTATTACTACTTTATTGTAGGCTGTAAAATTAATTTCACCCAGATTATCAGGGTTATTAACGGATACGTTTCTTATCGTTGTTTGAACAATTTCAGGGACTCTCTTTTTTTTCCTTCGAGCATACACAATAACATCTTCGAGCATACGCTCATCTGTTTTTAATTGAATATTGATGGGTTCATTATAATCTAATATTGTAACGGTGTCTGAAAGAAATCCAATAAAGGAAAAAATTATTTGGTCTCTTAACTTTGCCTTTACTGCAAACTCTCCTTTGTTGTTGGTTGCAGTACCACCGGTAGGAGTTTCGATATTTACATATGGCATTGGTTCATCTGTACCATATTCAGAGACACGACCAGTGATGATTCTTTGAGAGTAAGCGTTAGAGATTGATAGGGTAACAAATAATCCTGTTAACACTATGTATAGAGTGCGTGCCATTATAGTTTTTGGGATATATTTTGCTTGATTATTTAAGCTAATAAGATTATGATTGCTTTTTTGATATTAAGAGCAAAGGTATAACAAATAACTTTAATGCCAAAAAGTAAATCTCTAATTTTGCTGTAAAAATAGTGCTTTCTGTTAGCCTTTATTTACTTCTATATAAATTTGGTAGAAATAAAAAAGAGATAAACCTGTTGTATCTATCTCTTTTCATATAGTAGCGGGGGCAGGATTTGAACCTACGACCTTCGGGTTATGAGCCCGACGAGCTACCTCTGCTCCACCCCGCGATAATTTTAACTGCAATTGTAGCCCTTTTTTTGATAGAAAGCAAGAATAAATGAGTTTATTTTTAAAAAAGAAAACATTTTGAAGTTTATGATCATGTAAAATGACCAAAATCAATAAGTTTTACGATTTTTATTTTCAAATTGAAAAGCTCTATCTACCGCTTGCAAAATTAAATTTAATTAATAACTTTGCAAAAAGAGCAACTTTATGGTAGTATAATTAACTATAATATAAAATGAAAAAGTTTTTGGCATTATCAACGATCTTGTTATTTACATTGTTACTGCTCTCATGTAGTTTTGAAGAGAAGGACTATGTTGTTACGGTTGAAACTTCATTGGGTGAAATGAAGGTAATACTTTATGATGAAACACCTTTGCACAAGGATAATTTTATAAAATTGGCAAAAATGGGTGAATATGATGGGACTATTTTTCATAGAGTAATTAAAAATTTTATGATACAGGGGGGGGATGTGAATAGGGTGCCTAATCACAAAAATATAAAGTACACGATACCTAATGAAATTAAAAGTAATTTCTTTCATCGTAAAGGAGCGTTGGCTTCTGCTCGCTCTCCCAACAATGTGAATCCGGAGAAAAGATCCAGTGGATGCCAATTTTTTATTGTACAAGGAAGAAAATTTGCTAACGATGAACTTTTAATAGATTGGGAAGTATATAGCGAGTATTTTCATAAATTTCTTGCAATGCCTGAAAATGAAAAAATTAAAAATGAATTGGCTGAAATCATGAAACAGCAAGGGAAAATAGCGTATGAAGATAGACTGGTGGAATTGAAACCTTTAATAGAAGAAAAGTTTAATGTTCATTTAGACAGAGAAGATCTTACTGGAAATAAGATTAAGGCTTACACGACTTTAGGGGGGTGTCCTGAGTTAGATGGAGAATATACGGTATTTGGCGAGGTGGTAGAAGGGTTAGGGGTAATAGATAGAATCGCTTCTGTTGGTGTAAGGGGTGAGAAGCCTGTGGAAGATGTGATAATTAGAAGGATGGTTGTGAAACAGATGAGTAAAAATAAAATAAAAAAACAATATTTTAATTAATTTTTTTGTAGAAAAGCAAAATAAAAAGGACATCTTTTAAGATGCCCTTTTTTTGTTTTAATATCTGTTTACTGTTTAATAGGTATGTGTATTTCTGTTTTATACTCCTCAGGATTGACTTCTTCTGGGTCAGTTAGATAGACTTCAAAAGGGAGGTATGCTTTCATCTGGAGCGTTAGGTCCTTGAGAAAGTTCATTAAAGGCTTCAGGCCACGCTTTTTCAAGAAACTTAAAATCACCATGTAAAAGAGTAACAAAAGAAGTACATGCTGCTTTTTCGCTTGTTATGAATTTGCCATCGTTAGTTTCTATTTTTTCTTTAATAGGAACCCCTATCTTTCCTTCACTATATCCGGTTTTTTCATCCCAGCTTGTGTAAACAGCAAAGGGATGGCCTATGATGTTATACTTTTTGCCTATAACATAGTCATACAGTTTTTGAAAGTTTTCGCCCATAAAATCAGAGATTTCTTCCATAGAGCCGGCAAACTCCATTCCTATATAGTTTTGCTTTTCTACTTTGACAAGACCTTTAGGAATAATTTCGTATTTCTCTTTCATATTATTTTTTGTTTTTTAATGTTTTACATAAATTTAAATCAAAATACAAAAATAGATAATATTTTTTGTGTGCAAAATAACAAGGTGCCTTTTTTAGAAACACTTTAAGTAATATAAGTTTTTCTATTTTATCAATTGCACCCAGCCTTTGATGGTTTGTGATTTTTTTTCAGAATCTAACATATCAAAATATATGGTTGCATTATAGAAATATGGTCCGCTTTCTAATACATCTCCTCCTGTTGTTTTCCCATCCCAGTTAACTAAAATACTCTCTTCTGGAGCATTAGAAATAGACTCATACACTAATACTCCCCATCGGTTATATACTTGAAACTCTACTTTTGTCACAAATCTTGGGCATGCGAAGAATGATTTGTTTTCGGGCTCCAATTGATCTGTGTAGGCAGTAAACGTGTCATTTATACCATCTCCATTTGGTGTAAAAGCATTGGGAAGTCTATAATATGGGCAATTATCATTGCAAACGGCTTCTGATAGTGCTCCGTCTTTTCCTCCTTCTATTATTCCCACTTTGTAGCATCCTTTATACGAAGAAAGGTCTTGGTGTACGTAGTGCGTCTCGGGAGTAGTGGCAATAGGGTCTGTATAGTCAAAATCTTCTTCTTTG
>JAQGDQ010002398.1:61106-95584 GCA_030141605.1 Tubiluchus corallicola
TAGAAAGGAAAGAAAGAGTGCAAAAAATGCTTGCTCAAATGAACAAAGAAGGATTTGGTGCATGTACTAACACAGGAGCTTGTGCCTTTGAATGCCCCAAAGGAATAGACCTGTCGCATATTGCACGAATGAATAAAGAATACTTAAAAGCAGCAATATTGAAGTAAAGCATTTGATATTATTAAATTTTTTTTTAATAAATAATCCTAAGCTTATAAAGAGTTGTCTTTGTGTTTATCTTATAAATGTGGTTGCTCAAAAAAAACATCAAAACGCTAGCAAATATTATTAATTAGACAAAAAAAATGAATGTTTTAATGTGAAAAATTGCAGAAAAAAACAAAAGCGCTTACATTCGCCTTTTTTATTAGAAAAACTAAAATAAGAACATGAAAAGTAATGCTTTGAGAAATAAAATTCTTTTATCCTTAGTCTTCATGACTGTTGTTATTGGAATAGGACTGCTTGCATATGGAGCGCTCAGCCAAAAAGAAAAAGAAGATGCAAAATCACCTTTAAAAGTTTTAAGGAAAGTTCGAGCGAAGGAAGTAACGTATAAAGACACTACGGCAACTGTGACAGGGTTAGGCAAAGTGCTCTCATCAAATATTGTAAGCCTTGTCTCAGAAGTTCAAGGAGAGATATTACCTGTGAAAGTTCCGTTAAAGATAGGGCAAACCTTTAAAAAAGGTGACACTCTTGTGAAGATATTTGACAGGGATGCACTCTATTTGCTTCAAGCTAAAAAGAGCGATTTTTTAAGAACAGTATCCAATATTCTTCCTGACTTAAAGATAGATTATCCTGACTCTTACAATGCTTGGTATGCCTTCTTTATTCAAATTAGTGTTGACAAGCCCTTGCCACCCCTACCCAAAGAAAAGTCTCACAAAGAAAGAATATATATATCTAATAACAATGTTTATAATGCATATTACCAGATAAAAAGCGATGAAATTGTGTATGATAAATATAACATTGTAGCGCCTTTTAATGGAGTTTATAGAGACGTGATAGCAGAGGTTGGGGGAGTGGCCACACCCAGTACACGTTTGGCAAGTATTTTAAGAACAGACAATTTGGAAATAGAACTTCCTGTCAGCGTAAAAGATATACAATGGGTGCATAAGGATGCGGAGGTAGACATACATTATGAAAATAAAATAGTAAAAGGAAAAATAATTAGAATAGCTCAATATGTAGATGAAAATGTGCAGTCAGTCAATGTTTATGTCAAAGTAAATAAAACACAATATCAAATTATACCAGGAATGTTTTTGCAGATAGACATATACGGTGACATTATAAAAGACATAGAAGAGCTACCAAGAAAAGCAATATTTGACACCAATCAAGCATTTGTTGTTGAGCAAGGCAAATTAAAACAAAGAGAGATTGAAATAGTAAAAACAAACAACAAAACATGCTTAATTACTGGCTTGTTTGAAGGTGATAGCGTGGTAGTTGAAGCGATGCTTGGGGGCGCTGAAGGCGATGAGGTAAAAATATTAAACTAGTCTATTTGCATGAAAAGCATTATAAAGCACTTTATCAGATATCCCGTTTATGCTAATCTTTTGATGATTTCTTTTATGATTGCAGGTACTTTGGGTTACCTTGCCATGAAAAAATCTTTTTTCCCATCCATTAACGAAAAGTATATCGTTGTAGAGGTGGCATATCAAGGTGCATCGCCAAAGGAAATGGAGGAGGGAATTACCACCCGAGTAGAGGAAGCCCTAAAAGGAATACCAGGAATAAAAGAATACACTTCATATACATCTGAAAATTTTTCAAGGATACAAATAGAAAAACTTACCCATTCAGATATAGATGAAATATTGTATGACGTAAAAAACTCTGTAGATGGAATTAGCGGTTTTCCCGCATCTGCCGAAAAACCTATGGTGTATAAAATAAAGTCTACCTCCCCTGCCTTGATAATGTTTCTTAGTGCCAGAGGGAATACTACGCTTTATACGTTGAAAAATTTATCAGACGATATAGAAACAGAGTTACGTAATTCAGGTTTAATTTCTCAAATTTCTATAGAAGGAGTACCAACGTTAGAATTGGTAGTAGAAGTGAAGGAAGCAGTGCTTAATAGATATCAAATGACGCTGGATGAAATAGCTGGAGCTATAAGAAGTAATAATTTGGATTTAGCAGCAGGAGATGTTATTTCAGCCCAAGAAGAATTTTTTATACGCCTTCGAAAACGTTCGCTTGATCCAGATAAAATTAGCAAAATAGTAATAAGAGCATTTCCAGATGGCAAACTGCTGACAATAGGAGATGTTGCAAATGTAGAGATGAGGTTTGAAGAGTATGCATTTGATTTTAGAGATTCGGACAAACCCACTGTACAGATTAATATTAATAAACTTAACTCAGAGAATTTAGAACATATTTCTAATTTCTGCAAAGAATTTTCAGAAGAATTTAACCAACAACATGATGAGGCATATTTATATGTCGCTTATAACTTTATGGATAAGTTAGGAGAGCGTTTAGATATGCTAATAGCTAATGGAATTCAAGGGTTTATACTTGTTGTTATTGTATTAACAATGTTCTTAAACCTGAGAGTTTCACTTTGGGTAGCAATAGGAATACCTTTTTCATTTCTTGCCATGTATTTTTTCGCTGATTTACAGGGAATTACTATTAATATGATATCATTGTTTGGAATGATTTTAGTGATAGGAATACTGGTGGATGATGGAATTGTAATAGCTGAAAATATATTTAGCCATTATGAAAGAGGAAAAAAACCACGACAGGCTGCCTTAGATGGGGCATTAGAAGTATTGCCAGCGGTAGTAAGTGCTGTAACAACAACTATTATAGCATTTTCTCCTGTGCTTCTCGCATCAGGAGCATTTGAGTTTTTATTTGACATGGGCTTTGTTGTAACATTTTGTATAGGGCTTTCCTTACTAGAAGCGTTTTTTGTTTTGCCCGTTCATTTAGGTCACGGAAGTGTTTTAAGGCGCCCTGAGGATAGTGGTAAGAAAAAACACGGATGGCTAAATAAAGTAAAAATGTTTTTGGATAGAAGCATCGTGTACATGAGAGACAAAGTGTACGGACGCGTTCTTCACATAATTATAAAATGGAAATATGTAGCAATAACACTTCCCATGGCGTTATTTCTAATTACTATTGGGTTAATACAAGGCGGAATTATAAAATTCACCTACTTTCCTGATGTTCCCCCTGAGTTTATAGAAATACGCGTAGAATATAAACCTGGAGATGGGATGGAAAAAACAAACCAAACAGTAATAGAACTGGAAAAGAAAGTGTTGGACATTAATGAAGAGCTGAGAATGCGCCGCAAAGATACGCTTTCATATATAGAAACTACTTTTAGATGGGCGGAGAGCCACAAAGGTGGAATATTTATTGTGTTAAGAAATTTAGACTTAGATTCTGTCTCTGTCAATGATGTTATTGTTGAACTTAAAAAAGGCTTGGGCGACATTCCTGATGCAGAAAAATTTATTGTTGGGGGAGAAAATAGATGGGGAAAACCTATATCATTTGGTTTTTTATCTACCAATGAAGAAGAATTGAATGAAATGAGAGAGGTATTTAAAGATGCTCTTAAAAAAATGCCAGAACTTATTAATATAGAAGATGATAGCCCTCCTGGAAAACAAGAAATACAAATTCAACCTACACCTTTGGCATATATGTTAGGCTTTGATAATTTTTCCCTATCCAATACTATTAGAAATGGCTTTTTTGGATCAGAAGCACAAAGAATTCAACAAGGAAAGGATGAAATTAGAGTTTGGGTAAGGTATTTAGAAGAAGATAGAAGCCATATAGGGCAATTGGATGACGTAAAAATTCGAGCAGGAGAAAAATATTATAATTTTAAGGATTTGACAACATACCAATTGGATAGAAGTACTTCTGTAATTAAAAAATTTGATGGAAAACGAGAAATACTTATTAGTGCAGACATGGCAGATGCCAATGCTTCTGTGCCAGATGTGATTGAGAAAATAGAAAAAGATATAATGCCAGGAGTACTGGAGCGCTATTCTTCTATAACATATAGAAAAGAAGGACAAAGTAGAAGTTCCGAAGAGTCAATTGATGAAATCACAAAGTTGTTTTTCTATGCAATATTGGGGATATTCATTGTTGTTTTCATTAATTTCCGCTCCATTATCCACACATGGGCTGTTTTATCCATGATACCATTGGGTTTGTTAGGGGCAGTATGGGGGCATGGAATAGAAACATTTATAGCTGAAAACGCCCGTAATTTACCCCCTATACCTGTTTCCATGTTGAGTCTATGGGGAATTGTCGCATTAAGTGGGGTTATTATCAATGATTCTATAGTGTTTTTAGATAGATATAATTTAAATTTACTCGAAGGGATGAAAGTTAAAGAGGCAGTATACAATGCAGGAAGAGCACGTTTTAGACCCATTGTGCTTACCACAATCACTACAGTTTTAGGACTATATCCTATTATATTGCAAAGAAGTTACCAAGCTCTTTTCCTTAAACCAATGGCAATATCATTGGCATATGGAATACTGTTCGGAACAGCATTTATATTACTATTTTTCCCTCCCTTAATCTCTATTATCAACGATATGAGGGTGGCAAAAAGGAAAATGTGGTTGTTTTTAAAATCAACGTGGAAAGGTGACAAAGTGGATGAAGAAGTCGTCCCAGAAGAGTTGGAAGTTGTTGTGAAAGAGCGAAAAAGAAGGGTAATAGGAGATGAGAAAAAGAAAGAAAAAGAAGAACAGTAAAAAATTAATACAATAGCACAGCAGAATGAAAAAAATAATCCTACTTATAAGTTTTTTTTTGATTTATATTGTTGCTTTTGCACAAGAAGAGTTATCATTAGCAGATGCCATACAAAAGACACTAGATAATAACTATGATATACAAGTTTCTCAAAAAGAGGCAAAAATAGCTGAAATACAAAACTCTTGGGGAGAAACAGGAATACTACCTTCTATAGAATTTTCAGCCTCTATTCCTAACTACGCTTATAGCGATATGCATCAAGACACATTGGACATTGTTAATAAAAACACAAGACTGTCAGGAGGAGTTAGGCTTAATTGGGTTTTGTTTGACGGCTTTGCAATGTTTATTCAAAAGTCAAAATTGGAAAATTTAGAGTCATTGGCACAGGGAAACCTTACATTGCTGGTAGAGAATACATTAGAGCAAACTATTGCGACTTATTATAATGCTCTATTACAGCAAGAAAAACTCAAAGTAATGAAATATGTAGTAGACCTATCGGAAGAACGTTATAGATATTCATTAGAAAAAGAACAGATAGGAACTATTAACAGCTATGACGTATTGCAAGCCAAAACAGCATATCTTTCTGATCGATCGGACTATTTATTGCAACGGCTACAATATAGAACTGCTTTGAGGAATTTAAGCTACCTACTATCAGAAGCAGATAAGCTATACGTTCTTACAACAGATTTTGATGTAGTGTCTAAGGATTATAATTTGAGAGAGTTAATGGAAAAAATGTTGTCAAGCAATAAGACTTTGCTTAATCAGTATACAAATATAAAAATAGCTGAGGATGATAGAAGATTAGCCAACAGTGCTTTATATTACCCAACCCTATCTGTTTCATCAGGTTATTCTATGGGAAAAACAACTACAGAAGTAGAAAGTAGCAACCCGTTATTAGAAAATTTTTATAGTGCATCGCAAGGTAGTTCTACTAATTATGATGTAATTTTAACACTTTCTTATAATATTTATAATGCAGGAAGAGATTGGAGAAGAAAACAAATAGCTAAAATACAGCAAGATGTAGAACAAACTAAATTGGAGCAAGTAGAACATGACCTTACCAACTCATTACTGTTGAGGTTTGAAGAGTATAATCAAAGAAAGAAGGTTCATGAACTATCATTAGAGAGGGAGCAAGCAGCGAGTCTTAACCTTCAACGATCAGAAGAAAGATTTAAGCAAGGAGCTATTAACTCTTTTAATTATAGAGACATACAAGTAGAGTATCTTAACTCTTCTACTTCTAAGCTCGAGTCTATTTACAACTTATTGGTATCCGATACGCAAATATTGCGCATTGTAGGAAGCATTATAACAGACAACTCTGATGAGAGTGTTGTTGAGTAAAGCAACTTTAATTAACTCCCTCGCGGTATAACATTTTTGTTAAATTTATTCAAAATGATATTAGAGAAAGATGAAAATGGAAAAATACTGTTAGTAGATAAAAATTTAACATGGACATCTTTTGATGTAGTAAAAAAAATTAGAATAGCGTCAGGAGAAAAAAAAGTTGGACATGCTGGAACTTTAGACCCATTGGCGACAGGGCTTTTAATTGTATGTGTAGGGAAAAAGACCAAGCGGATAAACGAATTTTTAAGCCTTGATAAAACATATGTTGGGACAATGGTTTTGGGAAAAACTACCCCTTCAATAGACCTAGAAACACCCATTGAGAGTGAAAAAAGCATTGCTCATGTAACTCCTGCTTTGATTGCCGAGACAGCAAAACAATTTCAAGGAGAACTACAGCAAATCCCGCCAATATATTCGGCAGTGAAAAAAAATGGAAAAAAAGCATATCAACTTGCTCGTCAAGGAGAAAAAGTAGAATTAGAGGCAAGAAAAGTATGCGTTAAAAAGTTAATTATTACGCGAATAGACTTGCCTGAAATTGATTTTTATGTAGAGTGTTCAAAAGGATTTTACGTGAGAAGTTTTGTTAGAGATTTTGGCAATGTGCTAAAAACGGGGGCTTACTTGAATATGTTAAGACGAACAAAGATAGGTGATTATGATGTAAAAGATGCAGGCAGCATAGAATCAACTGTATCAATGTTCAAACAAAATGAAAGTATATAGAGATATATCAAACGTAAAAAAGCTACACGGTGTCGTTGCAACTAATGGGGTGTTTGATGGGGTGCATAGAGGGCATAAGTTTGTTTTTGAATAATCAAAGCTGCGTCAAAGCTTCAATCTGAAACTATAGTCATCACTTATCACCCTCATCCTCGCAATATATTGCAAAAAAACACACCAATAAAGCTCTTAACAACTCTTGACGAAAAAATAGAAATAATAAAAAAAACAGGAATAGACCATTTGCTGGTACTCCCTTTTAGCACCAGATTATCTAATCTAACAGCATTTGAATTTATACAAAATATACTGATAGACACTATTGGCGTGAAGCGTCTTATTATAGGCGAAGACCATGTGTTTGGAAGAAAAGGAACACAAGAGGTCAATACTTTGCTTTCTTTATGTAATATTGAAGTAGAAAGACCAAAAACTATTGTGGCGAACAACGAAAAAATATCCTCTTCTACAATTAGAGATTTGTTAATGCTGGGAGATTTGGAGAAGTGCAACCACTTATTGGGGCATGATTATTTGATGACGGGAACAGTGATAGCAGGAAATAAACTAGGGAGAGTGATAGGGTTTCCAACTGCTAATTTGAAAATCCCAGAAAATAAGCTTTTGCCGCCAGAGGGAGTCTATGCAGTAAGGATAGTTTATAATGAAGAGGTTTTTTGTGGTATGATGAACATAGGCTTTAAACCTACCACAAGGGGAGCAAAAATATAGGGGGGGAAAAGTATATATTTGACTTTGATAAAAAAATATATGGAGAGGAAATCAAAGTACATTGTGCAAAAAATAAGAAGAGAGAAAAATTCAATACTATAGAATTGTTAAAACAACAGTTAATTAAAGATAAAAAAATGGTTTTGAATGTTTTGCAAAATTAGACAATAAAAATTAATGAAGGCCATTACACAGTAGCAGCTTGTTTGGATAAGTGCTATGAAGGAAACACTTTGCTACTTGTTGGTTTGGCTGTGCAATAGCCAATTAATTTATGAACAAATTATGATACTTTTGATTTCTCTTTTGCAATTTCTTCTAAATAAGAACGTGCATTTAAAGATAAATACTTTTGAAATGTTACTTCTGATATAAAAAATTCTGGATATACTTTATTTCTATAAATCCAGCGGTCTGTTCGCCCAGTGCAGCGCTTATTTTTATCATATTTCCACTCAAGATATTCCTCCTGTACCTTTAATACTCTTAAATAAAAATTCTTTTTATTTAGAAGTGCTCTTGTTTCTTTTTTCATTTTTGTTACTAATTTTCGTTTCAAATTTTTATAATTTTAACATTGAACGCTTTATGCTTCCGTCATTCCTAATGGCACAGAAACCCACGCTCCCTCTTCATTTTTGAACTCTGTACGAACAAAAGTTTTAGTTCTAATAGGCTTATAGGCATCTTCTATTATTCTTACACCGTCAATAAAAAATTTATCGCCACTTTCATTTGCCATTTTACGAAGTTGCAAAACTCTTCCTGCTTTTAAATTACCTTTTTGATCTTTTGCAAGAAGTTTTAACACAGCATGAACAAGGCGTTTGCTGTTATCATCTTTTGCAAGTGATGAAATATACTGCTTGACTTTTTCAATGCCTTCATTTGCTGTGTCGTCATAATTGTCAACAGTATAATAACCTATTGTTATTCGTTTATCACCTTTTTTATTACTGAATGTGTGAGTATTTTGCACGTCATCAGTATTGTAAAGGTTTTTTTTTATTTCCAACGCGCACTTAAACTCCTCGTAAATGTGTCTTTTAAAATTAGATAGCTGAGAAGAAAGATTTTGAAGAGAAGGAAATAGCTTTTCCACTTTGTCACTAATTAATTTTTTATATGATTGTCTTTCGTTTTGAAGCAACAATTCTTGTTGTTTTGCAAATTCTACTGCTTCTTGCATAAGAATTTTTCTTTGCTGTTCTGTTAAATTATTTAAAGATATTGCTTGCATTGTTAAATTTATTTTGTTTTTATGTAAACAAATATATATTAAAAAAATGCATTTGTCAAGCATTTTTGTTAAAAAAATAAATTTTTTGCGTTTATTTGTTTTTGTAAAAACACTTTATGCTTTTATATTTTCCTAAATATGTGTATGTTGCAGAATAAAATAGAAAAATTTAAAACAGATACACTCATAGGCAGGCTAACATGTTAAGTGCTTTTATCTCATTTGTTGATCGTTATCATCTATTTAAAGCAGAAGATAGAGTTTTATTGGCAGTAAGTGGGGGAATGGACTCAATGCTTATGGCATCTATTTTTTTAAAAAACCGCACTCATTTAGGAATAGCTCATTGCAATTTTCAGTTAAGAAAAGAGCAGTCTCAACAAGATGAATTTTTTGTAAAAAAATTTGCTCAGAAACACAAAGTGCCTTTCTATAATGTGCAATTTGATACCCAAACGATAGCTGAAAAAGAAAAAATGTCTATTCAAATGTTGGCAAGAAAGCTACGCTATGATTGGCTACAAAAAATTGCTACACTTCATAATTATAACTATATTGCTACTGCCCACCATAAAGATGATGCATTAGAAACTTTTGTGTTTAATATGGTTAAGGGAACAGGCATAGCGGGGTTGCATGGTATACGCCCGAAACATAAAAATATTATTAGACCTTTGCTGTTTGCTACGAAAAAAGAGATACAACAATATGTACTAGATAATAAAATAGCATGGCAAGAAGATACTTCAAATGTATCTAATAAATATCGCCGTAACTTTATAAGAAACGAGGTAGTGCCTAAGTTAAAAACAATTAATCCAAACCTTTTAAACACATTTGACAACACCATTCAAAAGTTAAGAGAAGTAGAAGAAATATTTGAGGAGAGAGCAGACACTGTAGAGAAAGATATTGTAACGTCCCAACAAGGATTATTGAAAATAGACCTTCAAAATTTATTGCAGATGAAAGGCAGTCGTGTTATTTTGTTTGAAATCATAAGAAAGTGGGGCTTTAACTTCCAACAAGCCTTGAGTATTATGCAAGCGGTGGCAAATAACAGCTCTGGAAAAATTTTTGATACCCCTACACATATACTTAATGTTGATAGAGGAAATGGATTGTTAGAGGAAAAGAAAGAGCTTGACAGAGATATAGTAACGGCTATTTACCCACAAGATGACTGTGCAAATTTTAATGAAAATAAATTGAAAATTTCCATAAAAGATGCAAACTCAATCTCTATACATAATACAAATAGTAACATTGCCTTGCTGGACTATGACTCTTTACAATTCCCTTTAAAGATTAGGTACTTGCAGCCAGGCGATAAGTTTGTTCCTTTGGGCATGAAAAAGAAAAAAAAAATTAGCGATTTTATGATAGATGCAAAAATTTCATTACTTTTGAAAAGAAAAACTTTTTTAGTAATCACACGTAATGAAATAATGTGGGTAGTGGGGCATAGAATAGATGATAGATTTAAAATTAAAAGTACAACAAAAAAAGTACTTAGACTTGAGTGGACACATGATTAAGCTATTAAAAAAATCATATTCAAAAGAAGAAATTGACCTATTTGAATTTTTGTCAAATTGTGAGATGTTTGAAACACTTACCTCTAAGGAAATGTTGCGTTTTATGCCAGCCTTATATAAAAGACGCTACAGACAAAACGAAGTTGTTTACTTTCACCATGACCCTAGCAATGCTATATATATATTGAAGACAGGAGAAGTCTCCTTTTACTTTAATATCAACGAACAATTAGAAAAAATACATCAAATTCATCCCATTACAAGCTTTGGACACAGCACCCTAATAACAAACTCAAAAAGACTACAAACAGCAATAGTAACGTCTGCTGAAGCAGAAGTATATGTGATGCCTAGCGTGCAAATCATTGAAATTTTTGAAGATGATCTATCAATTAAGGCAAAAATATTTGAAAAATTATCAGAAATAAATAACAGATTTTATGTGAAAGTATTTAATGAATATAAAACATCATTAGGGCTTTTTGACATTAAAAATGCATTTATAAATTAACACCAAAATATTGTTTAACTCAAATTAATAAAATATAAAAGATATGAAAATAACAGTTGTTGGAGCCGGAAATGTAGGAGCTACTGTCGCAGACATTTTAGCGTATAGAGAAATTGCCAATGAAGTGCTAGTGCTTGATATAAAAGAAGGCTTAGCAGAAGGAAAAGCATTAGATATATGGCAGAAAGCGCCAATTGGCTTGTATGATACCTATACCTCTGGTACAAGTAATGATTACACAAAAACAAAAAATTCTGATGTTGTTGTAATTACTTCTGGATTGCCAAGAAAACCTGGAATGAGCAGAGATGACTTAATTGAAACCAATGCGAAGATTGTAAAAATGGTTACAGAAAATATTATTGAGCATTCGCCAAATGCTATTATAATAGTAGTTTCCAACCCATTAGATGTGATGACTTATCAAGCCCATCTATCTTCTCAAAAATCAAGAAATAAAGTTATGGGTATGGCAGGCATATTGGATACAGCGAGATATAGGGCTTTTTTAGCCGAAGCACTAAAAGTATCTCCCAAAGACATTCAAGCAATGATATTAGGAGGACATGGCGACACAATGGTGCCACTACCGCGATATACAACGGTAGGAGGAATACCTGTGACAGAATTGATAGATAACGCCACTCTTAATCAAATTGTAGAGAGAACAAAAACAGGAGGAGGAGAGCTTGTGAAGTTAATGGGTACCTCTGCATGGTATGCACCAGGGGCAGCAGCAGTGCAAATGGTAGAGGCTATTGTTAAGGATCAAAAAAGAGTTGCTCCTGTATGTGTGAAGTTAGAAGGAGAATATGGAATAGATAACTGCTATTTAGGAGTTCCTGTAATTTTAGGTAAAGAAGGTATTGAGAAAATTATTGAACTAAAACTTAATAGTGCCGAATTGGACTTATTAAAGACCTCTGAAAAGCATGTAAGAGAAGTAATGCAAGTATTAGATAGATTAAACGCTTAACATAAGCAAAAATTAGAAATTTAAAAGCCTCTCTATCTATTTTGAGAGGCTTTTTTTATATAAAAAATAATTTAAAATGTTAGAGAGCATAGACATATATGGAGTAGCGATACTGCTTATCGTAAGTTTTTTAGCAGGAGCATTAAATACTGTTGCTGGAGGAGGATCATTACTCACACTGCCCGTACTTATTTTTTTAGGTCTACCATCGCCATTAGCTAATGCAACCAATAGAGTAGCTATTTTTTTTCAATCAGCTTTTTCTATTGCTGGATTCAAAAGTAAGGGAATATTCATGTTTAAATATAGTTTTGGATTGGCTATTGTTTCAGCACTAGGAGCGTTAGTTGGAGTTAAAATAGCTTTGAAAATAGATGAAGACACGCTAAATAAAGTGATAGCTGCCGTGTTGGTATTTGCACTGTTTTTTACTCTAAAAAAGATTAAACGCAATAAAGGAAAAAAAGCAAAAAAAGAGATAAAAAAGAATAATTTCCTTACCTATATTGCCTTTTTTGCCATAGGAATTTATGGAGGATTTATACAAGCGGGAATAGGATTTGTGATTTTATTTGTGTTAAGCGGATGGAAAGGCTTAAAGTTAGCTCAAGCAAATAGTATAAAAGTTTTTATTACTCTCTTTTTTACATCCATAGCACTAATTATTTTTATTCTGGAAGATAAAGTTGTTTGGCAATATGGCTTAGTGATGATGGTAGGGACCTCTATTGGAGCATGGCTTACTAGCAGATGGTCTGTAGAGAAAGGAGAAAAATATATCACACCTGTTTTGATTGTTGCAGTTCTCATTATGGCTGTTAAACTTTGGTTCTTTTAAAAAACAAACTTATTTTTCTATTAGTGCCTATAGTGCCTATAGTGCCTATAACATTTGTTATAACAAAAAGTTATATTTAAATTAGACAAAAAAGCGAAAACAAATAAGTTCCATTCTATAATATTAGCAGGATTTGTTTTAGCATTTTTTAACAAAAGATACCTTTTACAAAGGTAGAAAAAATAGTAGTTGCCACAGAAAAACAAAAAAAAATATTACATTTGTAGTGTAACAAAAAAACAAAAAAAGCAGTTGTGAGGAAAGAAGTACAAATCAATAACAACACAATCACATCATCAGAGATACTTAATGATTATAAAATAGCTTGTGAGAGTAGGCATGTGAGCGTCTTAGCAAAAAGAGAAGTGTTTTCTGGAAAGGCAAAGTTTGGCATCTTTGGAGATGGTAAAGAGCTTGCACAAATAATTATGGCAAAGTTTTTTCAAAGAGGAGACTTTCGCTCTGGATATTATCGTGATCAAACCCTCATGTTTATACTTGATATCATTAACTATCAACAATTTTTCTCACAAATATATGCCCATGCTGATACCACTTATGAACCCTCATCGGGCGGTAGAATGATGAATGCACATTTTGCAACAAGATGGATTGATGACAATGGCAATTGGAAAAATCAAACAACACTATATAATACCTCCGCCGATGTTTCCTCTATTTCTGCGCAGATGCCTAGAGTAGTAGGTTTGGGGTTGGCATCTAAATTATATAGAAATGTAGATATATATAAGAATGAAAACCACTTTTCTAAACAAGGAAATGAGGTCGTATTTGCGACCATAGGAAATGGAGGTGTTGCAGAAGGATTGTTTTGGGAAACAATCAATGCTATAGCAGTGCTACAAATCCCTTCTGTTGTAGCAATATGGGATGATGACTATTCTATTTCTGTACCCAACAAACTTCAGGTTGCAAAAGAAGATGTTTTTAAGGCTTTGCAAGGGTTTCAAAGTAAGAAAAATGAAAAGGGAATAGACCTCTATCAGGTTAAAGGTTGGGACTATGTGGGGCTATATAAGACATTTGAGAAAGCATCCAAAAACAGCAGAACAAACCATATCCCAGCTGTGATACATGTTACCGAAATAGCTCAACAGCTTGGGCATTCGTCCTCAGGATCACATGAGCGGTATAAGTCAAAAGAACGTTTGCAATGGGAAAAAGAGTTTGATTGCAACAGAAAACTTCACGAATGGATAATTGACAATGATATTGCCACGCCAGAAACATTAGAACAAATAGATAAAGAGGCACTTGAAAAAGTAAAACAGATTAGAAACACTGCTTGGGAAGAATATTTACGAGAGAATAGAAAAGAGAAAAAACAGCTGTTTACTTTGGTTAGTGACCTAAAAGAAGAAACGCAAATAAAGGAAATTGAAAATTTAGAAAAGCAATTGGAGGCTTTGGCATATCCATTGAAAAAAGACCTCATAAGTACAGCAAAATCGGCACTTATAGCCTTGAGAAACAGAAAATCACAAAAAAAGAGTGCATTAAATGTATGGTTGGCAGAGAAGCTAAAAAAATATAAACAACAATACAGCACCCACCTATATAGCGATCATGCTGCTTCGGCTCTAAAAATTAAAGAAATAAAGCCCATATATAGTAGTGAAAATTTGAAAGAAGTGACGGGAAGAGAAATCCTTAATACATTTTTTGATATTGCATTTGCCAAAAACCCAAAACTAATAGCTTTTGGACAAGATCTAGGAAAGATAGGAGATGTAAATCAAGGGTTTTCTGGGTTGCAAGAAAAGTATGGAGAGGATAGGATTTTTGATGTTGGCATACGCGAACCAACAATTATAGGGCAGGGAATAGGATTGGCAATGAGAGGGTTTAGGCCCATTGCTGAAATACAATATCTTGACTATTTAATCTATGCTCTGCAAATCATTTCTGATGACCTTGCATGTTTAAGATACCGAACCGCAGGAGGACAAAAGGCGCCAATGATAATACGCACAAGAGGGCACCGCCTTGAAGGAATTTGGCACTCAGGATCTCCAATGAGCATGATACTTGGAGCTATAAGAGGAATATATTTGTTAGTACCGCGCAATATGGTACAAGCCGCAGGGCTTTACAATACAATGCTAAAATCAGATGATGCGGCCTTGATGATTGAGAGCTTAAATGGATATAGATTGAAAGAGGCTATGCCCGAAAATATAGGAGAATATACCGTGCCTTTGGGAGTGCCTGAAATTTTAAGAAAGGGAAATGATATTACTCTTGTTACTTTTGGGTCTATGTGCAAAATAGTTACCGAAGCTGCTGTTAGGCTTGAAAAAATAGGAATTGCTGCCGAAGTGATTGATGTACAGACGCTATTGCCTTTTGATATTAACCACTCTGTTGTGCAGTCAGTGAAAAAGACAAATAGAGTTGTATTTATTGACGAAGATGTGCCCGGAGGAGGAAGTGCATATATGATGCAAAAAGTAGTAGATGAACAAAAAGCATATCAATACTTAGACTCACAGCCTATCGCCATTGCTGCAAAAGAACATAGACCAGCATATGGAACTGATGGAGACTATTTCTCTAAACCTAGTGTAGAAGATGTCGTTGACACTGTCTATGCTGTGATGAGGGAGGCAAAGCCAAATTTGTTTCCTGAATTGTATGAAAGAATAAAGCACAGCGTTTGATTCAATTAAAAATTATTCCTTTTTTTCTTTGTAATCAAAAAAATTACTATCTTTAGCACACTATAACAACTACTTTGATACTTTAGTAAAATAACAAAACTTATAAAATTATGAAAACAAAACATTTATTGTTTTTGCCACTTATGGCAATACTATTAACAACGTGCAACACGTCTGACCTTGAAAGAAGAATCAAAGAACTCGAAGACCAACAAGGTGGAAATCTTGTTGAACTAAAATTCAAAACAGCAGGCATTGAAGACAACTCAGCAGCAAGGGTGATGGAAGACGACTGGATGCCCAATGTATTGGAAATAGAAATAAACGGCACGGTAGTAAGGCGTAAAATAACTTTTACCGATGCCAATGAGATAAGCACCGATGCAAAAATATATGTGCAAAACGGACAAAACGCCCTTAATAGGTTTGAGCTGCTAAATACCAATGATGTGCCGCTATATGAGTGCCCCAACACTATCAACTTTTCGGCAACAACTGGCACCACGCTTAACCTAACTGTGCCTATACAAAAATATGACGAAAATAAGCCAAAAAACACTTTTGAAGTGACTATCAACGTAGGAACGCTGGAGGGTGATTATGGTGTTTTCACACAAGAGCAATTTAACTTCATAAAAAGCTTAGAGTTTACAGATATTTCTCTTTCTTTATGGATTAGTAATAGAGTGGAGTTAGCGGGGTGGGAATGTAAAGCTACAGAGCTTATAAACAAATATTATGCGCCGGGAGATTTTGGACAAAAATTTTCTATTACAGATGAATGCACAATCAACGGGGCTGTTTTGCCTGATTTTAATGCTTTTACGTCTGCAGAAGTAAAAGATGCTATTTTGGAGCAACTAAACTGCCAAGAATAACCGCAACCACAAAAAAAGGGAGCTTAAGAGCTCCCTTTTACTTTAATTCAGACGTTCTATCCTATACGAAAAGTTTCTAAAAGTAGAGGTGTTTCCTCCTCCTAATTCAAATAGGATCTTGTTGGCATCTACAATCTTATAATTAATGGTTGTTACGTCCCCTACAGCAGTTCTCTGAGAACTACATAGAACCAGCACATTGGTACTATTTAGTCCATGATTTATTATTGTATGAATGTTGGGAGATCCTCCAGAAGTCCCTTGTACTACTTTGTTGCTGATAACTCTTCCGTTATAATATTTGTGATATTGGCTTGCAATAGGAGTGGTATTGGTTGCTGCTCCTTGGTTAAATTCAACACTCGATGGAAAACGCCCTCTAAAAAATTCCAATTCTATAAAGTGCCAACTTCCACTATGTTCATACGTCTTAACCTGCACCTCATATATGTTTGTTGCAATTTCCACTACTTGTATTTTCGCGGTACTATTGGTTGCGTACCACTCTGCCTGCCATCTAGGTCCCTTGCCCTGATCTCTATTACTTGGACACAGTACCACTGCTTCTCCCCACAAATTCCGACTATTTCCAAAAATGGTGTTGTTGTTATATATTTTAGCCTTAAAACTTCCATCATTCCCCTTATTAATAGTAACTCTTGCCGCCACCATAAACTCAGTGGAGCTAAAAAAAGCACCCGTATATTTTTTTTTGTCTCCGTATCTAAAATTATCCCCATCTATTCTCACATCGCCATTGTCTTCTTGGATTATGTTACCATCTTTAAATCGTTTATTTTCATCATCCCACAATGGTATAGAGCTATCCGTGCTAAGTTGGTTAGTTATTTCATTTCTTTTTTCAGCCTCTTTCTCAATAGCATTTTGCGTGCTATTGGCTTCATAGTCTACATTACCATCATCAAAAGTTGTTTGCTCGGCAGTAACGCTGTGTGGGTTTCCTTTGTTAAATGAGTGGTTGTTCAGAGCCTTAGCGCTAGCAATGGTGATACTCTTTTCTTCTTCGGTCAAATTTTCACTTTCGGGGTTGTCTGTAATATTTAACTTTTCTGTCAGAGCCCTTTCCCAAGTTCTTAAATAGTCATGCCTTATTTTTACATATCCCTTATCTTGTGGTTCTTCATTGGTCAATTTAGCAATAATGGTCTCCCTTACTGGCATTATTTCTCCATTGGCATATGCGTCTAATTCGGTGGTTTTATCTTTTATTAAGAACTGAAAGTCGTCTAAATCTACGTTTGTTTCTCCATTAAACACGCAAATTTGTTGATCAATAACCACTAGCCCCTCTTCAATATCAAAGACATTTACAAGCGGGTTTCCGGCTTCATTTGTTCCTTCTACTGGTGTAAGTTCTAATCCGGAGATGACAAATCCTTCATTTGTGTTATCTTTTTTTCTATATGGAATAGCAAAAAACTTATCCAATACTTGATATATTCCATTTTGCAACAATACATCTGCTGCATACAGTGGTCTACCTCCAGCTTCATGCTTTATTCTTTTTATTTTGTTCAAAAGAGACATAAATTTTATTTTTATTTGTTAATGAAACGTTTTAATAGTTAGGGTGCCCTTGAATTTTTATCAAAACTAAATTTGTATAAATGCAAAAACAAAAAACTGCTAATACACTTATAACATTTCCTAATTAAGTTAATAATAAAGGAGAATAGAGTAAGAGAGCTAAAGAAATAGTAAATTTCTTGTTACAAAAAGATAGTGTTGTATTATTTTTGTATAAACTTGTATTTTTATAAGTTTATATAAACACGAAAATATTGTGCGAAAAAGAAAAAAAACATCACAAAAAGTCAAATCCAATACTTTTGAATTAAAAGTTTTACGATTAATATCAGAAAAAGGCTTTTCAACACAAAAGATATTAGAATCCCTAAACATAATTTCAAAGCAAGAGCAAAAGAAAGTAAAGCGGATAGTAAGGGACTACCGCAAAAAACAGAAAGAAGTTGCTCCTCCCACAAGCAATGACCAGCAAAATACATTTGTTGGCACGGTAGATTTTGTTAACCCTCGTTATGCCTATATAGTAATGGAGGAAGGCAAAGATATTTTTGTTAGAAAGGAGAGGCTTTTAGGGGCTTTTGATGGCGATACTGTAAAGGTTTCCCTGTTAAAAAAAAGAACGGGGAAAAAAGAAGGTAAGGTAATAGAGATTGTTAAGCGAGCAAGAAAACAGTTTGTAGGACGATTAGCAATGGTACGACAATTTGCGTTTGTTACTCCTGATTCTAAAAAATATCATAATGACTTTTTTATTCCTTCTGATAAGTTAAATGGAGCAAAGCATAATGACAAGGTGTTAATAAAATTTTTAGAATGGGATTTTACAGACAAAAATCCTACTGCTCAGATTGTTAGAGTGTTAGGACAAACAGGAGAGCATAACACAGAAATGCATGCTATCATACTAGAGTATGGTTTTTCAATAGACTTTCCTTCTCAGGTGTTGAACGAAGCAGAGCTTATTGATGGGAAAATACCTGAGCATGAAGTTGCAAAGCGAAAAGATTTTAGAGATATTACCACATTTACTATTGATCCAGATGATGCGAAAGACTTTGATGATGCACTGTCGGTTAGGAAATTAAGTGATGGATTGTTCGAAATAGGAATACATATTGCAGATGTAACGCATTATGTAGCGCCTAAAACAAAATTAGAAGAAGAAGCCTACAGCAGAGCAACTTCCGTTTATCTTGTTGATAGAACGGTACATATGCTTCCTAAAAAACTTTCGAATAATGTCTGTTCTTTGCGCCCCAATGAAGATAAATTGACCTTTTCGGCTGTCTTTGAAATAGACCAGCATGCTAATGTGATATCCAAGTGGTTTGGTAAGACAATAATATGCTCCAATCGGAGGTTTACCTATGATGAAGCACAAAAATGTTTAGATACCCAAGAAGGGAAGTTCGCAAATGAGTTGAAAACCCTTAATGATATTGCTAAACAATTAAAAAGCAGACGGTTTGAAGAAGGAAGTATTGATTTTGAAAGTGTAGAGATAAAGTTTGAACTTGATGCCAAAGGAGTGCCTTTGAGTATAAATCCAAAAGCAAGGAAAGATGCTCATAAATTGGTTGAAGAATTTATGCTTTTGGCAAATAAAAAGGTAGCGGAGTATATTTATGAAAAAAATAATAAACAGCCAGATAAGAATTTTGTATATAGAGTTCATGAACTACCTGATGAAGATAAGATTAAAGTATTAATGCTATTTGTCAACAAATTTGGGTATCAACTAAAAATACGAAAAGACAACGTAAAAAGTGAACTCAACAACTTGACAAAGCAGATAGAGGGCAAACCAGAACAGAATATATTAGAAAATTTAGCTATCCGCTCTATGGCAAAAGCAAAATACTCTAATGACAATGTAGGCCATTTTGGGTTGGGATTTAGTCATTATACTCACTTTACGTCTCCAATAAGGCGCTATCCCGACATGATGGTTCATAGAATGTTGGAAGAGCATTTGAAAGGAAGTAAAAGTAAAAAAATAGAAACGCTCAAACGAAAATGTTTGTGGGCATCAGAAAGAGAAAAATTTGCGGCAACTGCAGAGCGTTCTTCTATCAAATATAAGCAGGTAGAGTATATTAAAAACTCCTCTGTGAAGGAATATGAGGGAGTTATTTCTAGTTTAACGGATTGGGGAATGTATGTAGAGCTTTTGGGAACGTATTGCGAAGGGATGCTTAGAATAGGTGACTTGAAAGATGACTACTATTATTTTGACGCAAAAAGCTATAGTGTGATAGGAAAAAACAACAAAAAAACATATACCTTAGGAGATAAAGTGCATGTGTGTGTAATCAATGCAGATGTTGGAGCTAGGCAAATAGACTTGGAACTTATATAAAAATAATTAGTTGACAAATATTTAAATATAAAAGAATATGGAATATAAAATAGCTGTTTTGAGTGGAGATGGCATAGGTCCTGAGATTGTAGAACAAGCCATAAAAACACTTAAAGTTGTAGCACAAAAATATAATCATACATTTCATTTTCAACATGCACTGGTGGGAGCGTGTGCTATAGATGAAACAGGCAACCCTTTTCCAGAGGAGACCTTTCACGTTTGTAAGAATTCTGATGCCGTATTATTTGGTGCAATAGGTGCTCCAAAATATGATAATGATCCTAAGGCAAAGGTACGTCCTGAGCAAGGTTTGCTCGAAATGAGAAAAAAACTGGGATTATATGCCAATATTAGACCTGTAACGGTTTTTCCCACGTTATTAGATAAGTCACCATTAAAAACTGAAATAGTAAAAGACGTAGATATTGTAATAATTCGAGAGCTTACAGGAGGAATATACTTTGGAGAACCAAGAGGAAGAACAGAAAATGGAAAGAAGGCATTTGACACCTGTGTATATACGCAAGAAGAAATAAAAAGAATAACTAAATTGGCGTGTGAGTATGCAAAAAAACGCAAGAAAAAAGTCACAGTAGTAGATAAAGCTAATGTATTGGCGACTTCAAGATTGTGGAGGGAGACAGTGCAAGACATGGCAAAAGATTTCTCTCATATAGACATAGATTATATGTTTGTAGACAATGCTGCAATGCAACTTATACAATTTCCCCAAAAGTTTGATGTTTTAGTAACAGAAAATATGTTTGGTGATATACTATCAGATGAAGCTAGCGTCATTACTGGATCGTTGGGCTTATTACCATCGGCATCTGTAGGGGAGTACACGTCTGTATTTGAACCAATACATGGTTCTTACCCGCAAGCAACAGGGAAAAATATAGCCAATCCTTTGGGTACTATTTTGTCTGCGGCATTGTTACTTGAAATCTCTCTTAACATGCAAAAAGAAGCCAATGCTATACGCTATGCAGTTTTAGAGTCTATGAAACAAGGTATTGTGACGGAAGATATTTCCAAAAAAGGCGAAAGAAGTTATAAAACATCAGAAATTGGTGATTGGATAGCAAAAAACATAAAGGGGTAATGAAGCCAAAGAGAATAGGCTAGAGTTACCCCAAAGGCAAAAAGATTAGTGTCTCACTTTTTATTCCTTCATTTTTTTCAATTTTCCTGATCCACTTACCTTTAACTTATCAATAGAGGGATTGCCTTTATAATGAATGCTACCTGAACCTGTTAGGGTACCATTTAATTCTTTTGTTACATGTGTGTATATGCTTCCAGATCCTGCTGTTTTGCCTGATAATGTTTCAACCTCCAGGTCTCTTGCATCCACTTTACCACTTCCTGTTATGGAGACTTTCAAGTTTTTGGCTTTGCCTGATAGTAAAATTTTTCCCGAACCGTTTGTAGAGACTGTTGTTTCATCAACGCTAATACCACTAATGGAAGAACGTCCACTTCCGACAGTATACAGTGTTAATTTTTTTCCTGATATCTCTTGTATGGTAACCTTTCCAGAGCCACTTATTGAGGTTTTAATGTCCTCATCTATAGTTGCTTTTGTAATAGTGAAATTTCCAGACCCTGCAATATCCAAATTTAATTGTTTAGCTGTTCCTTCTTGTATTATAGCCCCACCTGAGCCACTTATTGAGCCAACAATGTCTTCTTTTGCCACTACTTGTGTAAGTAATAAACTACCCGCACCAGAAACCACAGCATTTAAACTATTGACATCAATAACTTTGTTGCAGGTTAAAGATCCACTTCCACTTACCGAAAATAGGTTTATTGTATCAGGTGAATAAATAAGTATTTTGACGTTGTTTTTATTTATTATTTTTAAGTTTTCTTTTTTACTTTTAATATATAAATTTCCCGTTGACACCTTCACACTAAGTATATTGAGCACTTCCTGTGAAGCGGATATTTCTACTACTCGTTTATCAGAAGGTATAAACTCTGCGGTAGCAGGAAAAGCCAATTTAATAGAATGGAATTCATCTGTCAACTCTATTTTTTTATCAACAAGTGATTTTTTTTGTGCATAATTTACATTAGTGAGCCCTGCAAGTATAAGGAGGGCTATTGGTATAAGGATTATCTTTTTAGCTTTCATGACTTTTATAGATTTTAGTTTATAATATAGTTATAATGAAATTAAGACATTAATACCTATAAGACATTAATACCTATCAAAGGTTACACTAATTTAGTGATAAATTTAATAATTTTTTGCAAAAAAAACGCCAAAAATCATTCCCTTTATCAAGAAAAGAATAATTTACATAAAAGAATTAGCTTTAGAAATTAATTTAGCTATAATGTATAAAAATAATTATAAATTTCTATTTTTGTGAAAACAGTTTTGAAATTATGATAAAATACGTTGTTTTGTTTGCATGTAGGCTATTCTTCTCAGTTGTCATTTTTTTAGGAATTATAAGTTGCAATAAAAAAAATAAAAATAATAGAAGCAACTTAAAGCCACTGGCCCAAGTATACGATAAGTTTTTATATCCTGATCAATTAAGCGAAACGCTATCTGAAAATGTATATTCAAAGCAAGATAGTGCTTATATGGCAGAACGGCTTATTATGAAATGGGTAAAAAGCCAACTGATGCTTAAAAAGGCATATGAAAATTTTGACTTTGATAGAGAAGAAATAGAAGGGCTGGTAGAAGAATATAGAAACTCACTGATTATACATAGATTTAAAGAGCAATACACTAACAAGCAAGAGAGTGAGCCAATAACTCAGCAAGAAATTCAAGAATATTATGACAATAATATTGAAAACATGAAACTCTTTCAGTTTGTTGTAAGATGTAACTTTACTGTCTTGCCATTTGATGTTCCAAATTTTAAGAATATTTCAAAAACCTTTAGATCGAACAACGAAAAAGACAAAGAAAAACTCCAAAAAATATGTGAAAAGTATTCGCACGTGGCTCACTTAAATGACTCTATATGGATGAGTTTAGATGATGTTTTGCTTATTTTACACCTAAGCAAGGAGCAGAAAAACCAGTTTTTGAAGAAAAAAATTATAATAAAGAGCTATGATGACCTAAAGCAACACGCATTGCTAAAAATATATGAATATAAACAACCTGACGATATAGCGCCACTTGAGTTTGTTAGTAACGATATTGAAAAAATATTATTAATAAAAAAGAAAATAAGTATTATTAATAAATTTGAAAAGAAAATTTATGAAGAAGCAGAAAGTAATGGTAAAATTAAAATATTTTAAACATATATACTTGACGCTTTTGTGTGGATTAATTATAACATCCTCATTAGCACAAGACAGAGGAATTATTGTAGACAAAATAGCAGCGAAAGTTGATGATTACATTATTCTTAAATCAGAAGTAGAACTATCCTACTTAGAAGTGGTTTATAGAGGAATGTCTTTGGGACCTGAGGGGCGATGCCGTATATTAGAAAACTTAATAATGAATAAAGTAATGTTGGTAAAGGCAGATGAAGACTCTATTATGGTTGCAGACGATATTGTTGAAGCAGAATTGAGTAATAGAATGAATATAATACTAATGGAAATAGGGGGAGAGGATAAACTGATAGAAAACTCAAAAACGTAGATGAATTTAAAAACAGTGTGAGATCGCAAATAAGAGAGCAAAAAATAGTAGAAGAAGTGCAAAGAAATATTTTTAGTGACATTAGAGTAACTCCTTCAGAAGTGAAAAAATTTTTCAAACAAATACCTAAAGACAGCTTACCATATGTTTCTGCGCAAGTAGTCGTTGCTCAAATTGTTAGGGAAGCAAAGGCGAGTAGAAAAGAGGAGCAACGTGTACGAAACGAATTGTTAAAGCTGAGAACTAGGGCAGAAAAAGGAGATAGTTTTGAACAATTAGCAAGTGTTTATTCTGAAGATCCAGGATCGAAAAAACAGGGAGGAAATTTAGGTTTTGTAAAAAAAGGATCTATGGTGCTAGAGTTTGAAAATGAAGTTGCAAAACTAAAACCAGGAGATGTTTCTATGCCAGTAAGAACTTCTTTTGGCTACCACCTTATTCAATTAGTAGAAAGAATAGGAGAAGAATACAAAGCAAGGCACATATTAATATCACCAAGGTTTTCAGAAGAAGACCTTAATGAACCAAAGATTTTTTTAGATAGCATTAGAACTTTAATCCTATCCAAAGATAAGCCCAAAGACAAACAAGTTACTTTTGAATATATGGCAAGAGAACATTCGGAAGATAGACAGACTTCGTCTTCAAGTGGTTATTTTCTTAATTATGAAGGCAGTATGAGAATGTCTGTACCAGAAATGGACGTTGACCTTTTTTTCGCATTAGATACTATGAAAGTAGGCTCTATTTCTCATCCTATAGAATTTACATCCTCTAGCGGAAAACCTGCTGCAAGAATACTCTATTTTAAAGAAAAAATAAAGCCGCATAAAACAAACCTTGATGACGATTATCAAAAAATTCAAACGTCAGCCATTAATGCTAAAAAAACTCGAAGAATGCAAGAATGGCTTTTATCCGCCACCGATGGGATATTCATCGAAATAGATGATGAATATCAAAAATGTAACATACTAGATAATTCAAAATGAAAGAAGTAGAGTTAGCAAATCAACTAGCAGAAGATTATAAAAAGATAAAAAAAGAGATAGCAAAACTAATTGTAGGACAAGAAGATGTGATTCATTTTGTTATGATTTCTATTTTTTGTCAAGCTCATAGTATATTGATTGGCGTTCCGGGATTAGCCAAAACACTATTAGTTAAGGCTATAGCAAGAACATTGGATTTGCATTTTAGCAGAATTCAATTTACTCCCGATTTGATGCCGTCAGATATTTTAGGATCAGAAACACTGGACAAAGAAAGAAACATTAGATTTATAAAAGGCCCAATATTTTCTAATATTATTCTTGCAGATGAAATAAACCGTACCCCCCCTAAAACACAAGCCGCCCTGTTGGAAGCCATGCAGGAAAAAACAGTGACAATAGCAGGAAAGTTGCATAAGTTAAAAGAACCGTTTTTTGTGTTAGCAACTCAAAACCCTATAGAACACGAAGGGACTTACCCTTTGCCTGAAGCACAGCTTGACAGGTTTATGTTTAGTATACCGCTAAACTATCCCTCTTTTGAACAGGAAGTAGATATTGCAAAAAAATTTCAAAATCAAACAGATGTAAAAATCAATAAAATTTTTTCGCAAAAACAAATATTAGACTACCAACACTTAGTAAAACAAGTACCCATTACAGATAATGTGATAAATTATGCAGTAAGGTTGGTACATAAAACTCGCCCAGGAACGCCCACTGCTCACAGCACCGCCAATGAGTATTTAGAGTGGGGAGTAGGTCCCAGAGCTACGCAGTTTTTGGTGTTGGCAGCCAAATGCCATGCTATTTTGTTGAATAAATATTCCCCTGACATTGAGGATGTTCAGGCAGTAGCAAAATTTGTATTAAGACACAGAATTTTTAAAAACTTTAAGGCAGAAGCAGAAAATATAGATGTAAATACAATTATTGAAAACTTTTTGTAATGACTACAATATCAACACTCTTTTTTATGTTTAAAAATAAATATTTTTTATTGGTATTATATATGAAAGTTATTACTTTTACCACAGTTTTAATTAATTAATTAATTAACCAATAGTGTTATGGCTTATATAGAACCGGCTCCAATAAAAAACCAACATGACCCGTTTGAATCCATGATGAAGCGATTTGATATTGCTGCAGAAATACTAGGGTTAGATGAAGAGGTTTATAATATGTTAAAAATCCCAATGAAACAAGTAATAGTTAGCCTACCTATTACTATGGACGATGGGAGAATACAGGTCTTTGAGGGGTACAGGGTGCATCATAGCAATGTTTTAGGACCATGCAAAGGAGGAATACGATATAGCACAAGAATATATTTAAACGAAATAAAGGCATTAGCAGCATGGATGACTTGGAAGTGCGCAATAGTAGACATTCCGTATGGAGGAGCAAAAGGAGGGATAAAATGTAATCCAAAAGAAATGTCATCAGGCGAAATAGAGCGCCTGACACGATCTTATACCCTTGCCATGCATGATGTTATAGGACAAGATACAGATATACCAGCACCAGATTTGGGGTGTGGAGAGCGAGAAATGGGGTGGATTATGGACCAGTATTCCCGAAATAAAGGAATGACCACTCACGGAGTAGTCACAGGAAAACCTATTGTACTTGGCGGTTCGTTGGGAAGAAAAGAAGCGACGGGAAGGGGAGTTATGGTAACAGCTTTGGCAGCCCTTGCAAAGCTAAAAATCAATCCATTTGAGTGTAAGGTTGCGGTACAAGGCTTTGGAAATGTTGGCTCTTTTGCTGCCCTATTGATGAGTGAACGAGGAGCTAAAATAGTGGCTATTAGCGATGTTACGGGAGCATACTACAATAAAAAAGGAATAGATATTGAAAAAGCCATTGCTCATGTTGAGCAAACAAGAAGCCTTGAAGGATTTTTAGAAGCAGATAAATTATCTGACGCTGAAGACATTTTATTATTAGATGTAGATGTATTAGTACCAGCGGCGATAGAGGATGTTATTACCAGTAGCAATGCTGATAAAATCAAAGCCAAGCTTATTGTGGAAGGTGCAAATGGGCCTACCTCTGCCAATGCTGATGGTATTATTAATGAAAAAGATATTATGGTTGTTCCGGACATATTAGCCAATGCAGGAGGTGTAACAGTATCATATTTTGAGTGGGTCCAAAATAGAATGGGATACCGTTGGACGAAAGAAAGGGTAAATAGGCGTACGGATAGAATAATGAGAACCTCTTTTAATAATGTATACAAAATAGCTCAGAAACACAATGTCTCTCTCAGAACGGCGGCATATATGTTAGCTATTGATAAAGTAGAGAAGGCATTAAAGTATAGAGGTGTGTTTTAAATAATAATTATTTTGGGTGTGAAAGTTCATAAAGAAGGAAAAAACATATTAGTAATTTTATTCTTTTTATTTTTGGTTTTGAATGTCGTTTTGTGGCGTTATGCTACAAGTAATAGTATGTTGCTCATATGCTTATTTTTTTGTGTGATTCTTTATGCCTTTTTCTTCTATTTTTTTAGAAACCCAAAACGAGTCATTGAAAAAAATGAGAAACATATTATTGCTCCTGCTGATGGAAAAATTGTAATTATTGACAAAAATATAGAAAGCGAATACTTTAATGATGAACGGATACAGGTGTCCATTTTCATGTCTCCACTAAATGTACATGTCAACCGCAACCCCATTTCTGGGATTATACGCTTTTTTGCCTATCACCCTGGAAAATATCTTGTTGCATGGCACCCTAAATCTAGCACTAAAAATGAAAGAACAACAATAGTATATCAGCTCCCTTCTGGAGTTAAAATTTTAGTACGCCAAATAGCAGGCTTTTTAGCAAGAAGAATTTGTTGGTATGTGGAAGAGGATATGAAGGTAGAACAGGGCAGAGAGTTTGGGTTTATTAAATTTGGATCGCGAATAGACTTGTTTTTGCCCCTTGAGACAAAAATACTTGTAGAAAAAGGAGATATCACCAAAGGCGGGCACACTGTTTTAGCTGAATTGGAATAAAAAACCCTTCAAAATAAACCATATCTTTAAAGCATCATTTAGCTTACCATGCAATACTCTATAATTATTCCCTTGTACAACAGACCCAATGAAATAAGAGAATTGTTGGAAAGTTTAACACATCAAACCTTTTGTGACTTTGAAGTTATCGTGGTAGAAGACGCCTCTACGGTAACAAGCAAAAAAGTGGTGGCTCAATTTGAAAAAAAACTCAATATAAAATACTACTTTAAAAAGAAAAATGAAGGACAAGGGCAAGCGCGAAATTATGGGGCTAATAGAGTTAATGGTGAGTATATCATTTTTTTAGATTCTGACTGTATTGCTCCTAAAAAATACATGAAAGAAATAGATGAATACCTGAAAAAAAACAGAGTAGACTGCTTTGGAGGACCTGACAAGGAGCACCCCTCATTCACCAACCTGCAAAAAAGTATTAATTACTCTATGACCTCTTTTTTTACAACAGGAGGTATAAGGGGAAGGAAAAAACGCATAAGCGCCTATTATCCAAGAAGTTTTAATATGGGAGTCTCAAAAAAAGCATATAAAGCAATCAACGGATTTGGAAGAAGGAGAGTAGGAGAGGATATAGATTTTAGCATTAGAATACGAAAGCAGGGATTTAAAATAGGGCTTATAGAGAGAGCTTTTGTCTTTCATAAGAGGAGAACGGAAATAAAAGATTTTCTTAAACAAGTATTTTTATTTGGCAAGGCAAGAATACACCTAATACAAAAACATAGAAAAAAGGCATTTAAGATTGTCTACATCTTTCCACCTCTATTTTTGTTATCAACAATTACCTTATTGATACTTGGCGGGGCAATGCATTGGGCATTTTTCTCTCCATTGATTTTTTTTATTACCACTATTTTTTTGGATGCAACCATCAAAAACAAAAGCATATCCGTTGGCGGAATTTCTATCGTTACAAGCCTTATACAGTTAATAGGATATGGAGCAGGATTTTTATGGAACTTAAAAAGTTTTTTTACAAAAAGAAAAAACGAAAAAGAGCGTTACTTTTTTCTTTTTTGAGACAAAGTAATAGTAGCCATCTTACATATCCCTCCCACTTTGGGATTAAATTTTGAAACAGAAATTTCAACAGACATTATACAAGAGAACGCTACAAAAACCTCATCTATTATCCGCTGAGCCACATGCTCAATTAAGTTAGAAGGCTTTGACATCTCTTTCTTTATAAGTTGGTAGATTTGGGAATAATCTACTGTTTTCGAAAGGTCATCCAAATGATCATTATCAGATGGAAGATGCACAGAAACATCCACTTGAAACTTGTTGCCTCTCTCTCTTTCTTCAGGATGATAGCCATGGTAGGCATAAAATATCAAGCCTTGGAGCGTGATTTTTTTCATGACAGGTCGTCAAAAAATGATGTTCTATTAGACCCACCCTTATTAGATGGCGTTGTGGGGGATGCATCGCGAGCCATTACTTCATCTGCCAGCTGACCATTAATCACTTTGTTGGCAAAGTCTCTTGCTCCTTGTATGTGGTTATCCAAGTTAGCATTAAATTTTTTCGCATTAGATATATCTATTCTATCGCGAATATCATTGACCAAGTGGGATAAATTTTTCATCACTTCTTCTCTCAGGTCTAGCAACATTTTGTAACCATGTTCGGCTGACTTCACCTCTTCCAGCATTTGATACACAATCTGTTTTGAGCCTTTGTCTGCTTCTTCCACTATTTTTCTGTAGCGATCTCTTGCCTTATATACCAAACTTTCAGACTTGATTTCACCTTCTTTCATTCGGAGTTCGGCTGTCTTTGAGGCTTGTTCTATCATATTCGAACCAGCATTCTCTGCAGACTTAATAGCCTCATACAAAGACCGTTCCATCTCTTTGAGTTTTGTTACTTCTCTTCGAAGGGTGTCAATGTTGCTTGCCATAGCTTTATTCTCTTTTAGAAGGCGTTCCCATTCATGAGACAAAAACATTAAGAATGTTTTCACTTCATTTGCGTCGTAACCTCTAAGCGATCGAGCAAAACTCTTTCTACGTATTTCTTGGGGAAGTATTTTCATAAAGAACTAAAAATAAAACTAACTTGCAATATCTAAATTTTTTATTTAAAAACAAAAAAATATTGTTTTTTTGATTAAAGCCAATAAATGTTGAGCTTTTTATACCAAAAATCAGCTTCTACCATATTTTCTAAATGCTTGAATGGTTTGGTAAATACCATAACCTATCACTATTCGGCTGATACCGTCTATTGTATAGCTCCATTTTCCAATAACGTACTCCTCCATAAAGTCAAAGTCATGGGTTATGAAAAAGAATGCAAGAATATATTCGTATCTATTAGGAGGTGATTGATATAGAGTAGATAGATACCATTCATAGAACCCATAAGTGGCAATACATGTAAAGACAAAGCCAAGCACCCAACTTGTCCCAAATAAATTTGAAATAAGGTTGAATAGGAGCAGTATAAAATTGTTAAAAAGTGAAAACCATTTAAAGACAGCTAAATACCATTTTTTTTGTTCATCTTTTTTGTTTTGTTCGTCTTTCTTGGATTTTTTTGAAGAGAATAGTTTGCGGGTCGTCTCTTGAAAATGTTTTATCATCTCTTTTTGATGATATTTTAACGCATCAATTCTGTTGTTTTGTTTTAGCAATTGATCTTTAATCACCCTGAAAGAGTGCCTGTTGTGCGCCTTCTCTATCTCTGTATTTGTAAAATCAATAAACTTCTCTACAAATACAGAGAGAAAATCAGCTCTTTTTATCTTACTATTTTGAAAACTTACAGACCCTTCAAAGGCGACATTAGCAAAAGAGATATCGTTTCCTTCTAAACTATTAAAGTATGCACGCCCACTAAATTGTGCGTAGCGAAAATCCGTATCTTTTCCCTTAAACTTTGCTATGCTAAAATCCGTCTTTTCTCCATAAAACTGTGCGTAGCTAAAATCCGTCTTTTCTCCATAAAACTGTGCGTATCTAAAGCTTGTCTTTTCTCCATAAAACTTTGCGTTGCTAAAATACATCCGTTTGCTATTAAATTGTGTGAGGCAAAATCCGTATTTTCTCCATTAAACTGTGCTATGCGAAAATCCGTATTTTCTCCATTAAACTGTGATCGATAAAACTCGTATTTCCTTAAACTCTGTGTAGCGAAAATCCGTATTTTCTCCATTAAACTGTGCTATGCGAAAATCCGTATTTTCTCCATTAAACTGTGCATCGATAAAACTCGTATTTCCCTTAAACTCTGTGTAGCGAAAATCCGTATTTTCTCCATTAAACTGTGCTATGCGAAAATCCGTATTTTCTCCATTAAACTGTGCGTAGCGAAAATCCGTATTTTCTCCATTAAACTGTGCATAGATAAAACTCGTATTTCCCTTAAACTCTGTGTAGCCAAAATCCGTATTTCCCTTAAACTCTGTGTAGCTAAAATCCACATTCTTATCAAAAGTGAAAACAGGGGATTTGTCGAACAGAGTATGTATTTTTCTTGTTTTTTCTTTGTAGATTTCTAGGAATACTTTGCGTGGGTCGAAATTGAAAATACGGCATGAAAAATCAAAATCGTTATTAAGTAGTTTTTCTGCCTCTTCATACTGCTTTTTGGCAAAATGAAGTCTACCAAACTCCCCTTGCACTACCGCTATCAAGTATCTGTCCTTCAAGCCCTCGGCAAGTAGCAAAGCCTTATTCAAATACTCCTCTCCTCTTGCTAACTCCTCTTCATCTACATGATTTGTTTGCATGTTGTAGTTAATATCTATTCTGCCTAAATTGATATTAATAATAGCCTGCCTATAGTAGTCCTCTTGCAACATTGCACTAGTCAATGCTTCCTTAAACTCTTTTCTTGCACTCCTAAAATCACCTTGTAGCTCATGTAACGCAGCTATATTTATTTGTGTTATAAGGATGTTTTTTTGGTCTTGGGTTTCCTGTGCCAATTCCAATGATTGCTTATAATATTCCATAGCCTCTTTGTAGAAGCCCAAATCTTTGAACAACAGACCTAAATTGTGAGATATTTTACCTATTAATACCGTGTTGTCGCTTTCTTCTGCAAGCTGTAACGCTTGGGAATATTTAACCAATGCATCATCGTGCTCAAATGCCATATAGTATGTACCCCCCACAGAGTTAAGTATTTTTGCTTTGTGCTTATTTTTTACTTCATCTTCAAAGTGGCTGTTTTTCAATACCAACAACGCCTTGTCAAACATTGCAAATGCACTATCAAACTCTTTTTGTTTTCTCAAATCCTTGCCTTCTTTTACCAACTCTTCAATCTCTTCTAACTTTTCTTGAGTATAGGGAGAGAGAATTTCTTGACTTTCCGTTATGTTGTCGCACTGTGTCAACATAACTGATAGGGCTATTGCTAGTGAAAGAAAGATTAGTTTTTTCATGAGCTTGTTAGTTTTTCATTTCAATTAGTTTATTTTGTAGTTAATAATAACTAAAAAAGAACTCCCAAAGAGAGTTATTCATTCTCGTCATCTTTAATATTTTCTCTACCGCCTATAGCAAATTCTGATACAATGGCAGCGGGTGGAACGCCTGTAGAGAGGTTCTCTTTAATATTCTCTCTATCGCCTACAGCAAATTCTGATACAATGGCAGCGGGTGGAACGCCTGTAGAGAGGTTCTCTTTAATATTCTGTCCATCGCCTATAGACGATACGTGGAGAGCTAATCATCCAATCCAATTAGAGAGCATTGTACTGCATGTAATAGCTGTCTGCATAAATTCTGCAGATGATATTGATAACGCACAGAGACAGGACTCTAAGCACTGTCGCTAAAAGCCAGCAGCATTACGTAATCAGTTCTGCGATTTTACACATTCCAGAACTTTTCCGAATTCTGACAAGACTTTTAGTACGTTTTCGGATTTTCCTAGTTAGCTGTTATTAGGAGTATATTAGCCATATCTCTGCCTGTCAATTTCAGCAGCAGACTTGCAATTACGGGGACAAGAAATAAACTATTACTGCCAAATTATCTTGACAAGTTGTCATGGTGTTGTTGTAAGAGTGCAGCACATTATAATCTGTGTTATAATGAGCAGTGTTGGTGTGGCATTGTTGCTGCATCAATAGAGTCTGGATAAAACAGGATATCAGAAATGTTATCAGGGCGCGTGTTTATTTAAAAATATAATAGACTCGGAGAAATTATGGCACAGCCCTACGGCTGAAAGAAGCTTATTTTACACCTTGAAGGAACCTTAATTTGAAAAAAAGATTATTCTACTACTAATTGGGGTAAGGTTTAATCCATATCAGATTAAAGAAAAGGCGTGGGTCATTACGTAAATATATAATAATCTAAGCTCTTGTAAAATATACAATGGAAAGTGAACACAGCTATTTCACGAGTGACAACTACATCAGTTTCAGTTTTAGAATTTCTAATATTCAAACTTCCCCTGTCTGTCTCCAAGGAGGAGAGAAGCCCAATTAAATGTGCTTAAACGACTTGCCCATTATACTGACTGAATTAAGTCTGAAAATGACTTAGTGACGACTTGGTGAGTTCTACCAGCATAAAATTAATGACCACGTACTCTCTATAGGTAGAAATAATCCAACAGCCTTGCCCGCACACAGGTTATTGAAAAATATTTTGAATTTTTGGCAGAAAGGTGAAGTGTTCCCATTTAGGTTTAGGGGAATCAAATTGGTAACCTAAATGTATTCACTTCCCCAGTGTAATAATTTTACTTCAAGGAGATAGCATGAATGTGGAGATATTAATATTGCTCCCTTGTGTGTAATTGGGCTTGATTTCACATTTTGTTTAACATTGACCTAGATGCCGGATGCAACTTCTGTGTTAAAAAAGAAATTTTTTGATGCTCCCATTTATTTGTACTCTACACTGTAGTAACCGAAACATGTATCAATTATTTGACGTAATTTTGCTTAATATCAAATGGACTTATAATAGAAGATAATTGTCAAACTTTGATATGCATTCTATAATTATACTTGACAGCCAGGTTTTACTTATTTGCAACCATCTGCTCTCACAAGCGGCTGCACTTCTCATCTGATTCTCCAGGAAATAATTTCAGCCCTCTAGTGAATCTGAAGAAAGCTTTCATCTTTTACAAGCCTTCAAGGCTAAACCCATCCATGATTATTAATAAGGCACTTAGCCCTTTCGAAAAAATCAATTACACCTTGTGCATTAAATTAAAACTGTTCTGCATATTTAAGTTGGCTGTGATTAATAGTACAATCACACAATGGAATAACGTATCAATTCAGCTTAGTTCAGACTAAGACACTCACAAGGAATATTGTCGAAAAGTTATTAAACAAACGCAGTGGCATCAAAGTTTAATGTTTGCCATGCACGCAGTTAGTTAAGCCCACATGAAAATCAATACACAAATGTAGAATATTTGTTTCCAAACTTTTTAGAAGGAAATCTTTACTATTAGAAGACAGTTGGGCAAATAGATATTGAATTTATAACAAGAAGGGCAAATGGGGGAATTAGGGGAAAAACTAATGCAGTGACCAAACTAATGCGGAGGCTGATGAAAGTTTAGTTTTGTATATATAAAAATTCTGTACTTCAAGTAGAAATTCACGCTGAATCCTGTCTGTGATTAT
>JAQGDQ010002432.1:0-33099 GCA_030141605.1 Tubiluchus corallicola
CATAACAAGCCGTTATTTTCAATTTTATCAATTTATTTTAAGTATTGCTGAATCAGTTAAATACAGCGCAATATAGTTATTTATTTCTATTTGTATTTATTGATTCTTATTCCAAATGTTAGTACTTTTGTTAGTGAGAATATAAAAAGTACTAACAAATGGCACTTCCTACAATTTCCCATCCTGAACTCGATGAAGACCTCTTAAAAACCAAAGGTGTTTCGCTGGTTGCTTTTTTCGACCATGTGAGAAAAAGAAAAGATGGAACGGCAACGGTAAAATTGAGAATTGTACACAAACGATTTCCAAAATATTATTCCACTAAAATTTCGATGGATGAAAAAAGCTATTTGAAATTGTGCAACAATGGGAAAGCAGCCGATATAAAAACGAAAAGAATAAAAATACACGAAAGCCTAAAAAAAGCATTCGATATAATTAACGAGTTGCCAGAGTTTTCATTTGAGGTATTCGATAAAAAATACAAGCTAAAAAGAACCGAAAACAATATTTTTCCATATTTCGATAATTACATAAAACAGCTAAACGATGAGGGGCGTGTTGGAAATGCCAATTCATATTTTTATGCTAAAAAGAAACTAAGCGAGTTTTCCAAAAAAGACAAATTGCCATTTGAAACAATTACTGTTCAGTTTCTGAAAAAGTTTGAAAGATGGATGCTAAGCAATGAAAGCAGCCCGACTTCGATAGGTTATTATACCCGATGCTTTAAAAAGCTATACAACGATGCCATAAGAGACGGCAACGCAAACCAAGCTAATTACCCTTTTGGCAGTTTGAAAAAAGGATTTTACAGCCCACCTGCTCCAAAAAACATAAAAAAGGCACTTTCGTTTGCAGACCTGAAAAAGATATTTGAGTACAAGCCAGAGCCGGGTAGCTCAGAACATTACTATTCTGATATTTGGAAGTTCAGCTATTTGTGTAACGGTATAAATATGAAAGATATTTGTTTGTTGAAATACAGCAACGTTATAGGGAACAATATTTATTTCAACAGGGCGAAATTGGCAACCACCAAACGCGATGGAAAACCAATTCAGATTTCTATTATTGAGCAAACAAAAGAAATTATTGAGCGTTGGGGCAATAAACCAACTTTGCCGGATTCTTTTATTTTCCCAATCTTCAAAAATGGATTAACACCATTGGAGCAACAAGCACAAATAAAGCAGCTAACAAAGCAGGTAAATAAATACATTAAACGAATTGCCGCGAATTTAGAAATAGAACAAAACATTTCTACCTACACAGCCCGACATAGTTTTTCTACCGTACTAAAACGCTCAGGTGTTAGTGTGGAATATATTTCTGAGAGCCTTGGACATTCGAACCTAAAAACAACCGAAAGTTATTTAGATAGCTTTGAGGACGAAACCAGAGAAGCCAACACAAAAAAATTATTAGAATTTTAAAGTACCCCTTATGACAATTACAGACCAAATTATTGAGGCGGCTGATACACATTGCAGGTTTGCAACAAGCAGTATTCTGAAAAAAGCAAGCAACCTCATCAAAGCCGACCAAGCAGCATTTTACACAAAAAAGTATCAGGAATATTCAGGACTTATAAACGAAAGTAAATATTCGGCTACGTTGCCACTAAAGCACATAACAAAGTACAATCAGTACGAAGAAATTATGGAGGCAATCTATAATGATTTTTATCCATTAAGCCCACGACAGCAAATAGACTTTCGAGATATAGAAAACGAAACTCCGGCAATGGGAGCGAATAAAACACCCGTTGTTAAAAAGTATTTCGATTTTTCCAGAGATACCGAAAAAGGACAGGAATTAACAAGCTACCTAACCAATCTTTTTATTCTAAGGTGGTTAAAAGGCAAAATGGGGTACGACACTAGCCGCTATCCAAACAAAGAGTATTTGATTGTCTTTGACCATGAAAACACCATCTACATTTGGAAAAGAGAAATAGCAAGCAATCCACGTTTGTATATCGACAAAAACGGGAACGAAGAAATTCTGGAAGTGTACCACAACATATATTTTCATTTAGGTTTTGGAATTGGAAAACTAACACCCCTGTTAGAAAAACTGCCATATTTAGAGGGCGATGAGGCGCAAAAAGAGTTTGATATTAACTGGTATAAAGCTAAAAAGCAATCGCCATTAACTTATCGTTGTTTTCCCAATACATTTACGGTAATTGTTCGCCCTGACCCAAACCCCGACTTATGTAAACATGCCGGAGAGTATTGTGTTGAAAAAGAAGAAATGGACGAACGATTTGCACGTTTTATGAATGTGTATAATGCAATTGATAAAAGTGAACAACAAACACTAATAATCAATTCTATTGACTATTTCGAGAAATTTCTAAGAACAGATTGTTTCGAAAAAACCATTCACAAACAACATTTCGAAGATTTACTATTGCAATTGCAAAATCTGAAACCAACAAAAAGCAACCAGATAAGTAGTTTTGAATCTTCTGAAAAAACAATCAAGTCATTTTCTGATTATCTAATTGGTGGCGATAAGCTAAAAGCAGAATTGCTTAAAGTTCTGATTGTAGGCTACAAAGGACTAAAAGGAAAAGATATTGCAATTATGATTATGGCATTGGAAGTCAGCAAACTAATTGCATATTTAGAGAAAGCGGAGCTTTACAGGGCAATTCGTTCGATGTTTGGCGATATTGGAAAAGATTCTGGAATAAATAGATATTTGACACCGACAATGCGAAATGAAGATGAAATGAAAAGAACAGTGGAACTTCACGCAGAAAAAATAAAAAAACAGATAGAAAATTTCCCAAAATAGTTGTTTTTGATTGTTTAAAGTTGCGACAACCAGAGACAACTTACAATTCATAAATACCCCACTAACACTTCATAATTTCGGCTAAAAATAACGTAACAAATATTTTTAGCATGGAAAATAATATCACTTTCGACAAGCTCCCATCGGCTGTTCAGGAACTAAATAACAGGCTGATACGGATTGAGCATCTTCTAAAATCTAAATCTGAAAAATCTGATTCGGAACAGTGGTTCGACTTGGATAAACTAATTGAGTATTTGCCCGACCATCCGGCAAAGCAAACCATTTACGGCTTAGTTTCTAACCGAAAAATACCATTCCACAAAAGAGGCAAACGATTAATATTTTCTAAGAAAAGTATTGATAGTTGGTTGGAAGATGGGAGGCAGGAAACAACAGAAGAAATAAGAAGCAAATTGTAATTGGTAGCATGAGAGCCGGAACAGAAAGTAATGGATTTGGGAAAGAGCAAATCTATACGTTAGCACAAAGCGAGACACAAAAACAGCCTCAAAACTCCCGAAAGACAATAGTAACGGGCAAAGGGACAGACATAAAAAATACAGATGTGTTAGCAAAAAGAGCCAAACGAAAAGTAATTTCCAGAAAAATGATATTAGCTCTTATTGATGTAGCAAAAGAAAAAGGCGAAACCGAAAGAGTACAGGCGTATTGGAGAACTTACCGTTGCCAAAGCAAGGCAACCTTATCTGATGGGAAACTATACACCAAGTATTGCAAAAATAGATTTTGTACAGTGTGTAATGCTATTCGTAAAGCTGAAATGATTAACCGTTATTATCCTGTTATTTCGCAGTGGGAAGATGTTCATTTTGTAACCTTAACCGTTAAGGCAGTTAAAGCAGAGGGGCTTAATCTAAGAATGAATAAAATGCTTAAGGCTTTTAGCAGGTTACACAATCGCTGTAAAAAAAGACACCAACGGGGAACAGGAATAAAGCTAATAGGCATAAAATCTTTAGAATGCAATTTCAACCCAATTAAAAAAACCTACAATCCACATTTTCACCTCATCGTTCCGAGCAAAGAAATAGCCGAATTGCTAAAAACAGAATGGATAAGAACTTGGAGACCGATACCTAAAGAAACATATAGGTATAAATACACTTCGCCCAAAGCACAAAAGATAAGTAAGGTTGATGGTTTGAAAAATGGACTTATTGAAACCATCAAATACGGTAGTAAAGTATTTACCGAACCTGATGGAAAGAAAAGGAGCAGAAAAACGAAACCAACGATACCGCCTAAAATTTACGCCAATGCTTTAGATAATATTCTGGCAGCAATGAAAGGCAAACAGGTATTCAAAAGTTTTGGTTTTAGTTTGCCTCATCAAATGCCAAAAGAGGCTACATTCAAACTGGTTGAAAATTACGAAACATGGCTTTTCCCAAAAGATGCTACCGACTGGATAAATCCAGAAACAGGCGAAGCCCTAACAGGCTATTTGCCACCCCTGCAATTAAGTTATTTGTTGAATGATTGTATTGATAAGAAGCTTTGCTAATATATTTTTCTAAATTTGGTTTTCTAAAAAAATTACACAAAATCAACTTAAGCGCATGAGCGAAGAACAAAAGCGACTACTCGAACAACAACTCTGGAATATTGCCAACGAGTTACGCGGCAAAATGGATGCCGACGAATTTAGAGATTATATTCTAGGATTTATTTTCTTCAAATACCTATCGGAAAAACAATACCTGTTTGCCAACGAACTACTGGAAACAGAAGATATAAAAGATTATTTGCGCATTACCGATGCCGATGATTTAGAAGCCATACGCGACGATTCCTTGTTGAAGTTGGGCTACTTTCTTAAACCCGACGAACTGTTTAGCTCAATAGCTAAAAAAGGCAACGGTAACACTGAGGACGAAAGCAACTTTATTCTGGAAGATTTGGGCGTTATCCTCAACCACATTGAGCAAAGTACAATGGGTACGGAAAGCGAGGACGATTTTAACAAACTGTTTGAAGATTTAGACCTTAGCAGCACCAAGTTAGGGCGTACCGTTGAGGCACGAAACGCATTAATTGCAAAAGTACTACAACACTTAGATAAAATTGATTTTGAGTTAGCCGATGCCGACAGCGATGTTTTGGGCGATGCCTACGAATACCTGATAGGGCAATTTGCCAGTGGTGCAGGTAAAAAGGCAGGCGAATTTTATACCCCTCAGCCTGTTTCTAAAATATTAGCCAAAATTGTTACCACGGGCAAAAAACGCCTTAAATCGGTGTACGACCCTGCTTGTGGCTCTGGCTCGTTGTTATTGCGTGTAAGCCGCGAGGCTGAGGTAAGCGAGTTTTTTGGGCAGGAACTAAACCGCACTACCTACAACCTTGCCCGAATGAACATGATTTTGCACGATGTACATTTTAGCAAATTCGATATTAAGCAGGAAGATACACTGGTAGAACCGCAACACTTCGACGACCGTTTTGAGGCAGTTGTTGCCAACCCTCCTTTTTCGGCTAAGTGGAAAGGAAAAGACAACCCACTAAACGAAAACGACGAACGTTTTAGCCAGTACGGACGATTAGCACCCAACAGTGCAGCCGATTTTGCCTTTGTGCAACACATGATACACCAATTGGCCGACAACGGCACAATGGCCTGTGTATTGCCCCATGGGGTATTGTTTAGAGGTGCAGCCGAAGCCACCATACGCCAATACATTATTGAAAAGCAAAACTACTTAGATGCCGTTATTGGATTGCCTGCCAATATTTTTTACGGAACAAGTATTCCCACCTGTATTTTGGTGCTAAGCAAATGCCGTGTAAGCGATAAAGATATTCTGTTTATTGATGCAAGTAAAGAGTTTGAAAAGGTAGGCAATAAAAACACGCTAACCGATGCTAACATTGATAAAATAGTAGATACCTACCGCCAACGTAAAGCCATTGATAAATACAGCTACATTGCCCCTATTGATGAGGTAAAAGAAAACGACTACAACCTAAATATTCCGCGTTATGTTGATACTTTTGAAGAAGAAGAACCCATTGATTTAGCAGAGGTAGCCAACGAGCTTAAAGCCTTAGAGAAAGATATTTCTGCAACAGATACTACCATTGCCAACTTTTGCCAGCAACTAAACATTGAAACACCTTTTTAGTATGGAAGCTGTACAAAAGAACATACCAGAATTGCGGTTTCCTGAGTTTAGTGATGAATGGGAAAGAAACAATCTTCAATCTTTGACCAATAAGACTATTTCGTACGGCATAGTACAAACAGGCGAAAATATTGAATCAGGAATACCATGTGTACGAGTTGTTGACTTAACAAGTGGTAAACTTGAACCAAATCAAATGATTAAGACCACAGATAAGATAAGCAACTCTTATGCAAAAACTGTTTTGGAATTACATGAGATAATGTTTGCATTGAGGGGGGAAATTGGATTAGTTGATATTGTTAGGGAAAATCTTATCGGTGCAAATCTTACCAGAGGTGTTGCAAGAATTTCAGCGAATACACAAATTGTCTATCCCAATTTTCTTTTATGGGTTATTAGGTCGCCTAAAGGAAACGGAAATATTTTAAAAAGGGTAAACGGCTCAGCACTTAAAGAAATACCGTTAACTGAACTTAGAAAGGTTAGTTTGCCATATCCACAGCTCCCCGAACAACAAAAAATAGCCCAATTCCTAAGCTCAGTAGATACCAAAATAGAGCAGCTAAGCAAAAAGAAACAGCTTTTAGAGCAATACAAAAAAGGCGTAATGCAGCAAATATTTAGCCAGCAGTTACGCTTTAAAAAAGAAGATGGTTCTGATTATGCGGATTGGGAGGTTAGGAAGTTGGGGGAAATAGCCAATATTACAACTGGTAGTTCTAATAGGGTGGATTCTGGCTTAGATGGCAAGTACACTTTTTTTGACCGCTCAGAAGATATAAGAACAAGTAATGTATTCCTTTTCGATGGCGAAGCAATAATTGTTGCAGGTGAGGGGTCTGATTTTGTACCTAAATACTTCATTGGTAAGTTCGATTTGCATCAAAGAACCTACTCTATAATGGATTTCAAAAACGCTAATGGCAAATTCCTGTTTTATTACATTCACTTTTTCAGAAGATACTTTTTAAGTCAGGCGGTTGGTTCAACAGTTAAGTCTTTAAGGTTGCCGATGTTTCAAAAAATGAAAATCCAATTGCCTTGTAAAGAAGAACAAACCCAAATCGCCAATTTCCTAAGTGCCATTGATAAAAAAATAGAGCTTGTAAATACCCAGTTAAATAAAACACAGGCGTTTAAAAAAGGCTTGTTGCAGCAAATGTTTGTATAGTTATGAATACAACACAATCAGAATACAGTTTAGAAGAAAACTTACTCAAACAGTTACAGCAATTAGGATACAATAAAGTTGTAATAAAAGACGAAACCGACCTCATCGCCAACCTAAAAACACAATTGGAAAAGCACAATAAAACCACGCTTTCCGACAACGAGTTTAAGCAGTTACTTAACCAATTGGCAAAGGGCAACATCTACGAGAAAGCCCAAACCTTACGCGATAAAGTAGAGTATAAAAAAGACAATGGCGATACGGGGTATATTGAACTAATCAATCAGATACATTGGTGCAAAAACCAATACCAGGTTACCAACCAAATTACCATAAAAGGGAAATACGAAAACCGCTACGATGTTACAATCCTTATAAACGGTTTGCCTTTAGCGCAAATAGAGCTAAAACGCAGGGGCTTGGAGCTAAAAGAAGCTTTCAACCAAATAAATCGTTACGAGCGTTTTACTTTTGGTTCGGGTTACGGCTTATTCAACTTTATACAGCTTTTTGTTATCAGCAACGGGGTAAATACAAAATACTTTGCCAACAATCCTGTAAAAGCCCGTTCGTTCAAACAAACCTTTTATTGGGCTGATGAAGAAAATAACCTCATTACCAACCTGCCCGAATTTACCAACGCTTTTTTAGAGCCTTGCCACCTCTCTAAAATGATAACCAAATACATTGTTCTCAATACAGCTAATATTCTTATGGTTCTCCGACCCTACCAATATTACGCCACCGAAGCAATTGTTGAACGGGTAAAGAACACCCGAAAAAATGGATATATCTGGCACACTACCGGCTCAGGTAAAACACTAACATCGTTTAAGGCAGCACAAATACTTACCAACTTAGAAAAGGTGCATAAAGTGGTATTTGTGGTTGACCGCAAAGATTTGGATTATCAAACCATTCGGGAGTTCAATAGCTTTAGCGAGGGGAGTATTGATGCCACCAACAACACTAAAACACTGGTTAAACAATTTGGTAACGATACACCACTAATTGTTACCACGATACAAAAGCTAAATACAGCCATCGAAAAGCCTAAGTATTTGGCAAACATGGAACACCTGAAAGATAAACGCGTGGTGTTTATTTTCGATGAGTGCCACCGCAGCCAGTTTGGCGAAACCCACAACCGAATAAAAGCTTTCTTTGCAAAAGCGCAAATGTTTGGTTTTACAGGGACACCCATTTTTGCCGATAATTCAGTTAAAAACGCTTTAGGCAAACGAACCACTAAAGACTTATTTGAAGAATGCCTGCATAAATACGTTATTACCGATGCCATACGCGACCGCAATGTGCTAAAGTTCTCAATAGAATACATTAGCACTTTTAAGGGCAAAGACGATATTGTAGATATTAAAGTGGACGATATTGATACAACCGAGGTAATGGAAGCCCCAGAGCGTATAGAAGCCATTACTGATTATGTTATTGCCAACCACAGCCGCAAAACCCACAATAAGAAGTTTACAGCCATTTTTGCAGTAAGCAGTGTTAAAACGCTTATTCGGTATTACGAACTACTAAAAGCTAAAAAACAAGCAGGTGAACACGATTTGCGTTTTGCAACAATCTATTCGTACAATGCCAATCAATTAGATGAGGACGCAAAAGGTTTTATTCCCGATGAGGATTTTGCCGATTTTGCAGCCGAACCACAAAGTCAGTACGATACAAAGCACACACGCGAAAAGCTGGACGAGTTTATTGAGGATTACAACAACGAGTTCAACACCAACTACTCAACCAACGAGTTTTACACCTATTATAAAGACATTGGCAAACGGGTAAAAAACAAACAGGTTGATATTTTATTGGTTGTAAATATGTTTCTAACAGGTTTTGACAGTAAGCCGCTAAATACAATTTACGTTGATAAAAACCTGAAATACCACGGCTTAATACAAGCCTATTCACGCACCAACCGCATACTGGACGAACTAAAATCGCAGGGCAATGTAGTTTGTTTCCGTAACCTAAAAGACGAAACCGACCAAGCCATTACGCTATTTTCCAACAAAGAGGCAATCGAAGAAATAATTGTTCAACCCTACGAAGATTATATTGAAACGTTCAACGAGGCAGTTGATACAGTTGTAGCCATTGCCCCAACTTTCGACAGTGTAAACGAATTAGAATCTGAAACTGAAGAACTGGAATTTGTAAAGGCATTCAGGGAACTAATGCGAATAAAAAACGTGTTAAACACATTTACCGAGTTTAGTTTCGACGACCTGCAAATGGATGAACAGACTTTTGAGGACTACAAAAGCAAATACTTAGACCTTTACGAAAAAGTAAAATCAGACCGACAAAAAGAAAAGGTTTCCATTCTGGACGACATTGATTTTGAATTGGAGCTTATAAGGCGCGATGAGGTTAATGTTGCCTACATTCTGAATCTGTTAACCAAATTATACGGAGCTAAACCAAAAGACAGAGAAAAGCAGCGCAAAGCCATTTCCGACATTTTAGCATCCGATACCCAGCTAAGAAGCAAAAAGGAATTAATAGAACGCTTTATAGAAGAAAACCTACCACTGGTAGCCAACAGCGATAATATAGAAGATGCCTTTGAAACTTTCTGGACAACCGAAAAGAAAAAGGCAATACAGCAATTAAGTAAAGACGAAAATCTGAATTACAACAATTTGGTTGCAACGGTTAGCAATTACCTATTCACACAAAAAGAGCCGATGAGGGATGAGGTAATTGGCTTAATGCAGGAAAGACCCAAGCTAAAAGAACGTGCAAGCATTGCGAAAAGAATAACCGCAAAGATTGTACAGTTTGTTGAGACTTTTATTGAGGGTATGGGGTAACGAATAAATATTTTCCCGTCGCACAGTTATTTATTTTGTCACACTTTTTGTTAGCCCTCGCAGGTTAACACATTGCTTTTCGTGCCTCAAAGCAATAAGTTAATCCGGCACACAGTAACAAAAAGCCAACCATCCCATTGCGCCCCAATGGTTTTGCGCCAAAATAAACAACCCAAAGCTACATTTACATAATGCGATATTATAGGAACAGCCGCACATTCCTAAGCTAAACCCAAGCTATCCTATAATCACACTATGCAAAGTAGCCCCACCGGATGCGAACGTTTGCAGCTAAGTTGAAACAATTAATTGCCCTCATCGGCAAAGATAAGTCCCGTAAATGAAGCCAATCAAAAGACTACGGCATAAACACACAAGCCAACGCACAATTCCATTTATTCCGTTTCCTTTTGCCTGTTTCATTTACTTTCTTTTATTGTTGCCTAAGTGTTCAATTAAGGCTTAGTTTGCAATTCAGCTAAATTTTGGAAATATTTATTGGAAGCTTTGAGTAGTCTGGGAAGCAGGAAAATTGAGATTGTTAGTACTTTTGTTAGTACAAATAAAAAAGAGCTACAAAAATAAATCTGTAGCTCTTTGAATATCAGCTTTTTATGGCGTTTTTAGTATTTATAGATATTTATAAATGTTTTATTAACTAACATTATATCAGTGTTTTAATTAGTTTTAATTATAGATGCTTATAAATGATTTTGTTTGTTTTTATGCAAATGTATTGTAAAAATTTAGAGCATACCCCACATGAAATCAGTAAGTAAGGTCTCAATTAAGGTCGTTTTACATCGCATTTTTAGGTTAAAGGATAAAGAAGGCAGGTATCCGGTTAAATTGCAAGTGACTTATAAAAGGGTTCAGAGGCAGTATACAATTCCCAAACTCAAATATACTCCGGAAGAATTTGCAGTAATAACTGATAGCATAAGTAAGTCTGAGCAAAGGACCAGGAATTTAAACCGTTTGTTTAGCCATGATGAGAAAAAAATGATCCGTGGGATTCTATTAAAAATTCAACAGCGTGTAAATCTTCAGCTTAATTCGGACAAATTGGTTTAAAAATTAAGAGAGACATTTCTTAAATTATAACCAATAAAAACGAGTAAGATTAAGGCAAAAAAACAGACTACCGAACAAAAGGTAAAATAGATTAAGAGACACACGAGGAAGAAGTATTCAGCTGAAGAAAAAATCAGGATTGTACTAGAGGGCATGCGTGGCGAATATAGCATTGCCGAGTTATGCCGAAAAGAAGGCATCAACGCGAACCTTTATTACAAGTGGAGTAAAGATTTTATGGAAGCTGGCAAAAAACGCCTTGCAGGTGACATTAAACGGGAAGCTACATCGGGCGAAGTAAACGGTTTAAAGAACGAGAACCACGACCTAAAGCAGCTTGTAGCAGAGCTGAGTTTGGAAGTACGCATGCTTAAAAAAAGCTTAACTGGAACCGTGTAACTTATAAATATATGAGACGAAGCGCCAGTGAAAAGATGGAAATTATCCGTATTGTTCAAGATTCGGAATTCGGAGTTAAGCGCACACTTGAAGAGCTTGACATCAGCCGAAGTACCTTTTACGAGTGGTACAAACGCTTCCTTGAGGGAGGATATGATGCACTCAAGCCCAAGCCGGTAAAACGCAAAAAGTTCTGGGACAAGATATCCAACAAAGAACGAGAACTGGTTTTAGACACCGCTTTGGAACGTACAGATTTATCGCCTAGGGAACTAGCCCACCACATCACCGACCATCAAAAGTGGTTTATCAGCGAATCCAGCGCATATCGGATTCTCAAAGAGCAAGTGCTAATCACATCTCCTGCGTGGCTTTTAATGGCTGCATCCGATGATTTTAAAGATAAGACCACGCGTGTGCACCAGCAATGGCAAACCGATTTCACCTACTTTAAAATCATTGGATGGGGCTGGTATTATTTGGCTACCGTAATGGACGATTATTCAAGGTATATCGTCACCTGGGAGCTTTGCCAAAGCATTGAGTCGGCCGATGCCAAGCATGTTATTCAAAAGGCTTTACATACGACCAAAATACCTGCAGGCGATTGTCCCAGGTTACTCTCCGATAATGGAGCGTGCTACATATCAAACGAGTTTCAAAGCTTTTTAAAAGACACCAAAATGGGACATGTACGTGGAGCCCCGTACCACCCTCAAACACAAGGGAAAATTGAGCGTTACCACCGCACCATGAAAAATCAGGTAAAGTTGGATAACTACTACTTTCCTGATGAACTAATGACGGTTCTACAGGAGTTTGTATATAATTACAACAACCACCGGTATCATGAATCACTCAAGAATGTTACACCTGCCGACGTGTATTTTGGAAGGCAAAAACAGGTACTGGGCAATCGTGAAAATATTAAAATAAAAACGCTAAATGAAAGAAGAAAAAGGAATCAGAAAATCGCAGTGTAGCACTTTTGATTTATTGAAAACTCTGCGAGTTTCCAACAAGTCAACAGTGAATTATCATCACCATAAAAAAGAGAATTTGAATTATAAAACTATCTCTTAACTTTAAGCATCAATTTGTCCAATAAGTTTTGAAGTTAAACAGTCGGTGCCAATCCAAAGGTTTCCGCTGTCATCAGGCAAAAGGTCAGTAATGTCTTTATTTAATATGAGGTCATCTTGGAATGTGTGCTTTTTAACGTATGATCCTCCATAGTACTTATATAACCCACTAAAAGTGGCAATCCATAAAATGCCCTTTTCATCTTGAACTATTTTATTAACACTTAAGTTTCGTCCACCTTCATCGGGTTCAAAAACCACAAAAATCTGGGAATAAATTATAAATGGAAAGAAAAAGGTTAGAAGAAATACAATTAAGATATGTTTTAGACCGTCCAACATTTTATACAACTGGATTTTAGCGGAATTACCAAGCTCCCTACAGTAATTATTGAAGTCGAAATTAGTTAAATAATTTCAAATTTAACGACGTTATTTCTAAAAAGGTTTCACTACTGTCCACTTAAAACATACTGAGTGACAGTTGATTATTATCTCGTTCTTTGACATTATTGTAATCTAGTTTTATAAACAGCTCATTTATAGGTGATTTATCAAATAAGGAGATGCCTAAAATCTGTAGAATTTCGTAAGTTGAACTCTTAAGGTTTAGGTCATGCCCCACAATGGCAACCAAACAGTATGTTATGATTGCAGAGTAAATTTGTATTCTAACTGCATTTTCGGAATTGCCCCAAAAGTTTTTAACTTTTAAATGTTGCTTTATCCATTTGAAGAACAGCTCTACTTGCCATCTGTTTTTGTATAAGTAAGCGATATCTTCTGCGGAAAGCTCAAAATTGTTGGTCAAGAAAATGAATTCTCTTGAGGTTTCTTCATCATAGAACTTTATCCTCCTGATTTTTTCGGGGTAATCCTTAGATTGATAGAAGCCAGTTAGTTTGCCTATTTGGTCGCACTTTACACCTGTGCTCTTGTCAACGGGATTTGAATACATCCGTTTAAATTTAAGGTTGGACTTGGCTCTGACGACGAAATATGCAGAGAGGTTTGTTATTCTGAAAAGCCGTTTAAAATCGACATACCCCCGGTCAAACACATAATAAGCGTTTGCTTCGTAAGGTATCACGTCCATTGCATTGACATCGTGTACGGAAGCTTCTGTGATATGCACAAACACTGGTATTTGTATTGTAACATCAAACAAGGTATGAAGCTTTATTCCTCCTTTTTTCTTGCGAAACTTTGCCCACCAGAATATATTCAGGCACAAGTCTATCGTTGATGAATCAAATGCATATACCTTGCCTTTGATCTTAAAGGTGTCGTTTGATAGTTTTTTGCGCGCTACATCAATCATGTAGTATGCAAATTCCTCAAAAATCTTGCTGTTCCTTTTTTCATTGGCTTTAGCAAGATTGCTGCGGGATACGCTCTTGCCAAAACCAAGATGGTAAGTTTTGTTGCTGTGTGCATTTACCGCAACAGTCAGGTCTCGTAAACTATCCCTGTTTGTTAACTGACCAAATATCATACAGAGCAACTGGTTCCAACATGTAAAATGCTTGATGTACCTGTTGCCGGAATATTTAGAAACGAATTTATCAAATACCCGTCGGGGCAGAAACATGCTCAATTGGGCAAAAACATATTTACCTTTATTCATCACAGAAAATAATTTCCGCAAACATAAAGGATTCAAATCGTCACCGTTTAAATATCGCTGTAAAATTCAGATATACAATAATTTAAAAGAACGTTTTTTACTTTTTAATGGACACTATTGAAAAGGTTTATTGAATAGGTGAAGGTTAAAAACAAAAAAAGGTACACCCCAAAAGTGTACCTAAATAAAGTTCTATTAGAGAAAAAACAGGATTTAGCTCTTATCGCACCAAAATATGCTTACGCATTATTATGCATTGTTTCTAAATAAGTTTCACATTAAACCCTTTGCAAAAGGTACTTGTATTTACAACCAACATTGATTACTCAATTGACTCTACACTAATTCTTTTACAAGGGTAAAAACAGAATATCAATTCCACCCTCTAATCACCTCCTTCGTCTGTTTCGGATTATGTTCCATTCTTATGCGCCAAAGCAACTCTTCAATAGAAACCACATTGATGTCGTCAGACAACTTCTCAGTTGTCCACTTTACTGGTGAAACTCCAGCAGCCAATTCCTTGGGGTTATTCGGATAGGCCGGATTATGAAATTTTGACCAGGCATGCACTGAAGTCCATGAAAATGATTTTTTGCCTTCCGCCTTACCTTTTGCCACATCACGATTTATTTTGGCTGGGAGGGTTTTCGGATTCCCGGCATAATCCTCCATCATGGTCAAATCCTTCCACATAGAATATTTGGCAGTAACTACCGGGATTTCAATTCCTTTTTTGTTTTTTACCCAATGTACCTCACCTAATCCTCCATGGTATGGAGCATATTGTACGGCAATCATGCCAGCAATATCCTCCAACTCTTCTGCATAGATCTGATAGGCCTCCATTGCGTCTTTGCTATCCAAATCGTGCACCAAAAATCCAAACACTTTTGTTCCGGTGCGTTGCATATGTACATTCACTTTTTCGATAAATTCTCTAAGTAATTGAGGCCTTTCATCTCCACGGTTTATTGCATATAAATCGGGATAATGATAACCTCCGCCATATTCTACCACCGAAATATCGCGCTTTTGCGTTTTTACCAATGCCTTGTATGCATCGGGCGCCATCATCGAAACATTTACAGGGCACGACGTAAAACTTACCGGAACGCTGCTTAAGTATGGATTAGCCCAATAATTGCCCGACAAAATAAAAGAGCCTATTGTCCATTGCATATTATCACCATCACTCATTAAAAATGAGTGAAAATGCTCTCCTTTCTCAAAATCAATAGTTGAAGGGTCAAGGCTTTTTAGCTTTGGCAATTCTTCGTTAATGGAATTGGCTGATAGAATTAGATGGTTTAAACACCAGTTATTGACAGTGTTAATGATGCCATTTACGGTTGAGGGAATTACAAACTCGCTTTCGCCACCAATATTCCAGCCTAAAAGAGGTGAACCCGGTTTTGTACGCTCTAAAAGCGTAGATACATAATCGTTAACACCAAAGCCGATGGGTGTTTTATGGGCAATGGCATAATCTCTTAAGTTAGGACGAGCCGGATGCATGGTCATTACGGCATTATCATCCAACTGATTTTTCAACTCTCTGAAACAAGCATTCGATGAAATATCTCTGGCATCCTTTAGCATTTTTAATCCAGCCTTTTTTGCCACATCTTCTATGCCTTCTTCAATGGTAATCGCACCTAAAACGCTTGCATACATACAAGCTACATTATACGATTCATCTTCATTGGCATTGTAGGTATTCCAATCAAACGACTGTGGTTTTTTAAACAGTACATAGCCTTTAATGTCAATTTCATATATACACTCGGCTAATAGTTGTTCGGCATTAAAAGTACCTTTAATTTGAACATTTAAACGGCTTTGCAATCCATCGTACCATTTTTCGTAGCTACGGTTGGATGTTTGCATCCAAATCATTTTATCCGTTTCGCCATTGTTTACCGCACGTGCCATAAGGCCGGATAAAGAATACACTAAGGTATTGTGCATATAATCCGAACTTTCTTCAAACTCTAAGATTACAGCAGGTGCTTTTTGTTGTGGCCACCAATAGGCAGATTCTAAATTTATATTTGAAGGTTCTGTGCTCTTCTCGGATACACAGGAGTTTAATAGTACTATTCCGATAAAAAGTATTCCGATTCTTATGTTATTGTATGTCATCATTATTTTAAAAGATCTATGCTAATTATTTATCTATAATATTTAGATGGGGTGAATAAGCTCTCGAACCTATATTTTATTTCAGGCTTGCTTTTTCATACCAATTTTCATAATCCTTGATCAGTTCTTTTACTTTATCAGGATACGCTCTGGCAAGGTTTTCCATCTCACCCGGATCTTCGTTCAGGTTTACCAGAAAATACTTATCTTTCTGTGTTATCACTCCTTTACCGGATGGATCCTTGGGGTTATACAGTAATTTCCAGTTACCTTTTCTTACTGCCCAATAGTTTGCGTTCTGATGCCAACAAAACACCTTATGATTCGAGGAACGATTCTTAAAAATTACCTTTTCAAGGCTCTTGCCTTCAAAATCCTTTGGGCCATATTTAATTTCACACAAATCAAGTATTGTGGGGAACCAATCGGTATTTACGCCCATTTGGTCACGTTTCACATTCTGAGGCACCATACCTGGCCAACTAATTATAGCAGGCACACGTATTCCTCCTTCAAAAAATGAAAATTTTGCACCCCTGTATATACCTGAATTGCCGCCTCTTCCAAAGGCCCGTTCTTCCATAGAATGACCGTGATCTGATTGGAAAATTACAATTGTATTATCACTAATATTTAATTCATCCAACTTATCAAGTAATACCCCAATCCGTTCATCAACTGTAGATACACAAGCCGCATATTTATCTCGTGGGTGCTCAAGGTCTTTGTAATGCGATCGCCATTTGTCGGTTCCCTGATAAGGATAGTGGGGCAAATTAATGGCATAATACATAAAGAACGGTGATTCTTTATGCTCATCAACAAAATGCAGAGCCTTCTCGCTCATTAAATCCTGAAAATATTTACCATCAAACCAGACTTCCTTTCCATTTTCCCATAGGTCATGTCTGTTAGGGCCATCCCAATAAAAGAAATGGGAGTAATTATCGATACATCCCCCCATGTGCCCAAATGAATAATCGAAACCTTGACTATTAGGCATTGTCTCTTCTGAGTATCCCAAATGCCATTTCCCAATATGACCGGTTACATAACCGTGTTCTTTTAATTTTTCAGCAATTGTAATTTGCTCAGAGGGCAAACCACCTTTTCCTTTATGTGAAGATGAATTATCCGACAATCCGGCACCAAGTGGAGTTTTACCCGTTAGCAAAGCGGCTCTCGAAGGGGAACAAATAGCAGAAGCTGCATAAAATTGTGTAAACATTACCCCTCTCGACGCAAGCTTGTCGATATTTGGTGTGTACAAATCCTTTGCTCCATAACAGTTCGCATCTATAGTGCCCTGATCGTCAGTATAGATGATAATTACGTTTGGCGACGGATTCTGTTCCTGTGCCAAACCTTTATTATGAAACAACATAAGTCCTATCAGAATAGAAAATGCCACACTAGCCTTATATCTTTTCATTGTTTATTTTAAATATGCAATTATTAATAGACGCAATTACTCAATACGCTAGAAAGTCTAGGCAATGTAATATCAACCGCAACAGGTAATCACTCCTTAACTCATAAAGGCAAAACCTTATATGGATTATCTATTTAAACGTTGTCAGTTTACTTTGTAAATGAATAAGGCTTGCTATCTTTTTTAAGCCCCCATTGCTTATTAGGAGCATTACCCATTTTAAAATTAAACTCTGCTCCTTCTTGAATATCTTCAAACGTAATGTAAGTTTTCTGATAGTCGTTGCTATTACGTTTTACAGACTGGATATACACGTTATCCTTGGTGTTGGAGTCGGCTTTCACAACAAAGGTTTTTCCATTTTGCAAGTGCATTTTCACTTCCTTAAATAAAGGGCTACCAATGGCATATTGACCCGTTCCCGGTGCAACCGGATAAAATCCTGCAGCCGAAAATACGTACCAGGCAGATGTTTGACCGTTATCTTCATCTCCACACAAACCATCAGGGGCAGAGGAGTAAAGTTTGTCCATTATTTCACGAACACGATACTGCGCTTTCCAAGGTTGCTCTAACCAGTTGTATAAATACACCGCATGCTGAATAGGTTGGTTTCCGTGAGCATACTGTCCCATATCCGCTACCAACATTTCAGTTATCTCATGTATTTGTTGCCCATAATATGAATAATCGAAAGTAGGAGCACTGGTAAATACCTCATCCAAACGGTTGCGCATTTTCTCTACGCCTCCAAATTCTTTAGCCAATCCAGCAGGATCATGGAATACACACCATGTCCAGTGCCAAGCAGATCCTTCGGTAAAGGCATCTCCCCATTTATCAGGTGAATAGGTTTGTGCCCAGGTACCATCTTCATTTTTACCTCTAACAAATCCAATTTCCGCGTCAAACACATGTTTATAGTTCATTGAGCGTTGCTCAAATAAAGCGATTTCCTTTTTAGGTTTATTCAGAGCTTTTCCAAGCTGCGCAATATTCCAATCGGCAAAGGCATATTCCAATGTACGGGCAGCATTTTCTTTTACATCAACATCATAAGGGATATATCCCAGTTTATTATAGTAGTCTACCCCTAAACGGCCAACAGAACTTAACGGACCTTCGTTTTCGCTGTTTTTTATTATTGCCTCGTAAAGTGTTTCAATATCGTATCCGCGAATGCCTCTTAAATAAGCATCAGCAATGTTTATGGCTGAGTTTGATCCTACCATACAATCGCGGTGACCTGGGCTTGCCCACTCAGGCAGCCAACCACTTTCTTTATAGGTATTTACCAGACCTTCCATAATTTTACTCAATTCATCTGGGTACATAATAGTAAAGAATGGAAATACAGCGCGGAAGGTATCCCAAAATCCATTATCGGTGTACATATAACCAGGTAACACTTCGCCGTTGTATGGGCTGTAGTGAACGGTGTTGCCATTGGCGTCAAATTCATGGAACCTGCGAGGAAAAAGCAAAACGCGGTATAAAGCTGAATAAAAAGTGCGGTATTGCTCGGTGGTACCACCACTTACTTCAATTCGTCCTAGTTCTTGGTTCCAAACCGCAGCGCCCTTATTTTTTATGCTTTCAAAATCAGCATCATTAATTTCATTTTTCAGGTTAAGTTCGGCTTGTTCATGACTAATAAATGAAGAAGCAACTTTTGCATGTACCTGCTCACCATTGGTAGTTTTAAACGAAATGGCAGCTCCTACATGAAAGCCTTCTTTCTTTAACTTATTGGAGGTTTTAATCTCACTTTTATCTTTTGTCCAGGTTTGGACTTCTTCAAACTCTTTATCGAACTGAATAACAAAATAGTTATGGAAATTCTCAGGCACACCACCGCTATTGTTTCGGCAGTAACCAATAATTTTCTTTTCTTCGGGTAAAACCTTTACCATCGCCCCTTTATTAAACGCATCTAATACGACGTGCGACTGATCGGACTTTGGAAAGGTAAAACGGAATTGTGCACAACGTTCGGTAGGTGTAATTTCAGTAGTTACATCATAGTCGGCCAAATAAACCCTATAATAATGCGGTTTAGATATTTCGGCCTTGTGCGAAAACCATGAGCCACGTTTGTTTTCGTCCAGAATTAATTCGCCAGTTTCTGGGAAAAGTGAAAATGCTGCGTAATCATTAATCCATGGACTCGGTTGGTGTGTTTGTTTAAAACCACGAATTTTTTTAGCGTCATAGGTATATCCCCAGCCATCTCCCATGCGTCCTGTTTGTGGCGTCCAAAAGTTCATCCCCCAAGGCAAAGCTATGGCAGGATAGGTATTACCATTTGAAAGAGCAAATTCTGAATCGCTTCCTATCAATGGATTCACAAAGTCCACAAAACTTAAAGACTCCGGTTGGCCATATGCTTGCTGCTGACCAATGCTTAATAACACAATTGCAACAATGCTAAAAAAAATGTGCTTCATTATGGTATGTATAAAATTAGTTAATGCTATTTATTATGCCTTCAAAAAATAGCTTTAGTCCTTATTGATTGATTACTTTATTTACAGTAGTAATTCCTCCTTCAGTAACACGTACTATCGATATTCCTTTAATCGCATATGTGTTATTTGAAGTTTGGATATTTTCGCTTACAACAAGACCTCCTGTCAAGTTATAGATTTCAACACGTGCGCTGGCTTTTACACCTACAATCTGAATATTACCACCAGTGGTAAAAATTTTCACATCAGATGTTTTCACTTCTTCAACCGAAGTTGGGTAATCTCCTTCCCATCTTAATACTGGACCATCTGCTTCCATATACCACACGTTTGAAAAATCCCAACCTGGTAGAGAATCGCCGTATAATGCAACATTTTTAAATTGTTCCATAGTTACATCAGCCCCATCTTTACCATAAGAATCGTTTTCCCAGAAGAATTTGTGTGGATCGGTAATAGCCATTAAATCAAAACCAAAGTTACTGGTATAGGTTGCACCAGCGTGATCTCCAACAATACGATATGTTTTTTCAATATCCGGATTAACAGTTTTCATACTGCTTTGCATACCAATACATTGGTTTATTTCAACAGATTGTCCACCTGGAGCAACACCTAAAATACCACCGCTAAATCCGCTTTCGCTACCTGTGGTTCCTTTTGCATAACAATATTTAATGGTAGTGCTACCTTCAGCCCAACCAGCAATTCCACCAACTTGCCATCCATTAGAATATACATCTCCGTTGTAATAGCAATTTTCAATTTTAGCACCATTGCCTTTCACATGTGCTACAATACCACCTACATGGTCTCTACCTGTAATGGTTGCTGTAGAATAGCATTCAGTTACGTTACAGTTATCAACGTGGCCAATAAAACCACCTGCAAATCCATTTGAGGTAATTGTACCTGTAACATAACATTTGGTAATGGTTGAGTTGCTTCCGTTACCGGCAAAACCTGCGGTCCATGCGTTAGGTGTGTTTATACCGTAATGTTTTCTAAACCAAGATTTGAAATAGTAGCATCTGAAATGTTGTTAAACAAACCACCACGGTCTCCATCATGCTGGATGCTTAGGTTTTTAATAGCAAATCCAGCTCCATCAATCGTTCCACTAAAATCGAACTGAGGCCAGCTTTGGCCTTGCATATCGATATCATTAACCAAAACATAATTTCCTGAAGGGTTAGACTCAATAGCTTTTAAATCTTCTACCGTTGAAATGTTAGTTTGTGCATGCGCATGAAACATTGTAATGGCAAATACCACCAATGCGCTTAATAATTTAGAGTTAAAATTTTTCATAAAAATTGAATTAAAGATTTAACATTTGAGCATAGCTATCGCTATGTGCTCTTTGATAATATTTCATTATTTCCACATAATCAATCCATTACAACTACCCCGCTATTTATAGTAGTTTGCCTATAAAGAATGGCGGTAGTGCTTTGAAAAGAATTTCTAGAATACTTCGTTTAAGTATTTTTGCGTTTGTTCGGGACGATGATGCATTCTTAAGCGCCAAATCATTTCTTCGATGTTCACCACCTTATACTCGTCGTTTAACTTATCGGAACAAAGTTTGGCAGCACCGGCCGATCTAATGTCTCCACTTCCAGTTCCTGCCTCATTAAAGGCACTCCATGCGTGAATCATAACTAGATTAAACGGATCGGAACCTGTATCGTTATTTAGTTTATTAGCAATAAAATCAGGGGTTCCCTCATTCTTATTGTTATATCCTCCAAAATCCCAAATAGAATATTTAACTGTGATTACCGGAATATCGTAGCCCTTTGTATTGGTAAACCACAATATTTCACCTTCGCCACCAGCATATGGGGTATATTGAACCGATATTATTCCTTCTAGCTGATCGTTGGCATCAATGTATCTTTGGTATGCTTCTTTTGAGGCATCAGAAGTAACGTTGCCTGCCATAAGGGCTAATACTTTTACACGATGTTGGCGCATATGAGCTGCAACGTTTTTTGCCATTTCAGTCTGAATTTGGGTCCTAGACTTCTCAATGCCGTAATTATCGATGTAATTATAGCCACCACCAAAGGTTTGAACAATAGAAGTATTTGGCGTTTGGTTGTTGAATAAATATTGACAAACTGATGGTGCAATCATCGAAAGGTTATCAACGGGTAAACCGTACGACATATGCATAGCATCGGATTCAGGATGTGTATAATAATTTGCTCCTGAAAAATCATTCATCATCCATTGTACATTATCTCCATCCGACAAATAATACGAAACGTACCTTTTACCTTCTTCATTCCAATTGAGGAATTGTGGATTCTGTACATTTACCAGACCTGGCTGACGGTTGCGGTAGTCTAACGAAGTTAAGGTGGTGTTATAGGCCCAATCGTAAGGAACCATTACATTACCGGTTCCAGATACACGTGCCACAAACTGATCTTCGCCCACGCCTTGCTCCCAACCGAACACCGGTGAATTCGGCTCAAGCCATTGTAAAATCTCCTCAAACAACGCAAGGTTCTGCCCTCCATTTGGCGTTCCGTATTGTTTATTCAAGTTAATTACAAACAATCGGTCTTTGATGACCAACTCTCTTAGCTCACCTGTTTGTACAGGCATCACCACCAAGGCATTGTTGTTACACTTGTCTTTAAATTCGTTCCATGCATCCTGTGTTGTTTTTTGAGTAGCATCATAGGTCATGGTGTATCCATTCGACTCATAGAAATCTTTATCTCTAACATCCACAATTATGGAGTTATATACATGCGAAGCTACCGAGGCTACAATATTACTCTCGGGGTTATTTTCGACATCAGTTAAAACGTAGCCATCAAAAAGATCTTTAAGCTTGATTCCATCCTTAGAACCATAGTTTCGCGTAGCCAACTCTATTCCGCTTTGCATGCCAATCTCAGTAATTCCCATATCGCTTAGCGCCTGTTTGGATGCCTTGTATGAAGCTTTACCGCTATGATCATTTAACCAAACGCCTACCTGGCTTCTTCCTTCCTCAACGGCAAGATTCGAAAGTCCGGCAATAGATTGAGCAAGCAAATGGTACTGTAAGCCTCTGATTTTTTCAGTCTCTCCCAAGTCGTTTCTGTTACCAATAGGAATTACTTCTACACAATTCCAGTACAAAACAGGTTTTGCTTCCGATTCGGGATGCCAATATTGACCCAAATCTTGAATAGGGTCAAATTGCTCTACATATAACTGTGCCTTATTCTCCTCTTCAGTAACCCTTTCAGGCGACTCGTACACTTCGCAGCCCACTACTGAGAATAAACAGATAATGCCTAATATCAATGGTTTAATATGTACTATCATTTTTTTCATCGTCATTTTGTTGAGAATTAATAATCTTTGTTTTGTTCCAGTCCCTTCACTTTGTTTATTTCATCTTGTGGAATAGGACGAACCATGTGATTAACATTAATGTTGTTATATTTCTGGGCAAGTATGTTGTATGTACTTACGCGCTCAACAAGTGTATTGGTTCGTTTTAACACAAACCATCTGTCATGCTCTCCCAATAATTCTCTAGCTCTTTCATTAAGAATGAAGTTTAAATCTAATGTTGTGATTTCCATAGATGGTTCAGATGCTTTATCTACAGCAGCTCTTCTTCGTAAAACATTAATTAATTCAACTGCTTTTGTTTCATTGCTCGCACCAAAGTGAGCCTCTGCACTCATGAGGTAAACATCCGACAAACGGAAAATTACGTCTTCGCGGCTGCCCGGGCCTCCCCACATCATTTTAGAGTCTTTAAACTTTTTGATTATCGGCATGCGATCCGAACCCGATAGAAGTACTGGTAAAGCGGTTGATTGCGGATACCAAGTAAATTCACCATCGGTTAAATAAGGGTAAAATCGCAATGCATCATTCGAATTCCCTGAGTCATCGTTCCAGCGCGGGAAGAAAATTCCCAGTTTGCCAAAATCTTCACTAGCAGGATTGTTTACGTAAAACTCTCGCTGAAAGGTGGCATCGTATCGAGCATCTAAATATGGATTTTCGAATAACTGATGTGCTATTGGGTTTACCCAGTATTTACGATCGGCGGCTGAATAATCCTCCTGTACACGATCGAATAAATCGGGCTCAAGCGCTACAATACTAAACGCAAATAACGATTGTTGCGGGTTACCGCTTCCAACATAGTTTCTATCCAGACCATATTGTATCGCCCAGATTACTTCAGAGTTATTCTGATTATCTTCATGATAAACATCCGCATAGTTATCTAATAACTCATATACACCTTCGGAGTTGTTGATGATATTATCAAACAATGCAGCAGCCGACTCAAAGTCTGAAGCCTTCGCATAACTCTTATAGGCTCGAGTCAGGTATAATTTACCAAGCAACTGAGTAATTGCCGCTTTATTTACTTTTCCAGGTGCCGAAGATTCCCAAGCTAACAGATCAACAACACTTTCAAGGTCAGTAATGATAAATTCATATACTTCCGACTCTGGAGTACGAGTGGCTTCAGTGATTATTCCCTTTTGCTCTTCGGTGTATAAAGGAACATCACCAAACGTTTCAACTAAATAATAATAGGCCATTGCTCTAAAGAATGTTCCCTGTGCCACAATAGAATTGTAATCGGCCTCGGTCATCCCTTCAGTTTCTAATGAACAGCGCGTTAAAAGTGTATTGGATTCCTGCACAATTTTATACAGTTTACTCCAATAAGGGCCAACTATTCCAGCTGTTGAATTAAAAGACGCATCGTATCCGTTAAACATCCTTTCGTCAGGACTTTCGGTGATGGCCATATACAAATCGGTTCCGTAATATTGTAACTCGCCGGTATTAAATACATCTCTGTATTTTGAATAGATATCCACCAAAAGTGCTTCTTGTCCTTCTTTTGTATTATAGAACTCATCAGTGATAGATGATGGATTGTAAACGTCGAGATGGTTTGAGCAGGCATAAGCCATCATAATGCTTAATAAACCTGATGTAATATATTTTATGGTTTTCAACATGGCTTTCAATAATTAAAAGTTTGCATTAATTCCAAAGGTGAAGGTCATTGGATAGAGTGAAAGTTGGGTGTTTACATTTTCACCCATGGTTTCAGGATCGGATCCGATATAATTCGTAAAAGTGAATGGATTTTGCACCTGACCGTATAATCGGAGCTGTTTCATCCCGACTTTTGACAGCACATCTTCTTTTAAAGCATAACCCAAGGTTATGTTTCTAACCTTAACAAAGGTTCCGGAGATTTTACTCAATACTTGAGTGTGATACGATTGAGCACCTACTTCCTGGTATTCGTTACTTTTGTTTTCGGGCGTCCAATAATTTACATCGGCTTTATTCCAGTGCTCATTATCCCACGCTGTAAACATATAGGTGAAGTTATCATTGTATAATCCACCTACACGGGCATAAATATCAAACGAAAGATCAAAGTTTTTATATCCAAAGGTGTTGATCATACCACCTGTCCAATCTGGATTAGGGGTTCCAAGAATTTGAAAATCTTGTTGATCAAGGTTATAATCACCGTTCACATCTTCTACTTTGATATGACCTACGCTTTGGCCGTATTTTGCAGCTTCCTCTTCTTCATGCGCTTGCCAAATACCAAGTTGATTAAAGTCGTAATGAACATTTATAGGATGACCAATAAACCAACGGTTTCCTAAATCGTCTTGTTTGTCGCCGTACAGATCTTCAATTTTATTACGGTTTAACGAGAAGGTAAACGTGGTTTTCCAGAAGAAATCTTTGTTCGACACATTTACTGTGTTCAGGCTCAACTCAACCCCCTTATTTCTGGTAGTACCTATGTTTTGATAAACCGAGTTAAATCCGTTAACGCTTCCTACAGCGCGATTAAAAATTAATCCATCCGTTTCACGTGAATAAACATCAATCGTACCGGCAATTCGGTTATTAAACAAGCCGTAATCAAGTCCAAGGTTGTATTCCGAAGTCATCTCCCAATTTAGTGCTTCGTTACCTCGGATGTTTCTAATTCCAAAGCCATTCACACCGGTGCTACCAAAAGTATAGCGGGACAAACCTAATTCAGTTAATGTGATGTTATGGCTTAAATTGTTATTACCAGTTTTACCATAGCTCAAACGAAGTTTAAGTTGACTAATGGCATTAACATCTTGCATAAAACCTTCTTGTTTTATTTGCCAACCCACAGCCACAGCCGGTAAAAACCCCCAACGTTTGTCACCTCTTAGTTTTGAAGTTCCATCGTAACGCCCAGTTAAGGTAAGCATGTATTTATCCATTAAAGTATAGTTGGCTCTTCCCATATACGAGGTCATGGCCGACTCCCAATAATAGCTGGTTACATCCGTAATTTCGTCAGCTGTTTGTATAGCATGCCAGTCTGATTTATAAGGCAAGCCTATACCTCGCATCCCCGATCCCTGATGGGTATCTTTTTGCATATTAAACAATCCGATAAAATCTAATTTATGACTGTCGTTAAATGCTTTTGAGTAGTTTATAATATTATCCCAAACAATGTTGGTGTTGCGTCCTTCCCTTCGATAGGCCTCGCTTGGATTAACACCACCTTTTTGTTGTGTGAATGTTCCAATCCATTCTCCATATAAATCGGTATTAAACTGGTAAGCTAATTGTGATTTTATCGACAAACCTTTAATCGGTTTAAACTCTAAAAATCCAGAAAAGTTAGAGTAAAACGCCTTTGTTTCTCTGTTATTATTCTCGTTTTGAATAAATGGATTTATTTTACTGGATGTAGGTTGTACTATGAATGCATAATTTCCATCCTCATCATATGGACTTACAATTGGTGGTAAAAAATACGCGTTTAACAAAGCGTCTTCAGAACCATGGTTGGTAAGGTTATCCGAAATATATGAAGAAATACCTGTGGTAAACTTTTCATTAAAACGGTGTTCTAAGCCAACATTTGCAGTGAAACGAGTAAACGCTTCATTACCCACCATACCTTGATCATCTAAATAACCTATACCAAACGAATAAGATGTTGTCTCATTTCCACCCGAAGTTGTTAAACTATGATTGTTTACAAAACTATGGTCAGATACCTCACGTAACCAATCGTAATATTCACCACGACGGATTCGTCTTTTTTCATCCTCGGTTAAGAAATCGGGTCTGGATAATGATGCATCACCATACTTTTTCTTCCATAATGCTGTACGGTAATCCACGTATTCAAGTCCATTTCCCATATTACCAATCATATCAGGTATTCTGGTAGGAGTTTTTACACCAAACGAACCCGTATAATCAATGTTGAATCCTTTTTTCTTGTTGGCTCCCTTAGTGGTTATAATGACAACACCGTTTGCACCACGCGAACCGTAGATTGCCGCTGACGAAGCATCTTTTAATACATCGATCGATGCAATATCTGATGCATTTAAATGTTTCATACCCGAATAGGAAGGGACACCATTAATAACATACAGTGGTTCGTTGGAAGAGTTGATTGAGTTTAGACCACGAATTTGCATGGACATATCAGCACCTGGGCGGTTAGATGATTTAGTAACCAAAACTCCGCTAACGTTACCGTTTAGTGTTTCGGTAATGTTGGTATTATTCGATCGCACTAATAAATCTCCGGATACTGTTTCAATACTTCCGGTTAAGTCCTTTTTCTTCACCGTACCGTATCCAATCACCACTACATCTTCTAGCTGTGCCAAATCAGAAACCAATACAACCTTTAAGTTTGTAGCTCCATTAATTTTAAATTGTTGAGATACAAAGCCGATAAACGAAATATTTAAAGTGCTGTTATTTGGTACATTTAAAGTAAAATTACCGTCCAGGTCTGATACAACTCCATCTCTGGTTGCTTCTATAATTATGTTAGCGCCGGGTACAGGTTGATTTTGCTCATCAACCACCGAACCGGTAACGGTAACCGTTTCGTTTTGCGAAAATGCTGTAATCGTATTTAAGGTACAGATTGCAAAAACAATCAATCGTACCCAATTCTTTTTTATTTTATCTTTTCTCATCATAGTCTTTTCTTATTAGCAGCTTAGTTTTCTAGTGAGATCCATTTATAGTTACCAACCAATTTGGCCTGATGTTTACCTGTTTTATCAGGTATTATTTCATCATTTTCGGGCACAATGGTAAAATCCCACGCACATTCTAAACCAGACTCCTGCCCGGTAACATCAGAATTCATAAGGGCATTAATTTCACTTTGTGATTTGGCCGTATTCCAGAATCGGAACTTTCTAATGAACCCTGTCATACAACGAGAAAGATCTGTTGGCTCCTGGAAAGCCCACATATTAAAGTTTTTCGTGTTTGGTTGGTAGCTTTGAATTACGCCAGCACCATCAACTATATCGTTGGTTTTACTAAAAAAAACTTCCCCATTTAAGTACATGGTAAGTTGACCTTCGGCTAAGCTTGCATCGTAAACCATTGCAATGTGGTTCCATTCTCCATAGTTTGTAGGGTATTTGCTTCCCCATTCTAACACTCTGCTTTCCTGAGGTCCCATACCAATGGTTGAGCGCATATTGTCGCCCAAGAAGTTAATCATCCAACCTTCGTGAGGTTGTGTACTGTTATCGAAGGTGGCAATAAAATCACCAACTCCACTTTCAAAAAAGTTACCATCATATTTAATCCATGATTCTACACAAAATGCATCGGAACCACCAAATGCCGGATCTGCACCAAACTCAATACGTCCCTTTTGATCAATGCCGTACACTATTAATTCGGCAGGAGTACCAGGTTCTAAGGTTTCCTGGAATGAATTCAAGAATTCAGCAATCGTTTTTTCTGCTGCTATACAATAATTATCAGCTTCGTATTGCAAGGTAAATAATCCTGCTAATCCATTAGAAATACCATATTCTACAGATTTAATACCTTCTTGTAACAAATCAGCGCTTTCATATGGATAGGTTCCATCGCTCTCTCCAAATTCTGATGTATCTTGCATCATTAACATGGATTCGTAATTACTATACAAACAATCTAAAGAAACTTCTCGTGTTTCTGTCATGTTACTATTACTGCAGGAGACCAGTATCCCTGCGTAGATTAACATAACCAGTCCGTAATACTTTTTCTGAAATCTCCTAGTCATAATCAAATTCTTGTTAGCTCCAATTTTAATAATTGATATTTTCTGAATGATTGAAAAAAATTAATGTAAAAAACGGTTATAAATATATTGGCCATCGATTAAAAAAACAATTAATAAGCGATTAATGACCGATTAAATGTCGATTAAAAGCGTTAATTCAAGCCAGTTTAAGCTAGTTTAAGGCAGATATTGCACCGAAAGCCGAACATTTATTTTCCTATCGATAAAAAATAAGTGAAATAAGCTAACAAAGAATAAGAGATATAAAAATGATGGTTCGATACTTACACATTTCTAAAAAGAGATGAATGCATTTAATTTTAGGTAACAAATAGCTACCTGCTAAAATCATGTTAATTGATCAAGGGATGGTCTAGCTCTTTTGTGCTAAAAGTTTTTGAGGTGAATGACTCATAATTTCACCAAAGGTCTTATCATAGTCTTCCTCATAAACTTTTAAGTATTCAACTAAAAAGGCATTGTATACCTTTTTGGCATCAATGGTCATTTTAAGTTTTTTATAAGTAGCTAACATATAAAACAAAGCAGTTTCGTTAACGGAATCAATGGCAAGCAGGCCTCTGGCTACTTTAATTAGGTATTGATGTTTATCTGCTTTAAAATATTCTTCCATTGCATTCTCAAACGACCTTATTGATTGATTTTCCAGTACTTGTTTATCTTTATCAAATAAATCGAGATCAAAACCTTTTAAAAAGGGACCTTTGTTTAAAATGCGGTATAATATACCTGTCGATGTTTCTGGGGTATCTTTAAAATGCTGCAAATGGGTGTTAAAATCTAGAAAGTCAATATATATCGCCTCTGAAATAATAAGTTTAAAGGCCGATTTATCATATATTATTTCTAAACCATTCAAATCGGAAGTTATTTTTCTTAATTGTGTAATGGTTACATTTTTAAGATTTTTGGCATTATTTTTTTCTTTATCCGGCCAAAGTTTATCGTAAATATCCTGAGAAGAAACACCATCCTCTTTGGTTATATTCAGAATTAGCAAAAGCAACAATTGCTTAAGTTTAGGGCTGAACAAATAGGTAATGTCTTTCCCATTTTGGTCAAGCACTTTAAAATTTCCAAATATTGAAATCGAATTCTTTTTTTGCTCCTGATTTTCACCCAAATCCTTTGAAAGATTTACCTCAGACAACTCCTCTCTGTGACTCTTAACTTTTTTATATCTAAAAACCCAAATATAACTAAGCGTAAGGAGCAAAATAAAACTTCCCAAAACTACCACTAACGCTTGCGTATTTTTTTCCTTAATCGGTTTCCTAATAAAATGATCAGCTGTTACGGGAGGAAAATCTATGGAGTAAATTCTAATGATATTCGATCCATCCAATTCAAACTCTTGTGTAATACAATAAAGCTCATCGGTTCCTTTATTTAAGTATAAATTGGCGTTTGTTCTTATCCGATCCGAAATCATTGGAATGGTATCTCCAAAAACTGCAGATGCTCCGTCGTTGATCTTATACTGATGTAATTGCAAATGCGTATTGGATTGGGACTCATTGTAATTTATCGTATAAAAGGATAAACTATCCTCCGATAGTACCATGTTTCTTGAGCTTACAAAAGTTTCCTCATTACCAAACTCCCAAAGCTTTTTAACCTCAAGAGTATTAAGGTTTAAACGATAACAATCCTTAAAATATTCTTTACCTAAACTTTGATCTCCTGATTCGTTACCCACCCCAGCAAACAGTAGCACCTCATGCTTTGAGTAATATACCATTCCTGAGAAAAATCTGGGCGATATTTCATCACCAAGCAAATCTACTTCATGCCAACTCGATGTATTAAAATCAAAGTAGTTCAAAGCATTACAAAACCGTCGGTTTCCAAATCCACCAAAAATATATAAACGATTATTTTCGTCATCCACCCAAGAGTTGTGATGGTGCCTTTGCTGTTCAAACTGAGGAGTGGATATGGCATCCCAACCCAAAGTTTCTAAAGAAAGCGTTGCCATGTTTATTTCACTCGCCACATCATTGAGCTCATACACCACAATCTGTTGCAAAAGTGGCCGCACCAAACTCATGCCTAACCGCATAGGAACACCCAACAAATTTTTAGTCGGCATTTTACTAAACTGCTCAGTAATTAAATCGTAAAAACCAATGGAATCTTGCTGGGTAATAATAAGCTTTTGGTTTTGCTCGTTAAATGAAATTGCAGTGACATCGTTACACCTTATTTGTTTTTTAAGCCTCCAGTGATAGGAGTTGTTAATTAACCAAACAGGGTTTTCAATTGAACCATATGCTTTGCCTTCGGCGTTATATACCACATCGCCTTCACTTTTATAGAATGGGAACGAATAAGTTTTATTTTGGCCCGAAACAACCAAGTCTCTAAGTCGCATGGATGGTACGTCAATCGAGTGGTCTGTTTTTCCAAATATCAATTTTGGTTGGTATCGGACAACTCTAAAAGAATATACCGTTTTAGCTCTGTGCTGATTTGCATTGAATAGGATTTGATTCTGTTTAAGATCAAATTTTATCCGACACGTAATTTTCCGTTTAGGACCAACTTCATTATCGTCTAGCTTTAGTTTAATTAAATTTTGTTTGCCTTCCAGGTTTAACCGAAGTTCCGAGACACTATCGTTATAAACATATAATAAAGATAGAATATCTTTATGGTCTAAATTATTAATTGATAAAACATAACCAAAGGTTTTCTTCTTTTGAACAGACAATGTAAATGATACGGTAAAGGCCTCTTCAAAAACGGGTTGTTTATATGAAAAAACATCATACGATGTTCGTTCATTGATAGATGTTTGGTTGGAGTGAAACAAGATACCCTGGGCATGAATAGTTAAATGAGTCCATACAAGTAGTATTACTGAAAAGTAAGATTTAAACCTGTTCATAGAAAATGTTATGCCTGTGTTCAATTGCTTTTATTATAAAAAGCATAATTACTAAACTTCTTGCTTTTTTAAAAGGTTTTCAGACTGTAAAAAAAATGAAAAGCACTTACTAGAATTACTCAATTGCCCGAAGTTTATCATTGGATATGGTTGACCAATGGAAACGATGGAAACTAGCAATGGGAAGAGGCGTTCTACTTTTTCTACCCATGTAGTGTGAGCATTTTACCATGCCATTCTGGGTTTAAAGGATGAAGGAGTTGGCAAAAAATGGATTCCGAGATATCCAACAATAAGGACTCCATGCTTCTGCAATAACAGACAATTAATAGCTAACTACCCGAATGAGTTAATTTTAAACCTAAACCTAAGTCAACATTACCATTTTATAGAGGACTATCCCACCAGGTTAAGGTATAACCTTAAGTATCTCGATTATTATAATAGATTAAGAAAGTCTCCCATTTAATGGCAATGAGTTTGGGAAGTACTACTTCATACTTTGGAGTGAAGGTGGGCTTTTGTTTTCGATCAGATCCTAGCTTTTTTATGTCATGCACAGATTTTTGCGGCTGCAGGTATAGCAGCTCATCAAAAAGATCAAGGTTTTTCATGTCCTTACAATTCTGGTTTGTCCGTTAAAAAGTTAGGGAAATAAGCTGGAAGAAATGCAATACAAATTACAGGAATATTACAAAGGTACAAGGGTGGGATTGTAAGGGTTTGCTTATAAATGGCTATATAAGTTTGTCAATTTCTCGGAAAATGTATTGTAAAATGTATTGTAAAAAAATAGGGAGTAACAAATATTGTTTTGTAACTCCCTGATTATTAGTGGAGCCGATCGGGATCGAACCGACGACCTCTTGACTGCCAGT